>CM042688.1:79774880-80114872 GCA_023614405.1 Avena insularis
ATCGCCTCCAATACAGAAACCCTAAGTACCCGATCAAAATTCCACAAAATAGTCTGTAGCCGCCGTCATCTCCATCCCTAAATCGGGAGGGATCTAAAGCTCACCATGGAGGCCTTCTTCATCACCATGCAAGCCTCCGGTGTGATGCGTGAGTAGTTCATCTCTGGACTACGGGTCCATGTAGTAGCTAGATGGTTGGTTCTTCTCCTTTGTGCTATCATGTTTAGATCTTATGAGCTCTGTTCATGATCAAGATCATCTATTTGTAATTCCTACATGTTGTGTTTGCGGGGATCCGATGGATATTGAGATGCTATTTTAGATTGATTATTGATTCTATCATGTCTTTGTTATTTGTGATCTTCCATGCTTTCTATTGTTAGTAGCTATCTTGGCCAAGTAGATGCTAGCAACTCCAAGAGTTAGTATTTATGTTCGATAGTAGGTTTATGCCTCTAGTAATCTGGGGAAGTGACAGAAATCTCTAAGGTACTAGATGTGCGGTTGCTACTAGGGAGAAAACAACAATCCTTTGTTCATAGAACAATCGTATTGTTTACTTTACATGCAATTCGTAATACAATTATCCGTTGCTTGCAACTTAATACTGGAGGGGGTTCGGATGATAACCTGAAGGTGGATTATTAGTCATAGATGTAGTTGGATGGCGGTCTATGTATAATGTTGTAATGCCCAATCGAATCTCAAAGAAGTCAAGATGAGTAGTATATGCTTGTATGCTTTCTCGATGTTTGTCAATTGTCCCGCTGTAATTTATTCACCCAACATGTCATCTATCTTAAGGAGAGCCACCACTAGTGAACTATGGACCCCGGTCCTTTCTTTTACCATCAATCTACAATCAACTGTTTACTACTTTGTGTTTACTTTCTGCAAACTATTACCTTCTTCCACTCGATACGTTTAATCCTTTGTTTTCAGCAAAACCAGTAAGATTGACAACCTCATCGCAAGTTGGGGGCAGAGTTTTATGGTTGTATTGTGCAGGTCTCCATGTTGCTGCTGGCACTAGTAGTGCGCCCTGCCAAAGTTCAGCTAGCAACACCTTTGGGGTGTTTCCTTGCTCCTACTGGTTCGATTAAACCTTGGTTTCATAACTGAGGGAAAACTTGCTGCTGTGCTCATCATACCTTCCTCTTGGGATTCCCCAACGAGCTCGATATATTTTGGGCCATCAAGCTCTTTTTCTGGCGCCGTTGCCGGGGAGTCAAGGAGATCTTCACAAGGGGAGTCCCTCATAACCAATCTCTTTACTTTGTTATTTTTTTTCTTAGTTTACTTTTACTTTGTTTGCTTGTTTCTTTATCAAAAACACACAAAAAATTGTTTTACTAGTTTGCTTTCTTTATTAAAAACACAAAAAAATTAAGTCTTTCTGTAGTTGTTACCTATTTCTTAGCTCACCATGTTGATCCCTAAATTCACTTTGAAAGACCTTGCAATAGGTAGTGGCTCTATAATTGGAAAGGATAATATTGAAGAATTTTTTAATCATGTTAGTAAACATGAGGATATTGAGGATAGATCCCTTGCAGAACTTGCTCCAAACTATGAAATTGCTGTAGCTTCTTTAATTCACATGTTGGAAGCTAGGTTTGTTAACCTTAACCCCTTAATGAAAGTAATGTTTTTTAAACTTAAAGATATTGAGGACCCTGAAAAGAGAGATTTTATTCTAGAAACTTTGCTTAAGGAATTCTATGATATTGCCAAGGAAGCTAGAAAAGTCTTTGAACGTTTTAATATGCTTGGCTCATGTATAGATGTTGTTGGTACACGAGAAAACATGAACAAAACAGAACCTAATGGGGAGGAAATTAAGATACCAATACCTTTCAAACTTGTAGCAATGCATGAAGCCATAGAAAAGAATCTTGATTGGATTATTCCCGAAAACCCGTTTGATGAAAATAGTGAACCCAAGAGCGTTGAGAGAGGATCCTCTAGGACTTATTTGGACGAGATACCTTGCCTTGTTGAAGATATTTCTGGTATCAATCTTAATGCTTCTTCATTTGAGAACACTTGATCCTTTTTCTTGCTTCTTTTGCCTAACTTAAAGGCGTTAAAGAAAAGTACTTATTGGGAAATAACCCAAAAGTTTTAGATGAGTCTTGAAAGTTATTACTTCAGTAATAACCGCTCCTTATCCTTTTTATTTGCTTTTTGTGCCAAGAGTAACCTCTAATGAGAGAGAAGTAATGATTGGGAAACTTGCTGTCCCGAAACAGATTTCTGTGCTTCACCGTAAAAATTCGTGTAAAATCGCTGTATGTCCTTTTGAGGAGTGAATTTTTGTGCTTCTGACACAGGTTTTTATATAACTTTCATTAGTTCAACACTTTTTTATTTGAGCAACAGAAGGTCTTAGAAAAAAATTGTCTTTACCTGCTGGTCTGTTTTTACAGATTTCTGCCATTATTTGCATTTGCTTCTTGTTGGTTCCTTTTTGAGTTCTTTTGGGGAATTGAGCTTTTTAAGGGAAGTTCTACAGTATCTTGTGTTTTAATGGAAGTTTTATTGGTGTTGGAACTGAACCTAAATACCTATTATGTTGAGTGCACTAATGTTGCAAATAAAGATTATGTGAAGTTTTGTATGAAGGAAAAAATTCAGGTGTATGGAAGGATTGAGTAATGAGATGAAGGATGGACTAAAGCTCAAGATTGGGGATTCCACACGTGTCACCCCAAGAAATATCCAAGAAGTACAAGCATCAAAGCTTGGGGATGCCCAAGGCATCCCCTTCTTCATCAACAAAAATCCCAGGTTTCTTCCAAACGCTTTATTTTTATTGTTTCATGCACAATTGTGTTGTTCTTGGAGCGTCTTCTTTTTCGTTTTCGTTTTGGTTTTTCATTTTCTTAGTTTGCTAAATAAATTGGTTGGACCCCCTCTTTCATACATTGGGTTTCAAATAGTTTGGTTTAGATTGGAAAAGAGTAGGAAAAGTTCATGCTTAAGTGCTAAAGAGAGCTTGTTTTTGACTGTGGCCTATGCTTTGTCATGCCATGCTTGATATTGTTTTGGCTTTAGGCTTAGTATTCTTTGCTATAGCATTACTTGTTATAAACAATTGAGATTGCTTAATGTGCCTTGGAAGAATCATGCGTTGTTTTAGCATATTAAAGCATAGTATTATGGTATTCTCCTTTGATGCTTTATTTGGGTTGACTTGGCACATGCTCACACCATGTTACGACTATCCCAAGTCGCTATAGCCTTGATGATCCTTTAGTTTTCAACTTGTAGTATCACTTTATGCTTTGATCAATGATGTTTTGTCACTCTGCATGATTATGGCCATTATTGCTCTCTTAGTTGGTCGCTCCCAGTCTTTTGCTAGCCTCCGCAACCAAGTATGAGTTCCACTCATGCATCCTACTCCTAAAACCAAGTTATTCCAAAGAGTCCACCATACCTACCTATTAGCATTTGATATTCCAAGTATATTCATGCTTTTGTCTACCTTTTGAATTAAACTTGTTATGTGAAAATTAGTGATTAAAGCTCTCACGAACTTGATGGCACACTTTACTTTCTTGCATTTAATAAACTTGAACCATTGCGTCCTTCTTTGTTGCGTATGTGCTTGCGCTTTATAAGTTGAAGTTAGCAGAACCATGTATCATGGGGAACGCTGTCAACATTGCACCTGTACTTTGTACCCCGTTGATATCATGTTCTTTTGCTTATGGATCCCGACGGTGTGAAATAAAAGGGGAACTTGTAAGATCATGGAGTTTGTATTTGTGTTAGAGAAACGCTTGGGCCGCTAGCCTAAGCCATGCCTAATCATGGTGGAAACTTGTAGCATAACCATAATAAAGCACTCTATGAAGCATACTCAATAAAAACCTATGCAAATAGCAAATAAAAAGATCGCTGAGATGCTCATTGTCTGCTTGCCTTGTCATTTTGATTATGGGATAGCTCCTGTATCATGTGCAAGGGGTACCTCGTTGGTGGTTCTTTATGATACATATGTACTTATAATGACAAGATCTTACTTGTGACTAAAGTTGAGTAGCATGAGGTTCGGTCTTCGTAAGTAAGGGGCATGAGACTTCGGCTTATAACTTGTCAAGCATATCCTCTTAGTTGTGTCACTTTAACCTTAATCACCTAAATATGCTTATGATAGGGGCAATGAGAGCTGAAAGCTAATAAGTACCATAATTTTTAGAAGCTCTTTATGAGACTTGAATCCCTACTTCCTTCTATGAAGGCCTTTCTTTTACTTTTATGTTGAGTCTCCACCTTGTATCTTTATGCACCTACTTTGAGAGCATTGTGGCCATTCTTAGTTCTATGTGCATTGTCCCAAGACATGTTGATTGATGCATAGCTTTAATATTGCTTGTTTTAAACTATTTGTATCTAGTCACTCTTATGAACTTTGAAGGTGTCCTATGCATTTATGTTTGCTACTCTATGAGGGACAAGCTGAATGCCACTATGCTATGTTTTCTTTATGTGAAACAAACAAACGTCTTGCAAAGCATTGTTATTCATGAATCTTTTGTTTATGACTTTTTCATGTTGCAACATAGTTGCTTTGCCTTATTGCTAGAACCTTTTCTTTCATGTTATGATTGAAGTACTATGATCCCAGCTATCAATGTTTTACAAATACTTTGATCAAGTTTATGATGGTGCATGTCACCTCAAAAATTATTCTTTCTTTTTATCACTTACCTACTCAAGGACGAGCAGGAGTTAAGCTTGGGGATGTTGATACGTTGCTAACGTATCCATAATTTTTTATGTTCCATGCTTGGTTTTATCTACTTTCTTATGTTTTGTCCACACTTTGGAGTACTTTTCAAATGATTTCTTGGACTAACCTATTAACAAGAGCCATAGTGCCAGCTGCCTATTTTTTTGCTGTTTTTGGTTCCAGGAAAGTCAGAAAATGAATATTCTCGGAATTGGACGGTACAAAAGCCAAAGTCATTTTTTCACCGAGGGACACCTGGAGCCAGAATACAAGACAGAGAGGGGCTGGGGCCCAGCCACACCACCTGGTCAGGCCCAGGCCTGCCTGCCTGGGGTGGTCTGCCGCCTGCATCCCCTCGGCCTCCTTCCACCTATATATCACCTCCGATCTAAACCCTAAGTACCATCAAAATTCCATGAAAGAGTTCAGAGCCATCATCTCCATCCCTAGATCGGGAGGGATCCAAGCTCTTTCGCACCTATTTGGAGGGAGAATTCACCTGGAGGCCTTCTTCGTCACCATGCAAGCCTCCGGTGTGATGCGTGAGTAGTTCATCTCTGGACTACGGGTCCATGTAGTAGCTAGATGGTTGGTTCTTCTCCTTTGTGCTATCATGTTTAGATCTTATGAGCTCCATTCATGATCAAGATCATCTATTTGTAATTCCTACATGTTGTGTTTGCAGGGATCCGATGGATATTGAGATGCTATTTCAGATTGATTATTGATTCTATCATGTCTTTGTTATTTGTGATCTTGCATGCTTTCCGTTGCTAGTAGCTATCTTGGCCAAGTAGATGCTAGCAACTCCAAGAGTTAGTATTTATGCTCGATAGTGGGTTCATGCCTCTGGTAATCTGGGGAAGTGACAGAAATCTCTAAGGTACTAGATGTGGTGTTGCTACTAGGGAGAAAACAACAATCCTTTGTTCATAGAACAATCGTATTGTTTACTTTACACGCAATTCGTAATGCAATTATCCGTTGCTTGCAACTTAATACTGGAGAGGGATCGGATGATAACCTGAAGGTGGATTATTAGTCATAGATGCAGTTGGATGGCGGTCTATGTATAATGTTGTAATGCCCAATCGAATCTCAAATGAGTCAAGATGAGTAGTATATGCTTGTATGCTTTCTCGATGTTTGTCAATTGCCCTGCTGTAATTTGTTCACCTAACATGTCATCTATCTTAAGGAGAGCCACCACTAGTGAACTATGGACCCCGGTCCTTTCTTTTACCATCAATCTACAATCAACTGTTTACTACTTTGTGTTTACTTTCTGCAAACTATTACCTTCTTCCACTCGATAAGTTTAATCCTTTGTTTTCAGCAAAACCGGTGAGATTGACAACCTCATCGCAAGTTGGGGGCAGAGTTATGTGGTTGTGTTGTGCAGGTCTCCACATTGTCACTGCCTTGGTAGCGCCCTGCCAAAGTTCAGCTAGCAACACCTTTGGGGTGTTTCCTTGCTCCTACTGGATTGATAACCTTGGTTTCATAACTGAGGGTAAACTTGCTGTTGTGCTCATCATACCTTCCGCTTGGGGTTCCCCAACGAGCTCGATATATTTTGGGCCATCAGCCTCCTCCTTGGACTATGAGATTATCTGTTGTTTCTCTTCCGTTTTCGTGTTCTCCTCCATTTCTGTGTTCTCCTCCGTTGTCATGGTTTCCTACATGGTCATCTGATAAAATATCATCGGGGTTTATGATAGGATTACCGTTTTCGTCACGTGGTGTTGAGGTATCCCCGTTGATCATGTACACTTGGTGGCGTGTTATGTGTGGCCTGATGGCGTCGTCTTTGGCTTATGCGGGTGTGTTGGAAGTACTCCGAGATCGTAGTTCTGGATAAATTTCCGCCATCCTTTCTTCAAAGTCGACGTTTTTGCTGCTTTCTTCGGGTTCTGAGTTTGTTGGGTTTGCTTCATGTGGTTAGGTTGGCTGGTGACCTTCTTCTCCTGTTTCGATCTGTGTTGTTATGTCTGTGGAGGATCCAACGGGCGATGCTGGTACTGCTATGGGTGTGGCCTTTCCCACGATTGCCTGGCGATATCGTAAGGGTGATTCTTGCATGTTGTCCGCTTGGAAGTGGAGGATTCCGATGATTAGATCAGATCCGCCATTGAAATCGGTGGGTACCAATACAAGTGTGGGCGGGTGTGGATTTGCTTTCCTCGAGTTGATGCTTGGTGGAGAGCGTTCCGCCGAATTCGTACTTCCAGCGTTCAAGTTTCCCACAGATGGCGCCAATTGACGAGGGTTAACCTTGGGAATGCCCATGGTGATGGACTTGGGGTTTCGTAGAAAAGAGAACGCTGGGGATTTCGTCGGATGTCAGGGAAAACAATGGAATCAAAGTCGCCTGAATATTGGGAAAACACACTATTACAAGTTGTCCTCTAGATTTTGGTACCCTCGCTTGGGATTCTCCCGTCCTATATATAATAGGTCGGGTCTCAAAGCTGTATGCAGATAGGTTTCACACACGTGTGATTACAATACCAATACAATGTCGGTTCGTGGTTTCTTTCCTAATACAATCAAAGTCTCTATCGGTTTCTTCCTTGGGCAGTTATCTGGAATCTTCACGGGTCGTAGGTATTTTACCCAATGTAGGGTAGCGAATAATGAGCATCCGAGTAGTCATACCCCCGTTAGATAGGGACTAAGTTAAGCCAAGCAAAGCTTTGCTAAGAAAGCAGTCTCATGTTTTGGATAATCAATTGGTCTTAGGTAGCCTAATTCTCCTTTCGAACTACGGAATTTGGGTTGGATATGGTGATAAGCCAAGCCTAAAACTACCATCACTTAACCCGGTGAAGAAGAGCTTCCAATTGAATATGCTTAACAAACCTAGTTGTGGGGCTACGAGTGGGGATTTTGTAGGGAGATTCAAGTTGTGGATCTGCTAGCTTTAGTCGGCATAAGAACAAAGAACTAAATGGGTCTCCTTAGACTTTTGTTAGCTTCGGTGGCCTGGAGTCTTCTACAGGGCATCTCTTTTTATAGACGAGAAGTTGATACAAAACACGCAAAAAAGGGTTGATGGAACCATGCAAAGAGTGCTCATTAACTCACTAGCATCCCAATAAAATCATTCCAAAGTACTTCTCCATTTCGGAACAAGCTCTTGGTGAAAAAGACTGGCGTGTAGTCCTAAAAGCGCCTACGGAAGATCTACTATTTTCCTTCGCACCAAATCAATATCCATGCATATATTCTACCAGATCTCATTCAATATCTTTTCATCCGGGAAGCTTCCCCGCAACTCCAACTACCGGAAACATTAGCTCGAACATTCGAGTTAGAGATGAAAACGACCGCCCTTCAGCTAGAGCCCTCCCTTAAAGAAATTAAATTGAGTTAGTGACCCTATGAGAAAGGAAGAGTTTCGTTGTGTCCAGTCATCGTCTATTCAACTCAAAGAACTTCTAGTTTGATTAGCATAAATCAAGTGCTAGCTAGGCCAGCCATTAGTACCATAGCTTTCCCAAGAAGGATAGGAGATAAATCAGAGACAAATAGAAGTGAGGACAAGAAGCCCCTTATGTCATAGCTATCGCACACACCCTCCTTTCGTTATTTCACCTTGAGCCTAGTGTAGTTGGGGAGAGCAGTCCCTTGGGGTAAAGGTTGAATCAATAGATCACAGTCTTGGATCAAAGGGATAAGCCAGATGTTAGTGGGAAGGCAGATTTAGCATTAGGATGCTTTCTTGCATAACTTTAAGAATTCTTTTTGTATAGCTCAGTTAAATAAACATAAATACTTATCAACCTATTGATACACAAAAGACATATAGCTAAGTTAGAATATAGAAATATATATGGAGTCCTAGTGTGTTCCCCTTTGGTTTCTGTATAGAGAATAGGAAACAGAGGAATAGAATACCTCGACAGGGGTATTGGATATAATATCTCTAGCAATGCGAGTGAAAACAGTCAACAACAAGAGTTATCATCTTTCAAGACCGTCGGTTGTATACACGATCGCTACAGACTGGGTCACTTATGTTGGAAGGCTTTGTAGCTGGTCTTCCACACTCTCCTTGCTGAGGATTGAACAACCTACTTATCTGACAACATGGCATCCATTTAGTACTGAACTAAAGCTTATTACTCGATTACTGTTAGACCCATGTTGTATGCCCTCATTAGGAGCCCACAAGCCACTCCTACCTCACGGGTGATGCATTCCCTTCTCCTGGTACTAAAGATGAGAAATAGGCTCGATTCTCATAAAAAACATGCCATTGAAACCAAAGGAAGTATCGAAGAGGTCCAAGATACTTTACCTCAAATGCTTCTCCCTATCTTGCCATTGAATTTCTTCACCAGTAATCACAATATTATCCAAATACACCACCAAAAGGGTGATATGGATTCGTCTATGCCGGTACTGTATGATCTCCATTACACTTTCAGTAGCCCATACCACAAACAACTCCTAAACCCCTGCGGCAACAGTTTCAAGCCATACACAGATTTATTGAGCCTTCTCCCATCTGTTCCAAAACCAGGTGGAATATCCATATGGATCTCTTCTTGTAAATCAAAACCATGAAGAAAAGCATTCTTCACATCTACGCGAGAAAATAGGTGATACCAATCCATTTTCCTTCGAGTCCGACCTCAGGAGAGCGCTATAGCTACCCTCTTCTCCAATAAGATGAAGATAGTCCTACTTTTTTACCAATATGCAATTGAAACACATCAAGAGAAACGAATGGAAATGCTACTTTAGCGCGCGATTTACCACACATTGTCCATGCTTCGCTTCCAATGATACTAGAAAGAGAAGAGCTAAAACACAGAAAACTGACACAAGGAAAGGGGATGCCAATTGAAAGATAGAAAGAAGATGATAGGAGAAGGAAGCCATTTCCAGTTGTTGAAAAGCTTTCATTTGCATCCTTCGAGTGGTGGGCTATCGCTCCATGTGTGGACTTCCCCGTACTCAATAAGTAGCCCATAGCATGAATCAATACAAAGTCACGCTAGCTACCAACAAGACCCCAAGGTCTGTCGAAATAGCAAGATCAAGTCATTGGCATGGCCCTAAATCAGTTCTTTTTGTAATCATATCCCTCCCATCTATGTTCCTAAGCTTCCTTAGTGCTATTGACTTATTCATAAGGCAAGGTTTACCTAAATAATTTCATGAGTGAATAGTGTTAGCATCAGCAAGTAGCCATATTAAGAAAGTCAACCTCGGTGCTAGGAGGCCATGATGGCCTGCAAGTGCATAGGTTCGTCAGAGAATGTTTTCGCGGAAGTACTAATTCCAGTTTTTTATATCGATCCCAACAAGGAGCCTAGGAAAGTGTTTTTATGCGGTGTTTTTGTCGCACCCAAGGTGTCATAGGTCTTGAGTGAATTGACTGCAAAAGTTGACGGTGGAAGTGGTGAGTATAAGATAGAGGAACTTGCTTAGGAAATAAGTAAATTGCATAAAAGTAAAGATGCGAAAGGTGTGTAAAGGTCCTACAGACGAGAAGTTAGGCGCGGAGAGAAACAGTTCATGGTGATAGTGAAAGTGCCAAATGGAATAAGTGGAATAAGTGATAGTGATATTTATTATTTATAAGTGAGTAGGCAAGAAACCCATATACCGACTAGGAGTCCTCATGGCCAATTATTCCCAATACCAATGATCCATCTGCCTGTTACCACGGCCATGGTCAGCGCATTAATTAAGGTCTTGCGACTGGATCAAGGCTTTAATCTTGATGGTTCCTTGTTGTCCTTGAGTAGTGCTATCTCTTCTTTGATATCAGCCATGTCACTTGGGGGTCGCCAAATTACTAGCATACAAGTTCATACCTATGAGATCTTTGGATCATGTTACCTGGGCCCTTAAATTAGATAACAAGCATTAGGCAAACATAGATATTCATTCTCTCTATTTAGTTAAAACATTACAATGATCACAAATGGATGGATTTAAAGGAGGCACAACACATCTCACCAATCCCCTACATCTCCCACGCCTATGGGGATTTACTCAGACATGAGAGGAAGACAAATCAAAGGCATAATTGTATTGCAAATAAAAATCATCTCAAAGTTATTGTAGCAAACCAAAATAGCGATTAAAGATCAAATCAAATACTAACTGAAGGTAGATCAAAGTATCAAACCCTAATCTTACAAGTGTCAATCTATCTCTCTCTAAGTAATGATGGAATGATGGTGGAGTGTGTGGTTTAGAGGTTGGAGATCATCGAGGAAC
The DNA here is from genome assembly GCA_023614405.1 of Avena insularis. Taxonomy (NCBI): domain Eukaryota; kingdom Viridiplantae; phylum Streptophyta; class Magnoliopsida; order Poales; family Poaceae; genus Avena; species Avena insularis. The sequence goes on from CM042688.1 coordinate 79,785,862, forward strand.
AAGGTGAAGTTCTTCTCCTCTTCCAGATCTGATCTTCCCCTCTAGATGGCTTACGGCGGTTGTATCTTTTGTTCTGTGGTTCTTATCGTCTCTCCCTCTTCACGAAAGTTGCTTGTATTGATATAAGGAAGGTGTCGGTGGGTAGTACGGGCGGGCGGTAAGGGCACGCCCTGACCGTACCAGTGGAATGATTCAGGACGCCTCCAATGAAAGTTGCTCCAATTAGGGATTTGTTTATTCTGGTGTAAGTAGCCCATAAATGCTATTAGATCTTCAATAAATGTTCATTGCCTGAAAACCATCACAAGAAACTAAGGATTCGCTAATTGTGACATTGACATTAGTGGAAAGCGGTAATCTTTAGTGAAATCTGGCAATAAACAAGAGGAAAACCAATGGTAAAAAGTGATGAAATTTGGAGCTATCAACATCCTGTAGCTTAGCGGTTACTCGCCCTCGAGTGATAAAGCTATAATGAGTAATATCAAAGAATTGAATCAAGATGAAAACTTACAAGTTCGAGGTTGTATCATATTGCATCGTCTCAAATCCTACAACCTTGAACACAAGCATAATATATCTGAACAGTTGCACTTAAGCTTGATTCCTAAACGCAAGTAACTCGCTAGCTAATAATTCTTATAACTCAAATGAGATTGTTAAAAATTTGGCGAGGCTTTGCAGATCAATTTATTTTAGTGCCTCTCTTGTTATGAGAGTGAAAATGTTTTTAAGCGAGGTCGCTTGAGTCAAACCTAAGGGTGCACATGTAGATGTCAAAACAAGGATAAACTTAGAGCTTTTTCATTAATCATCCACTTTGATAATCACGGCTATCAAATACCTCTTCTTTTTCTTGCCTATCAAGAACTCTAATTGCAAATTTTAGGTGGTGAGGTGATGCCAACAATCAAAAGTATCGAAAGTTTCTCAACTCATATTTTGATGATAAATCTTTTCTTTTTCCTTCTCAAGGATCAACGAATATTTGTTTTGTTATCTCCTACACAACCTATTGGGGATACCAATAATTTTTCCCATATAGCGACATGTATGCCAGTCATGCCATCAACTCATAGCCGAAATCCGGGGTTATACCATAGATCGTTCAGAAGCTAGCGGAGTTATTGGCATCCCAAAGGTGTGTATTTGAAACAAAGTACTTTTCTTTTTTATTTTTTCTTTTTCTCTCTTTCCTCTTTTTTATAGCAGGTTAATACAAGTTTTGGCATCTGCCTCTCCCACTCTAAAAAGTTTGTTCTATCAAGCAATTCTTTTTCAGAAGGTAGCATCAAGTCAACGATCAGTATGTGGGGTTGATCACTACTAAGATTAAGACCTTAAGACAAAAACATGGCACCAAAGTTGTCGATGGTCACTTTCTCTTATTCTAAAAAGTTTGAAATTGAATCCAAAGAGTAGTTTTTCAAATTGATATTAATTGTCGAAAGTCTTAACCAAAGAGGTGACAAAAACCTTTAAGCTCAAGTTCTAAAAGATAATGAACTAAGCGTGGAGTCGAACTTAAGTGCAACCAAACGGACATAAAATGTTCATGAATACGCTTACAGGAAGAAGGAAAATAGGAATGTGGTACCTCCTCTTGCTTGTTCATCTTCTACTTGAGCCAACTCTTTGCGTTCGTCTCCATAGCTCGATCACTAGAAGTGAGCAACCTGCAGAAAGAATCAACAAGAGCCAAGAGAAATTTGCACAAATAAAAATAGAAACTAGTCTAATATTTTTGGGTTTTTTTATCAAATGCAAAACTGAAAGTAAACATGCATTGAAACAAAAACAAATAAAAAGTAGAAAGAAAAATATGAATGCAAAATGGTGGGAGGAGTTTAACCTCCCAAAGCTTAGGCTTTTGCCTAACTGGAATCAGTTGTCACTACCGTCAGGTGGCGGCCGCTAATATGGGAAGTTGGGTAGCGATTTGGAAAGTCAGTCATAAAAGATGTGAAGTCTTGAGTGAGGTTGACTATGTTGGCGTTCGCATCATACAACGTGTTTTCGATGTTGTCAATGCGATGCACCACCTAGTCAAAATCACTCCTCGGGACATTGTTGAATGCCGGCTGTAGTGGAGGCATACCTTGTTGTTGGTGTTGGTGGAAAGGTTGTTGGTGATGGTGTTGCTAGCCGTAGTCGTCTGATCCTGCACCATGCCAATCTTCTTCTCCTTGATCATGCTGTTGTTGGTTAGCTGCTGCGTTTTCCCAGTTGGGGTGGTGCAGTCCTTCTTGAGAGGATCAGTGCCTGCTGGAACTCCTCCTTAGTAAGGACCCAACTTTGTTTACCTGGCAAACCAAAATCTTGGACAAAAGGAAGCAAGATTTGGTGGAGATCACCGTTAGGTTCAAAATAAAACTGGTAAGCACGGAGGGCACTCTCTAGCCTATAGACCCCCATGAACTTGGTGCTAGCCATATGAATGTCATCTAGGACCTTACTGCCAGCAACAGCTCTTTCCTGTGGTAGGACAAATTCATTTGCGTAGGCGATCTATGTGATCAACCCACCACAACGAATGTCCCTCGTGGAAGCTAACCTTTGGTGGCGGAAGTGCTGGATGAGCAAAGCACTCAAGTTTACCTTGTGCACCATTTCTAGATGCAAGGCCATATGAATCACACTCATTTCGAGACCTGCCATTGCCCCAACATCACCTTTCCCAAATAAAGAATTAACAAGGAAGGTATGAAAATAACGAATAGTAGGATTCTGAATAGTGGCGCTCTTCTTGCGCAAGTAATCATTGTTCCTGTGTATAGAAATTTGCCCCCAAGATTGCATTTCCTCTGTGTGCACATTGTCATTAATATCGAGTTCTCCCTCATGGGAGAATCTGAAACTATCACAAAATTCATAAAAGGTCAGTTTGTGGAGTTGCCCATTGAGCACAAAACTTATAGTGCAATTATGCTCCTGGCCTTCGAGATCATCGTGGAACGATGAAAGGAACTCGAACGTGGCGAGCTTGTAGGTGTCAACGGAGAGGTAGGAGAAATCAACCATGCCAGCTTGCACAGTCATCTCCTCGAAGTCCTCCAAAAGACCCTAGCAGGAGAGGAACTCATGGTCTACCCACTTGGTGGGAAAAACCTTGCGGTTGATCACCCTCTCCTAGTCTTGACTCATGGTAGCCCTTAAGCTGTCCACCTCCGAGCGTCTCTTCTTTGAGCCCGGTGGCTTGGCGGAGCCTGAGGCTCCCGCCATACCCGAGCCCTTGCCCAAGCGGAAAATCCTTCCAATGTTATGCATTGTGTTGCGAAATTTTTGAAGAAAACTATAGGGATCAAATTTCTATCACATAAACAACGATTACAGGTAGAAGTTACAAATCCTAACATGAGGAATTAATAATAATCTCAAAATACAATGAACTCATCTAAATAGCCAATGTGATGAATTCAACCATGGATTTCAGAAAATAGAGTATGGATCGGATGAGAAACTTACCGATGTGAAGATTCCCCAACTCAAAAACACAAAATCAATGAAGAGTCAAAGGTTTTAAGAGGCTAGGGTTTGAGGTGGAGAGAGAAAGAACAAGGAAGAAAGACAAAGAAGAAGGAGGAGGCTGACTAGGAGCCAGTCGCCGTCGGCCTTTACCTGGCGATACACGCGGTATGGGCGGGCAATACAGGCACAGCCCGCCCGTACTGGTGGTCGTCACCGTTGGATCAACATTAAGGTTCGAGATCAAACCTGGTCAACCTGGTACGGGCGCGCAGTACGGGCGTACCCTGGTCGTACCACTATTCATTATCTATACGGGAACTCTTGTCGATTTCATCGAAGTTCGATACGGGTGCGGGGTACGGGCGTACCCTAGCTTTACCACTGGTCATCACTGGTATTGTTCCATTTGCTGGTTTCATTGAGACTCGATACGGGGGCGCGGTATGGGCGTACCGCACCGTACCACAACTCATTATCTATATTGAACCCTTTTCTTTTCTTCATTTTCCCCTTGCTTCTCAACTTCACTAAGGTAAATCCTCTGAATGAACTCAAAACCAAAACAAATTTATTAGATCATAAAAATAATAAAGTAGTAATCATAAATAAAATTTAAACTTAATTAGAATGGGTTAACTCCCATTAAGTATTTTATTCTAGAGTTTTGACTAATCAAACTCCATGTCATCGACGTTCATATCAAGCTGCTCTTTTTCTTTAGTTTTTGTTGCTTGATAACGCTTAGGTGGCAAAACATATTTTCCATTGTGCTCCTGTTACTTAGGAAAGTATCGAACAATCTGATCATATATATTGAAGACAATCTTACAGCTAGAGCAATCTACGTTAGCTCCAGCTGTACTAAGAAACGGTCTTCCAAGGATGATACATAGTTTGTCATCCTTAGGAACATCAAGAATAATAAAATAAGTGGGTATAACATGTTGATCTATTCTAAGTAAAACATTTTTTATCATTTTGACAGGTTGTTTAGTCGTCTTATCCGCCATTTGTAAAGTTATTCATGTAGGAGAACATTCTCCAAGATTCAATTTCTTAAATAAGGAATAAGGTATAACACTAACAACTGCTCCTAAATCACAAAGAGCATTGAATATATTAGTTTTCCCTATTGCATAGGAAATGGTTGGTATCCCTGGGTCCCCAAGCTTAGCAGGTAGCTTATCACCAAAGCTTGTCATTACTACTACAGTCTTAGTTACCTTCTTCTTTCTATTAAGGATGTCTCGCGTAAACTTTTTATAAGTAGGAACTTGAATAGAATCAGTGAAAGGAAGTTCTAAACGCAAGCTTCCTAGTGCCTGATACATTGTAAATGTATCTATAATTTTTGATGTTCCATGCTTGGTTTTATCCACTTTCTTGTGTTTTGTTCCAACATTGGAGTACTTTTCATATGATTTCTTGGACTAACCTATTAACAAGAGCCACAGTGCACCGCATTGCTTTTGCTGTTTTTGGTTCCAGGAAAGTCAGAAAATGAATATTCTCGGAATTGGATGAGACAAAAGCCAAAGTGCCTAATTTTCCGGAAGGGATCAAGTGCCAGAATACGAGACGGTGAGGGGCCAAGGGCCGGCCACACCACCTGGCCGCGTGGCCAGGCTTGGCCAAGGCCAGGTGGTGCCCAAAGACCCCTCGGCCTCTCCTTCCGCCTATAAGTTGCCCTCGGGACGAAAACCCTAAGTACCCGATCAAAAATCCACGAAAGAGTCTGTAGCCGCCGTCATCTCCATCCCTAGATCGGGAGGGATCTGAAGCTCTTCCCGGCACCCTACCGGAGAGTGGAATTCACCTTGGAGGCCTTCTTCATCACCATGCAAGCCTCCGGTGTGATGTGTGAGTAGTTCATCCTTGGACAACGGATCCATGTAGTAGCTAGATGGCTGGTTTCTCCTCCTTTGTGCTTTCATGTTTAGATCTTGTGAGCTCCATTCATGATCTAGATCATCTATTTGTAATCCATACATGTTGTGTTTGCGGGGATCCGGTGGATATTGAGATGCTATTTCAGATTGATTATTGATTCTATCATGTCTTTGTTATTTGAGATCTTGCATGCTTTCCGTTGTTAGTAGCTATCTTGGCCAAGTAGATGCTAGCAACTCCAAGAGTTAGTATTTATGCTCGATAGTGGGTTCATGCCTCTGGTAATCTGGGGAAGTGACAGAAATCTCTAAGGTACTAGATGTGTTGTTGCTACTAGGGAGAAAACAACAATCCTTTGTTCATAGAACAATCATATTGTGTACTTTACACGTAGTTCGTAAAGCAATAATCTGTTGCTTGCAACTTAATACTGGAGGGGGTTCAGATGATAACCTGAAGGAGGATTATTAGTCATAGATGCAGCTGGACGGTGGTCTATGTATTATGTTGTAATGCCCAATCAAGTCTCAAAGGAGTCAAGATGATTAGCATATGCATGTATTGCTTTCTCGGTGTTTGTCAATTGCCCCGCTGTAATTTGTTCACCCAGCATGTTATCTATCTAAGGAGAGCCACCTCTAGTGAACTATGGATCCCGGTCCTTGTCTTTTACATACAATCTACAACTGTTTACTGCTTTGTGTTTACTTTCTCCAAACTTTTACTTCTTTCCATTCGATATGTTTAATCCTTTGTTTTCCGCAAAACACGGTGAGATTGACAACCTCATCGCAAGTTGGGGACAAAGTTCTGTGGCTGTGTTGTGCAGGTCTCCACGTTGCTACTAGCACCGGTAGTGCGCCCTGCCAAAGCTCAGCTAGTAACACCTTTGGGTGTTTCCTTGCTCCTATTGGTTTGATTAAACCTTGGTTTCATAATTGAGGGAAACTTGTTGATGTGCTCATCATACCTTCCTCTTGGGGTTCCCAACGAGCTCTACATCGATCGTCGAGCGCATCAAGTTATTTTCTGGCGCCGTTGCCAGGGAGTCAAGGACATCTTCACAAGGGGAGTCCCTCATAACCAATCTCTTTACTTTGTTGTTTTTGTTTTGCTTAGTTTATTTTTTTGCTTAGTTTGCTTGTTTTGTTCTTCAAAAAAACACAAAAAAATTAGTTTTACTTGTTTGCTTTCTTATTTGAAAACCCAAAAAAATGACTACTCTTGAAAACACTAAGTTGTGTGACTTCACTAGCACCAACAACAATGATTTTATGAGCACTCCTATTGCTCCACCTATGGCTGAAAATACTTTCTTTGAGATAAAACCTGCTTTGCTCAATCTTGTTATGAGAGAACAATTTTCTGATATTGGTAATGAAGATGATGCTTCCCATCTAAATAACTTTGTTGAACTTTGTGAGATGCAAAAGCATAGGGATATAGATGGTGATATTATTAAGCTGAAATTGTTTCCTTTCTCTTTGAGAGGAAAAGCTAAAGAATGGTTGAATTCCTTAACTAGGAATAGTATTGATTCTTGGACTAAGTGCAAAGATGCTTTTATTGGAAAATACTATCCTCCTGCTAAGATTATATCCAAGAGAAGTGAAATAATGAAGTTTAAACAACTTGATAATGAGCATGTTGCTCAAGCTTGGGAAAGAATGAAATCTTTGGTAAAGAATTGTCCCACTCATGGACTGACTGCTTGGATGATCATCCAAACTTTTTATGCAGGATTGAACTATTCTTCAAGGAACCTATTGGATTCAGCTGCTGGAGGTACCTTTATGACCATCACTTTGGGTGCTGCAACAAAACTATTGGATAATATGATGGTTAATTATTCTGAATGGCATACTGAGAGAGCTCCACAAGGTAAGAAGATAAATTTTGTTGAAGAAACCTCATCCTTGAGTGATAGATTGATATTATTATGTCCATGCTTGTTAATGGGAAAGCCCATATTGATCCAAATAATGTTCCTTTAGCCTCTTTGGTTGCTCAAGAAGAGCAAGTTGATGTGAACTTCATAAGAAATAACAATTTTGGCAACAATGCTTATGGTAATAATGCTTATAGGAACAATTTTGGTAACAACAACTATAAGCCATATCCTCCCAACAATGGTAATGCTTATGGAAATTCTTACAACAATAATAAGAGTGCTCCCTCTGAACTTGAAGTTATGCTTAAAGAGTTTATTAGTAAACAAACTGCTTTCAATAAAACTATTGAGGAAAAACTCTCTAATGCTGAAAGAAATATAGCATCTTTGGATGAAGCTCAATCTTCTTTGAATAAAATGGCTGCTAAACCTGAAACTAATGACAATCCCTTTGCAGCTACTAATGCCATACAAGTAAGAATTGATGAAAATGTTAGACTATTAGCTGAATTACATGCTAAGTGGGAAAGAGAAGATTGAATTGCTAGAAACATTAGTGTTTCTACTATCACCACCACTAGTGTTGAGGCTAGTAATAGTGCTACTACTTTAGATGATAAATTTGATTTTGATCTTGATGGTTGCAACATCTCTGAAGTTATTAAGTTCCTACAAAAGCTTGCTAAAAGTCCTAATGCTAGTGCTATGAACATGGCTTTTACAAAACACATTACTGATGCTCTCATAAAGATTAAAGAAGAAAAGATGAAACATAAAGCTTATATTCCTATAAAGCAAGAAGATGGTTGGGAACCCATCAATAATATGAAAGTGAATGACTTTGATTTCAAAGCTTTGTGTGATCTTGATAGTAGTGTTTCTATTATGCTTAGAAGGATTTATGATATGCTTGATTTGCCTCCTCTTGAAGATTGCTATTTGAATGTCCCACTTGATGCTAATGCTAAAAAGAAACTCATGGGGATTATTAATGATGTTCTTATTATGGTTAATGATTCCTATGTCCCTGTTGATTTCTATGTTTTGGATGTTGAATACAATGCTTCTTGTCCTATTACTTTGGGAAGACCTCTTCTTAGAACTATTGATGCCATCATTGATATGAAAGAAGGCACCATTAAATATCAACTCCCACTCAATAAAGGTATAGAGTACTTCCCTAAAAAGAGAGAAAAGATTTCTTTTGCTTCTTCTATGAAAAGAAAATTTGGTCTTAATGCTTCTTCATTTGAGAACACTTGATTCTTTCTTTGCTTCTTATGCCTAACTTAAAGGCGTTAAAGAAAAGTACTAGTTGGGAGATAACCCAAGATTTTAGTTGAGTCTTGGAAGTTATTACTTCAGTAATAACCGCTCCTTATCCTTTTTATTTGCTTTTTGTGCCAAGAGTAACCTCTAAAGAGAGTGAAGTAATGATTGGGAAAGTTGCTGTCCCGAAACAGATTTATGTGCTTCACCGTAAAAATTCGTGTAAAATCAATGTACGTCATTTTGAGGCGTGAATATTTGTGCTTCTGCCCCAGGTTGTTATCTAACTTTATTTAGTTCAACACTTTTTTATTTGAGCAACAGAAGGTCTTCTAAAAAATTCGTCTTTACCTGCTGGTCTGTTTTGACAGATTTCTGCAATTCTCTGCATTTGCTTCTTGTTAGTTCCTTCTTGAGTTCCTTTGGGGAATTGAGCTTTTTGAGGGAAGTGATACAGTAGCTAGGGTTCTAATGGAAGTTTATTTGGTGTTAGAACTGAACCTTAAGACTCATTTATCTTAAGTGCACTAATGTTGCTAATGAGATTGTGTGAAGTTTTGTATGAAGGGAAATTTTCAGGTGTATGGAAGGAATGAGTAACGAGATGAAGGATGGACTAAAGCTCAAGCTTGGGGATGCCACGCGTGTCACCCCAAGAAATATCCAAGAAGTACAAGCGTCAAATCTTGGGGATATCCAAGGCATCCCCTTCTTCGTCAATAAAAATTCCAGGTTTCTTCCAAACGCTTCATTTTTATTGTTTCATGCACAGTTGTGTTTTTCTTGGAGCGTCTTCTTTTTCGTTTTCGTTTTGGTTTTTAGTTTGCTTGGTTTGCTTACTTTTCTGAATAAGTTGGTTGGACCCCCTCTTTCATACATTGGTTTGCAAATAGTTTGGTTTGGTTTGGAAAAGAGTAGGAAAGTTCATACTTATGTGGTAAAAAGAGCTCATTTTTTACTGTGGCTATGCTTTGTCATGCCATGCTTGATATTGTTTTGGCTTTATGCTTAGTATTTTTTGCTGTAGCATGACTTGTTATAAACAATTGAGATTTCTTAATGTGCCTTGGATGAATCATGCGTTGTTTTAGCATATTAAAGCATAGTATAGTGGTATTCTCCTTTGATGCTTTATTTGGGTTGACTTGGCACATGCTCACACCATGTTATGACTGTCACAAGTCACCATAGCCTTTATGATCCTTTAGTCTTCAACTTTTAGTATCACTTTATGCTTTGATCAATGATGTTTTGTCGCTCTACATGATTATGGCCATTATTACTCTCTTAGTTTGTCGCTCCCAGTCTTTTGCTAGCCTCCACAACAAAGTATGAGTTCCACTCATCCATCCAACTCCCTAAACCAAGTTATTCCAAAGAGTCCACCATACCTACCTACTAGCTTATGCTACTCCAAGTATATTCATGCTCTTGTCTACCTTTCACTTGTTATGTGAAAATTAGTGATTAAATCTCTCACGAACTTGATGGCACACTTTACTTTCTTGCATTTAATAAACTTGAACCATTGCGTCCTTCTTTGTTGCGTATGTGCTTGCGCTTTATAAGTTGAAGTTAGCAGAACCATGTACCATGGGGAACGCTTTCAACATTGCACTTGTACTTTGTACCCCGTTGATATTATGTTCTTTTGCTTACGGATCCGTGATTGTGAAATAAAAGTGGAACTTGTAAGATCATGGAGTTTGTATGTGTGTTAGAGAAATGCCTGGGCCGCTAGCCTAAGCCATGCCTAATCATGGTGGAAACTTGCAGCATCACCATAATGAGCACTCTATGAAGCATCCTCAATAAAAACCTATGCAAATAGCAAATAAAAAGATCGCTGAGATGCACATTGTCTACTTGCCTTGTCATTTTGATTATGGGAAAGCTCCCGTATCATGTGCAAGGGGTACCCCATTGGCAGTTCTTAATGATACACATATACTTACAATGACAAGAGCTTTCTCATGACTGAAGTTGAGTAGCATGAGGATCGGTCTTCGTAAGTAAGGGGCATGAGATTTCGGTTTATAACTTGTCAAGCATATCCTCTTAGTTGTGTCACTTTAACCTTAATCACCTTCAAGATGCTTATGATAGGGGCAATGAGAGCTGAAAGCTACAAGTACCATAATTTTTGGAAGCTCTTTATGAGACTTGAATCCCTACTTCCTTTTACAAAGGCCTTTCTTCCACCATTATATTGAGTCTCCACCTTGTATCTTTATGCACCTACTTTGAGAGCATAGTGGCCATTCTTAGTTCTATGTGCATTGTCCCAAGGCTAGTTGATTGATGCATAACTTGTTATTGCTTGTTTGACACTATTGTATCTAGTCACTCTTATGAACTTTGAAGGTGTCCTATGCATTTATATTTGCTACTCTATTAAGGGACAAGCTGAATACTAGTATGCTATGTTTTCTTTATGAGAAACAAACAAACGTCTTGCAAAGCATGTTATTCATGAATCTTTTGTTTGTATCTCTTCATGTTGCATCATAGTTTCTTTGCTTATTGTTAGAACTTTGTCTTTCATGTTATGATTGAAGTACTTTGATCCCAGCTTTGATGTTTTGCAAATACTTTGACCAAGTCTTTGATGGTGCATGTCACCTCAAAAATTATTCTTTTTATCACTTACCTACTCGAGGACGAGCAGGAGTTAAGCTTGGGGATGTTGATACATTGTAAATGTATCTATAATTTTTGATGTTCCATGCTTGGTTTTATCCACTTTCTTGTGTTTTTTTCCAACTTTGGAGTACTTTTCATATGATTTCTTGGACTAACCTATTAACAAGAGCCGCGTTAGCTGCTGTTTTATTTCTGTTGTTTTGGTTCCGGGAAAGTCAGAAAATGAATATTCTCGGAATTGGACGGGACAAAAGCCAAAGTGACTATTTTCCGGAAGGGATCAAGTGCCAGAATACGAGACGGAGAGGGGCCAGGGGCTAGCCACACCACCTGGCCACGCGGCCAGGCTTGGCCTGCTGGGTGGTCCAGCCGACCCCAGCACCCCCTCGGCCTCTCCTTCCGCCTATAAGTTGCCCTCGGGACGAAAACCCTAGGTCCCCGATCAAAAATCCACGAAAGAGTTTGTAGCCGCCGTCATCTCGATCCCTAGATCGGGAGGGATCTGAAGCTCTTCCCGGCACCCTGCCGGAGAGGGGAATTCACCCTGGAGGCCTTCTTCATCACCATGCAAGCCTCCGTTGTGATGCGTCAGTAGTTCATCCTTGGACTACGAATCCATGTAGTAGCTAGATGGCTGGATTCTCCTCCTTTGTGATTTCATGTTTAGATCTTGTGAGCTTCGTTCATGATCAAGATCATCTATTTGTAATCCATACATGTTGTGTTTGCGGGGATCCGATGGATATTGAGATGCTATTTCAGATTGATTATTGATTCTATCATGTCTTTGTTATTTGAGATCTTGCATGCTTTCCGTTGTTAGTAGCTATATTGGCCAAGTAGATGCTAGCAACTCCAAGAGTTAGTATTTATGCTCGATAGTGGGTTCATGCCTCTGGTAATCTGGGGAAGTGACAGAAATCTCTAAGGTACTAGATGTGCTGTTGCTACTAGGGAGAAAACAACAATCCTTTGTTCATAGAACAATCGTATTGTTTACTTTACACGCATTTCGTAAAGCAATAATTTGTTGCTTGCAACTTAATACTGGAGGGGGTTCGGATGATAACCTGAAGGTGGATTATTAGTCATAGATGCAGTTGGACGGCGGTCTATGTATTATGTTGTAATGCCCAATCAAGTCTCAAAGGAGTCAAGATGATTAGTATATGCATGTATTGCTTTCTCGGTGTTTGTCAATTGCCCCGCTGTAATTTGTTCACCCAGCATGTTATTTATATAAGGAGAGCCACCTCTAGTGAACTATGGATCCCGGTCCTTGTCTTTTACATACAATCTATAACTGTTTACTGCTTTGTGTTTACTTTCTGCAAACTTTTACTTCTTTCCATTCGATACGTTTAATCCTTTGTTTTCCACAAAACACGGTGAGATTGACAACCTCATCGCAAGTTGGGGACAAAGTTCTATGGTTGTGTTGTGCAGGTCTCCACGTTGCTATTAGCACCGGTAGTGCGCCTTACAAAGCTTCGAGTAGTAACACCTTTGGGGTGTTTCCTTGCTCCTACTGGTTCGATTAAACCTTGGTTTCATAACTGAGGGAAACTTGTTGCTGTGCTCATCATACCTTCCTCTTGGGGTTCCCAACAAGCTCTACGTCGATCGTCGAGCGCACCAGTGCCTCAGCAAAAGAGTCATAAATAGCTTTATCTGGTTCGTATTGAACTCAGTTAGGATAAGGAATTTTCTTTTTAGTAGGTATTGCCTTCTCATTTACTTTGTCACCGGTTCAGCATTCTTTTTATTTTTCCTTGCAGCTGATTTTTGCTTATCAGCATGTTCTTCATAAGGGATGATAACTTGCTCTTCTTGTTCCTTCCTGAGATTGGCTTCTTCCCTTGAATCGACCGTCTCAATGTATGAATCATATGGTTTATGCTTATCCCCTGCTCTTCTTCTTCTTGAGGTTTGGAAGGTTCATTTTCCCTTTTCTAGGCCTCATAATCAATGTCGTCCTGGGGATCGACTAAATCCTCTTCTTCTTGACTCATCTCCTGAGTCTCTGTTGCTTTTTGAGTTTGCTCTTCTTGATACCAAGGTGGCCCTTGTGGTTCATGAGTTTCTGTACCACGCCTAGTAACAATGTTAGTAGAAACAGTATTGAATTTTCCTTGGTTCAAAATCAATGTTTGGGTTTCATTTATTTGCTCACACTGAGTTTTAACAATACTTAGATATCTATCTAAATGTTTTTTGGCTTGACCCAAGTCATCAAAGACTTCTGTTAGGTCTCTTATATTCTTTTCTTGTGTCATAAGACGTTTATAGTTTTTTTCATGAAATTGATTCTGTTGATATTTAAACTTTTGCATTACAAGATTTATATCATCTTCTATTACATAAGTTTGAAGAATGTCAACTTTGTTTTCGTTTACAAGTTAGGAAGCTATACCTTTTTCTTCCATGGACTTTTTGACTTCGGATATAAGATCTGGTGGTATGTGAATCATACTTTTTCATGGTTCAATATCCTCAACTAGATTGTATTGTTCATCATTAAAGGATCTTACCTCAAAAGGCTTTACATATTCTGACAGTGTCAAGTTGCGTATTGCTCCTCCTGGAGATAGGTTAATCAACTCTTTTGTCTGGTCATTAAGCCCATTATAAAAATATTGGATAACTAAACTCTCGTGAAAACCGTGATTTGGGACTTTCAAAATCATTGCATAAAATCTATTCCATGCTTGATAAAAGGTTTCTCCAATTGTTTGAAGAAAATTTGTTATACTTTGTTTGATCTGCATGATTTTAGTAAATGAACAATATTTATGCATGAATTCTCGGATGCAATCTTCCCAGCTTTTTATAGTATGGTTGGGTAACGATTGTAACCAAGCAAAAGCATTATCTTTCATAGACCAACGAAAGATTTTAAGAAGTACAAACTCTATTGGTAAACTTGTTGGTTTAAGAGTAGCACAAAGGTCACAGACCCTCGTCAAGTGGTCACTAGGGTCTTCCTCTTCTTTTCCTGCGAAAGCAATTTCTTTCAGCATATATATTAGCTCAGGATATATTTCAAATTCTTGGCCCTCAAGTTCAGGACAAAGAATAGGCATTTTCCTCAAGTGCCTAGATGGATTCCCATATTCTCCCAAAGGTAGCTCAAGTTCGGCCCCTCGGGTGATGGTAAAACCTGACATCAATGGAATCAAGTTGTTCATGTCTAGAGTACGCAAATTAGTAAATCTTTCAATAAATTATAATCATCTCTCGATCGGAACACGATTAATATATGGAGTAAATAGGTTTTTCCTGATCGAGTGGTACCTCTGTCTTCAATGGAGATCATGAATGGTGTCAACAGTTGTTGTTGTCAAGAAATAACACTTAGCGCTTAGCTCCCCGGTAACAGCACCAGAAAATATCTTGATGGCCTGCAAGTGCACAGGTTCATCAGAGAATATTTTCATAGAAGTATTAATTCTAGTTTTTTATATCGATCCCAACAAGGATCCTAGGAAAGTGTTTTTATGCGGTGTTTTTGTCGCACCCAAGGTGTCATGGGTCTTGAGTGAATTGACTGCAAAAGTTGACGGTGGAAGTGGTGAGTAAAAGATAGAGGCACTTGCTTAGGAAATAAGTAAATTTAATAAAAGTAAAGATGTGAAAGGTGTGTAAAGGTCCTGCAGATGAGAAGTTAGGCGCGGAGAGAAATAGTTCATGGTGATAGTGAAAGTGAAAGTGCCAAATGGAATAAGTGGAATAAGTGATAGTGATATTTCTTATTTATAAGTGAGTAGGCAAGAAACCCATATATCGACTAGGAGTCCTCATGGCCAATTCTTCCCAATCCCAATGATCCATCTGCATGTTACCACGACCATGGTCAGCGCATTGATTAAGGTCTTGCGACTGCATCAAGGCTTTAATCTTGATGGTTCCTTGTTGTCCTCGAGTAGTGCTAGCACTTCTTTGATATCAGCCGTGTCACTCGGGGGTCGTTGAATTACTAGCATACAAGTTCATACCCATGAGATCTTTGGATCACGTTACCTAGGCCCTTAACTTAGATAACAAGCATTAGGCAAACATAGATATTCATTCTCGCTATTTAAATAAAACATTACAATGATCACAAATGGATGGATTTAAAGGAGGCACAACACATCTCACCAATCCCCTACATCTTCCACGCCTATGGGGATTTACTCAGACATGAGAGGAAGACAAATCAAAGGCATAATTGTATTGCAAATAAAAATCATCTCAAAGTTATTGTAGAAAACCACAATAGAGAGTAAAGATCAAATCAAATACAAACCGAAGGTAGATCAAAGTATCAAACCCTAATCTTACAAGTGCCAATCTCTCTATATCTCTCTAAGTAATGATGGAATGATGGTGGAATGTGTGGTTTAGAGGTTGGAGATCATCGAGGAACGAGGTGAATTTCTTCTCCTCTTCTAGATCTGATCTTCCCCTCTAGATGTCTTGCGTCGGCTGTATCTTTTGTTATGTGGTTCTTTTCATCTCTCCCTCTTCATGAAAGTTGCTTGTATTGATATAAGGAAGGCGCCAGTGGGTAGTACGGGTGGGTGGTACGGGCGTGCCCTGACCGTACCAGTGGTCATTAAGTAATAGGACGCCTCCAATGAAAGTTCCTCAATTGGGGATTTGCTTATTCTGGTGTAATTAACCCATAAATGCTACTCCCTCTGATCCATATTACTTGTCATTGGATTGGATGTATCTAGTACTAAAAAATGTCTAGATACATCCATTTCTACGACAAGTAATATGGTTCAGAGGGAGTATTAAATCTTCAATAAATGTTCTGTTGGGTCCGCAGCATAGAAAACAAAAAAAATCCTACGATGAGAACTATACGCCAAGATCTATCTACTAGGTACAGAGCAACGGGTGGACATACATCCAACGAGAACTTACCCTCGAAGACAATGAGTTTTGTTAACGAGTAGGAACTCGTGGTTGATGTAGTCGTACACTTGCCGATCTCAAGATCGTGATGAAGTCCAGTAGGTCCGGCTCCAGCACATCCATCAGATCCAGCTCCGGCACCACCAAGTCCAGCACCGCAAAGCAGCGGTGCATCCGTGATCGCACACATGTCCGGTACCCCGACAACCTCCGTCCCTCTCTCCAGCAAAGCAGCGGAAGCAGCAACTCCTTTCTAGATAAAGCCACCGGGAACATGTATCTCGCTAATCCGAGACCATGGGGGAATAATACTAGATGGGGAGAGAGATCCTTCACAAGGAGGTGTGAGGAATAAGGGGAGTGAGGGGAGTGAGGGGTCCCTTTTATAGGAGGACGGGAGGTGCCCCTCTCTCCATGGCCGGCACATGGGGGGTGACTCCTCACCTCCCCCATTCATGTGGTGGTAACCCCTCCACATTAAAATGCCCCTTCACATTCTCTTTTAAAGTCTCCACTTTAAATGCATTAAATTTCTCCAAATTTAATGCTCTATCATTTAATAAAAATATTTTATTATTTTTATTCAGAATTTTGTTAATTACTTTAATTAACAAACATTCACATAAAAACCCTTGCAACATTTCAATATTACATGCAGAACCAATTTCAGCAATTTCACCCGAAACAGTTTCTATGTCTACTGAAATAATTCCAGCGCTTTCTTAAATCTTTATCTGAAATATATTTGCTCCAAATGGTGTCGGTATCCCTTAAGTGTGTCACCCTACGGTTCGCGAATAATGCAGACATGATCGAGACCCCTCTCAGATCAATAATCAGAAGCGGGACCTAGAGATCCATACTGACTCCTACACATTCAACAATGACTTCTGTGATCATGAGAAACTTTAACGCTAGTAACTAAATCCCTTTGTCTCGTGATATATTACATGTCCAAGATTCGATCATCGGTATCTCCATACCTAGTTTGATCTCGTTTTCGACATGCGCTCTTTTCTCGTTCCCATGATATAACATTCTAGTGATCACATCACTTGCTTGCAAGCTATCTTAATGTGATATCACCGAGAGGGCCCAGAGTATATCTATCTGTCATCGGGATTGACAAATTCCACTCTTGATCCATGAGCCTCAACATAACACCTTCGTAGCATTGAACCCATCTTTATAGTCACCCTGTTACGGAGTGACGTTTGATGTTATCAAGATACTCTTCCGGGGTTAGCAATTAACATGATCTCATGGTCTAAGGATAAAGATTACTTCGTATGATTTTATAGAAATATAAACATAATGAATTTGATCGTAATGCTATACTTTGGATCAATGTTCATCACATCATTCCACCAATGTTATGACCTCATTATTAACAACATCCAATGTCCATGATCAGGAAACCTTGATCATCTTGTTAATCAACGAGCTACTCTATAAGAGAGGCATAACTAGGAACCCTTTTTGTTTATTAAACACACATGTATTGACGTTTCCGATCAATACAATTATAGCATGCAAAATAAACATTTATCATAAACATGGAATAAGATAATAACCACTTTATTATTGCCTCTCGGGCATATTCCCTTTAGTCTCCCACTTGCACTAGAGTCAATAATCTAGTTTGAAAAACTTTGCGTATTGAACACTTATGGCTTTCTTGTGTTGCATATACGCTATTGCTAGTGGTTAACATAATCTCCGGATCTGACAGTTTCAGGTCCGTGTGTATTTGCATGTCTTTGCGTCTCTACGCATCACTCATTCTCAAATGAGATGGCATTGTATAAATTTGGTCCTTTGGTGAGACCTTTAGTTCGTTTGGCTCAAAATATGTTGATATTATTGTCACACAATATATCTTCATAGTATTAGCCCGCTTTGAACCACACCTAGTTTGATAACAAACTACTTAACACAAATGCCCTCCTTTGCTGCTACTATAGCAGTTATATACTTAGCCTTTTGTTGTAGTATCCGTCACAATGTCTCAACTTTGGAACTCATCCAAATCCATCATGGAACATCCTTTCCATTACATTTTGCCACCCATAGTCCAAATTGAGATAAATTTAATTTGTATCTTGTGACAAAATTAGTATCAATTTAACCCCTCTACAATGAACTACCTTTAACTATTTGTCACTTATACATGATATATTCTTAGTTCTTCCAAAGCTCATAATAATATCATTACTATTTTCCAATGATCATCTTATGAATCATTCTAGTATATGCTCATAACATTTAGAGCATAGGACATTCTGGATACATATCATGGTATAATCGATCAAAATCTTCATGTGATTTTACTCACCAAGTGTTGAAACACTAGAATTTTGATACAATCCTTTCCATGCAGCAAGAACCTTTCTTGTTGTTTACATATTGAACCCTTTCAATATCTCAAATATGTATGTCTGGCACAACCATATTAGCGCCTTAATCTATCCATATAGATATTGATGCCAAATATTCCGGGTTTGCCCAAGTCTTTCATCGAAATCTTATTTTAATGAAATTCTTAACTTGTGTCAATACAAGATACATCATTTCCAATCAACAATATGTCCTCTACATAATGTATTAGAAATATGTCTCAGCGCTCCCACTTAATTCCTTGAAAATGCAAGCATCTTCATCATCTCCGATGAATTTAAACTCTTTTAACAGTTTCATCATGGTGAAGATTCCAACTCCGCTATGCTTACTTCAACTACTGAAGTTTGCATGCCCTTTTAGCACCCTTTGAATTAACAAAACCCTTCGGACCATGTCATGCACATGTCCTAGGTAACCGTTCTATTATAAGAACCTTGTTTTGTTTATTCAACTACCACATACCAAATTATATGTAGTGGTTGCTACATTAATCCGTCAAGACTATATATCGCTATGAAAGATCAAATCTTGGCATACTCAACTCCTTGAACATTGCTGTAAACTTCTTTCTGACATGTCGACTATTTCATAGATGTTAAACATCCATGTCTATTTATTTATAGATCCAAACACAACCGATAGGCTTCATGCCTTTCCGGAGGGTCTTCCAAGTTCAGAAACTTGATTTCTCGTGTATGGATACTATCACGGATTCTATGACTTCTAGTCATTTTATGGAGTCAGGGCCCATCATCGCTTCTTTGCATGTAGTCGGTTCATCATTGTCAAAACAATAACGACTTGCTTATCAAATCTTACTATTTGATTCTTACCGACCCACACGGTTCTATAGGAACTCTAATCTCCGAGATCACACCTTTTGTAATCACGAGAGCCATGAGCATTGTGGCCACGGGACACTTTCCGGCGCTGCGCTACTTAGCACATATAGCTAAGGTTCAACAACCTTATCAAAGTTCTATTGTCCTCCCACTTAACTTTTCACGAAAAATTCCTTCTCAAGAAACTTGACGTTCCAAGTGACAAACTATTTTGTCCTCGGTGTTATGGAGAAATTCCCAACAAATTCTTTGGGATAACCTACAAAGACGTACTTATCTGACTTTGGTTGTAAACATTTTACTTATGCATAGCATACCAAAATTTAAGAAAAGACAATTCGGGTTTTATCCCAAACCATAACTCATATGGTGTCATTTCAACGGATCACGATGGTGCTCTTTTCAAAGGTAAAAGCGGTCTCTAAAGCTTCAATCCTTAAAACATAATGGCAGTTTTATAAATGACACCTTTGATCTTACCACGTCAAACATGGTTTGATTTCATCTCTCGAATATGCCATACTCCTATGGTTTATCGGGAAACACAAATCATGGAACAATTCCGCAAGTCTTAGGTGTTTTTGCTAAACATGTAACTCAAATATCTTCCTTTATGATCGAATCATAAACTCTTTATTTTCTTGTTACAATTATTTTCCACTTCATCTTGAAAGTCTTTGAACAATTTTCAAATGTTTCATACTTCTTCCTTATTAAGTAAATATATAGATATATTCACTTAAATTTCTAGAGAAAGCATATGAAGCAAAAATATCCATCACATATGGCTACACATAATGGACTATATACATCAACATGCATAATATCCAATAATTTAGTCATCCGTTCCTCTTTGGCCTATGGACGGAGTTTCAATTATCTCGAGGAAAGTCTCGCATGCGTCAATTGATCAAAATCAAAGAGTCCAAAAATCCATCAACATGGAGTTTCTTCATGTTTTCTTTCAAATATAATTTAAACAGCGATGTCACTTCATAAGTGATCTTTCAATCATTTGTCTTGCGACATTTTAGCAATAGTGTTTATGGATGTGATTTCTCCCACTAGACTTGTAAAAGTTCATCCATCCTTTATGGAATACGGTAATTATTTGAACAACCATTGTTCTCGTAATACCGGAACAAAATAACAATTATTAAAACAAATCTTGAAGGCTAGGTTTAACGACAACGAAAAACACAATAACACTTTATTTGTTTTCAATGAACATCATCACTTATTCTCTTGCTAGTTACTTAGGCCATTGTAGTTCATGAATTGCGTTGTCATGTATGACACTTCATACCAACCAATTCGGTATCCAATACCTCATAACCACATTGTTTAACAAGCAAGGAATACAGCCATAACATGTATATCTTCTATATACCTAAGTTGGACATATCCAACTTTTTCTTTTCTGCCAAATATTTTATAGATTCTCTTTCAGCAATTTCTTTTCCTTTTAAAAGAATCTATCAACATTAATAGTGGTGTCATTCACATGACACATAGTACAATGCGTATATAGTCAAATACTAATACCTTCAGACTTGCACTTTGAAGTGGATCACCATCATCAAATGTTTGGTATTCTTTCAAAATCCATTCTTTAGTAATCTATTAGTGTAGTAAACATTTTACTTACATCTTCTATTCATCCTTATCATGACAACTTTCATGATCAAGCTACTATAGCCTATAAGGAAGAATGACGAGTATAATTTTAGTTCCCGAAACCTTTTGGGAGATTCGGATGCCTAGCATCTCCATCCTTCACAAATTCTCATACAATATGAGAACATGTATTTTGCTAAATTACACTCTATCATAATGCAACCAAAAACTTTGTTTCAGATATCACAATATCTTTCACACATGATGGTTTCTAAAACAATTCTTTCAGCTCCTAGATAACCTCAATATTAAAACAACTTTTGAATATCAAGAATCATGGAGGCAAACATGATACTTTAGATATTAACATTGGAATTCTTACTCTTGATTTAATACTACTTATTAAACTTCATGGAGTAAGTAGAGTTTGCTGAAAGTTTGCAATAGGACTTATAAACTTTATATTGACATTCAAAACAATACGATACCAGTTCGTAAAGTAAATATCCAGAATTCTATAGTTCTATTATCTCAATTAAAACTAAGCATAAGGTAGTAAACATATGCCAATGACTATAACAAATTATGCAAATTCACTTCAATTTAGTTTATGACAAAATTAGTTCGACTAATCCAAATTAGAAATGAACTCCCACTCAAAAACGACATCCCTCGTGCCTTTTTGGTGATTACATGAACCAAATCCACTACACCAAGTCCGATCATCACGTGAGTTGATGTAGCTTCAAAGGCGAGCATCTATATGGGCATCATATCAACTATATGACTCATGGTTAACCTTTCGGTCCGTGTTCCGAGGCCATGTCTGTACATGCTAGGCTCGCCAAGTAAGAACCTTAGTATTCGCGTGTGTAAAACTGTCTTACACCCGTTCCTATGAAAGCGTAGATACGAGTACACCCGATCATCACGTGATGTCTCGAAACACGATCCACAGAACGGTGCATACTTAAGGAAGAACACATTTTTATCTTGATATCTAAAGAGGATCATCTTACAATGCTGTAAAGCACCAAACTAGCAGTATAAGATGCTAACATCTAATGTGTAAAGTGAGATGATATGGTCCATGCATTTGATCTCTATCATTTGCATCGTGGTATGATCTCTATCATTCCTTTGTGTGTAAGGCCAAGGTCTATGGAACTTACACGTTGAGTGTGTTGTAAGAGTATCTACCATACATCTACTTACAACAATACCATATCAAGACACTAGCCCAACAACGATCTAAACTAGACGCCTCTAATTTATCAATTGCAAGTTTTACGTGGCTTAGGGCTTTCGGAGATAGAACCGTTCTCACCTACGAACATGAACCACAACGAGGATAACCAAGTTATTAGCAACTCGTTGTAAATCAGATATTGACTATAGTAGGAGAGACAGACACACGCCGGCCACTTATGCAAAACAAGTTGCATGTTAGTCGTGGAACTGGTCTCATGTACGATGACATGTAAGGTTGGTCCGGGCCGCTTCATCCCACTATGCCACCAATATCCAAAAATACATAGAAGATGCAATAACATGATCATCATCGCCCACATATAATAACATGATCATCATCCAAAATACCCGTGCAAAGCACCTATGCATAGATCAGGCTCTGATACCACTGTTGGGTCCGCAACATAGAAAACAAAAAAATTCCTATGATGAGAACTATACGCCAAGATCTATCTACTAGGTACAGAGCAACGGGTGGACATACATCCAACGAGAACTTACCCTCGAAGACAACGAGTTTTGTTAACGAGTAGGAACTCGTGGTTGATGTAGTCGTACACTTGCCGATCTCAAGATCGTGATGAAGTCCAGCAGGTCTGGCTCCAGCACATCCATCAGATCCAGCTCCGGCACCACCAAGTCCAGCACCGCAAAGCAGCGGTGCATCCGTGATCGCACACACATTCGGTACCCCGACAACCTCCGTCCCTCGCTCCAGCAAAGCAGCGGAAGCAGCAACTCCTTTCTAGATAAAGCCACCAGGAACATGTATCTCTCTAATCCGAGACCACGGGGGAATAATACTAGAGGGGGAGAGAGATCCTTCACAAGGAGGTGTGAGGAAGAAGGGGAGTGAGGGGGCATTTTATAGGAGGAGGGGAGGTGACCCTCTCTCCATGGCCGGCGCATGGGAGGGTGACTCCTCACCTCCCCCATTCATGTGGTGGTAACCCCTCCACATTAAAATGCCCCTTCACATTCTCTTTTAAAGTCTCCACTTTAAATGCATTAAATTTCTCCAAATTTAATGCTCTCTCATTTAATAAAACTCTTTTATTATTTTTATTCAGAATTTTGTTAATTACTTTAATTAACAAACATTCACATAAAACCCCCTGCAACATTTCAATATTACATGCAGAACCAATTTCAGTAATTTCACCCGAAACAGTTTCGGTGTCTATTGAAATAATTCCATCGCTTTCTTAAATCTTTATCTGAAACATATTTGATCCAAATGGTGTCGGTATCCCTTAAGTGTGTCACCCTACGGTTCGCGAATAATGCAGACATGATCGAGACCCCTCTCAGATCAATAATCAGAAGCGGGACCTGGAGATCCATACTGACTCCTACACATTCAACGATGACTTCTGTGATCGTGAGAACCTTTAACGCTAGTAACTAAATCCCTTTGTCTCGTGATATATTACATGTCCGAGATTTGATCATCGGTATCTCCATACCTAGTTTGATCTCGTTTCCGACATGCACTCTTTTCTTGTTCCCGTGATATAACATTCTAGTGATCACATCACTTGCTTGCAAGATATCTTAATGTGATATCACCGAGAGGGCCCAGAGTATATCTATATGTCGTCGGGATTGACAAATTCCACTCTTGATCCATGAGCCTCAACATAACACCTTCGTATCACTTAACCCATCTTTATAGTCACCCTGTTACGGAGTGACATTTGATGTTATCAAGATACTCTTCCGGTGTTAGCAATTAACATGATCTCATGGTCTAAGGATAAACATTACTTCGTATGATGTTATAGCAATATAAACATAATGACTTTGATCGTAATGCTATACTTTGGATGAATGTTCATCACATCATTCCACCAATGTTGTGACCTCGTTATTAACAACATCTAATGTCCATGGTCAGGAAACCTTGATCATCTTGTTAATCAACGAGCTAGTCTATAAGAGAGGCATAACTAGGAACCCTTTTTGTTTATTAAACACACATGTATTGATGTTTCCGATCAATACAATTATAGCATGCAAAATAAACATTTATCATAAACATGGAATAAGATAATAACCACTTTATTATTGCCTCTCGGGCATATTCCCTTCATGTTCATTGCCTGAAAACCTTCACAAGAAACCAAGGATTCGCTAATTGCGACATTAACATTAGTGGAAATAGGTAATCTTCAATGAAATCCAGCAATAAACAAGAGGAAAACCAATGGTAAAAAGTGATAAAATTTGGAGCTATCAGGCCACCAGAATAAGCTCCCGCCTATGGTACTATGCAGACCAGGCCACCGGGGTTGTCAACACAGAGCAGTTCTTCAAGGATCGCCTCTCCTGCGCGGTCTGTCTCCCGGGCTGCTTCAATGGCGTCTAGAAGGTCCGAGGCACTTCTAGATGTCACGAGCTCGTCAGCAGCCAAACCACATGTGTTGTAAGTCCTCTGCTTCCACATGACATACAGGGCATACCACCAGAGTCTTGGAAACATGTCTGTTCACCAGAATGCAGAGGCAGGGAACGCTACCATGGAGTGCTCTCCGGGTGAATATTTACACCTTACGTGGCACCATCAGCTACCAGATCATCTTCCACGCCGGGTGGGCTGCCGATTTGCTGGTTCTGTCTCATCGCTGTGCTTGCCAACGGTATTCTGCGTGCCATTCTGCATGGTAGGCCGACTTAACGGAAAAACAACTTGTCTTTGTGAATTGCCAAGTGATGAAGTTTGGTTGATTGTGATTTTCTAGGGGAATTGGAAGAATCCTTCCGCGTCTGATGGCCAAAAAATGCTCTTCACCATCTCCTCGTCCCATCCTCATGAATAGTGTCAGTTGACAAGGTTGGTGAGTATCTAGTCATTACTTCTTCGAAGAAGGCTTATTTCTTCCTTGCTTATCCCGCCAAGTGGAAAAAACACATAATTTCTTTTTGGTTCAGGTTTTGGCTTCGCCTCGTGGCTTTTCATGAGACTTCCTCTTTTATTGTTGGAATCCTAGTGCTTGTTACTCTCCTTTACAATTGCGTATAAAGAAAGTGCTCACCCGTTTTCTGTTTGTTTTCATGTGCGCATACACTCAGCCTAATTTAGTAAGTGTGAAGTGGAAGGGCGAGTACAGGTGAGAGCCCACTACCTTCCGGATAAAAGATATGCTCAATTTATAGAGAGTTTTCCTTCACTATATAGCGTGGGACGAATGCATAAGGTATGAATGCAGGAAGGGAAACCTTAGAGCTTTCTTGGCTTACCTTCCCAAGTAGACCATATGATTCTCATTATTCTATTTCTCTTTCTTTCCAACCAGCATTCCCGCTTATTCTGATTGGAGTGATGATTGCTGGAATATTGCACGGAGGGCATGGTTTTCATGTGTTAGGATCATTTCATTCCCATGCGGCTATTGTTACTTTTGAATTTCATTGACAATTGGAAGATATAACACGCCAAATAATACATTTTGTTCACCGCTTTTCATCTCCACCGGCGCCCCCAAAAGATTGCCGATAGTAACTTTGGGCCGGCTGGCCCAAACTACCGCTATTTTGGGGAAGCTGCCCCACACCGGCTACCCCCAACGATCATGTCGGTGATAAAAATACCCAAATTTGGAAAAGATCATGTAGTTGGAGCATGTTTATTAGAACGAATGCAAATACAATCAAGTTTAATAGAACAAATTAAATGTTTCAAGGGAACTAGTTTACAGAGTAATTTAATATATCAAGTAGAAGGGGGTCCATTAGCTTGGGGGTTTTGAGGTGCATTTCCTCTAAGCGTCCACAAATGCTCGATGAGATCTTCTTATAGTTGATCATGCACCTAGGCGTGAGAAAAGCACCAAAATCAGCCAGCACCTCATGATCAACATCAACAAAAGGGCACATGCTCTCAGATGGCAACGGATCAACCACTTGATGATCACACTCACTCTCGATGATCATATTATGCATGATCACACAAGCATTCAGCACATCCCACATCTGTGATGTTGATAAGGTTATAGTAGGGTATTTGATAATAGCAAAGCAAGCTTGGAGCACACCAAATGCTCGCTCAACATCCTTCCTACAAGTCTCCTAGCAATGCAAATCAAACTCTTGCATCAGTATGAGGCTCGGTGCTTATCTTCAGGAAAGTGGCCCATCTTGGGTAAATATCATCGGCTAGGCAGTAGGCTTTGGTGTATTCCCTGCCATTGACCACAAAGTTCACCATCGGGGCATGGCCTTAGTCTACCAAACACTTGAGATCTCGATAGCACATTGATGTCATTCTTAGTTTCGGTCATGCCAAAGAAAGCGTGCCAAATCCACAAGTCATAATCTGCCACGACCACTAGTATCACACTGCAGTCTCATTTATGGCCTTTGAACATACCTTGCCAAGTGAAAGGGCAATTCTTCCATCCCCAATGCATGCAGTCGATACTCCCAAGAATCCTAGGAAATCCCCTAGCTAAGTTATGTGCCAGTATACGAGTTCTATCTTCTTTAGTTGGTGCCCTTAGATAAGTTGGCCCAAAGTATCTGACAATAGCACAACAAAACATGTACACACACTCAAATACCATGGACTCGGCCATGCGTAGGTAGTCATCTTGAGTATCTATAGGAGCTCCATATGCAAGACATTGTAAGGCAGCCATGCACTTCTTAACAGAGGTGAAACCAGCCAAGTTGGTGCGGTCCTTCTGCAAATGAAATACAGATCAAACTCTCACACTCCATGCACAATCTTCATGAACAACTCTTTGTTCATTCAAAACCGGCTCCGAAACACCATAGGCCCATGGGTTGAATCATCTTGAAAGTAATATATCTCCAACATTAGGACCGACCGGCCGCTGCTAGTTCTGTTCTTCTTCTTCCTCAGCCTTGAGCCTCCCCGCTTAGGAGCTTGTCGGCTAGCATGTAGGAGATTTAGGCTGCCGATGATCATAATACACTCTAATTCATCAGCATGCATGTCAGCCTCCTATTGCAGCATTTGCACCATCATGATCTCATCGTTACTATCCATGAGCTAGGAAAAAGTTCGAGCACCTTTTGTGCACGGCGCGATCGGCGTGGTTCACAGCCGAGAGAGACGCACCTTTTTCCCTAGAGACAACAACGACGACGTAGAGATGCGACTGAGTCAAACGGCCTCCCACGTGAGAGGCAGCAAGGTGTCCTTGGCTGGTGGTAGGCTCTTGGCCACAATGTCGATGGTGTTGAATCAACGATGAGAGCCCCACGAGAACCAGGTGGGTAACTACAAGTGGGTGGGTCACGCCCTAGGGAATGGCATCACACTAGGTGGGCTATAATGGCCAACAGCGGGTCAAAGAATGGCCGATGACGGTGTCGGTGATTCGCAAGGTGGTAGGGAAGGAAGGAATGAGAGGTGGAAAGAAGAGGATGGGGTTTGTCATGTGTGGCTGACAAGGGGGGCCAGTCTTGGGTTTCCAGCGTGGTACGCATTGCCGATAGCCCCATCCCAGATCTTGGTTGTCGAGGGTGGCAAGAGGTGCCAGACAGATTGGAGGGCGGCCCAATCTTCCTAC
The DNA here is from genome assembly GCA_023614405.1 of Avena insularis. Lineage (NCBI taxonomy): Eukaryota > Viridiplantae > Streptophyta > Magnoliopsida > Poales > Poaceae > Avena > Avena insularis. The sequence continues at coordinate 79,813,575 of CM042688.1, forward strand.
ATCTGTTGGGAACCTCTGATGTGGGCCTTTTTTTGGTCTCCACCCCTTAACACAGTTGGGGGCCAGGTTTGTGGCGTCGGTGGAGATGCTCTTAACCGAGTGCGCGTTAATCCAAACTTTCAGTAGAGCTAGGGCCTGTTGGTTGCTCGTTGTCCTTTTTCCCACTGGTGCAAGTTGCACACGTGGGGACTGCACGTGCAGATCAGGCTCTGGGCCAAAAACACTAGTTATTTCATATCCTGCATGTACACTATTCGGGAGTTGGGTAGAAATGAGTCCCATCGTTTGGCGGACTGTATTAGTCCTGGGAGAAATGAAAACTTGTGTTTGGTTTCATCCTGATCGTGTGCTCCTATAACCTTTCCCCAGATGGTGAGCTTACTAATCATAGCCTAAAACCCAACAAGATAAACCCCAAGAAGCATTGATAGACATAACATACTTAACGATAGTGCAATATATGTAGCAGCAAGACAAACATAGCATAGTTAGCACAAGAGTACGACATGGGTCAGAGAAAACACAAACTGATTACACTAAAGTGACAACATTTTACTTGTCTATCATGGCAATGGCTAGATCATGCTAGGGGAACCTCCTAATCACTTCACACATGGTGTAGTCGAAGATGATGACCTTGAACTGGTCACCCTGCAGCACCTTGAAGGTCAATAAGTACGCGATCTTGACCTGGTGGGCAATAGCAAAGGCATACCACCCCTAGTCAAGGCAAATCATGCCACCGACATCCAGGAGCTTCACCATCAGCTGCATCTAGTGTTCATCTTGAGCACGATCATCCTAGGCACAATGTCTAGGAAAAGCCTGAAGCCATCATGAATTGGCAGCAGGTCCAACCCAGGTTCCAAGATCACCTTGGCGAAATGGGTTGGACCTAATTGGTCGTGAAAGTGCCAATATTGAGAGGCCTGCCCCTTAGCCTCTTGGCGCCACTACCCTCACCACCATCGCTGGCCCTCTTGGAGGCACTACCCTCACCAGCGTCTCTGGAGCATCCTCCTCCATTGGTAGAGAGTGCACCTCCAATCAGCATCTTCGAGCACTGAAAAAAGAATCAACACATGTAAGCACATACATTTTGGTGATCAGACATGTACGATCAACATGACCTCATATGCAATGGCACATATGAAAAGAGATTCTCCTCATGAGCAACACAAATGAACAAGGAATTTGGTTAGCAAACAAGTTTGCTCATCGGCAGTCGCATCATTAAACAACTAAATTTTGTGTCTCATATTAGGCATTGTGTGTCCAAGGTCAATCATAACAGGCATGCTATGAAGCAACCTATTGGGACCTTGGCCACAGAATGCAAAGTAATCATCAGCCTATAAGAAGAACATGAACAGTGAAAAAAATCCCAATTTTTCACTATCTAGGAAACCCTAAACCCAAAAACTATCTACATCTAGCCACTAACAAGCATAGATGGAAGCAAGGTATCGGTAGATCTAGTGATTACGAAGGCACCACAAGAAAAGTAAAGATCCTAACCTATCAAATCAAACAAAACAAGCACAAATCGGTACAAATCGACCATGCATGTCATTCATACTCGTAGAATCAGACGGTAACACATAGATCTAAGTTGCTAAGGCTTAGAGAGGGTGGTTCAAGGCCTTACCGCCATTGTTGCAGGTCTGGAGCTTCAGGTTTGCCGAGGAAGAAGAAGCAGTCATAGTCATAGATCCCCTACACCAGGAGAAGCATAGTTCTGCCTAGATCTACCTTCGTCTGCTGCCCTTGCAGTGGTCTTCGATCTGCCGGCGGGAGAGGAACCGTTGATGGTGAGACAAGAAGAAGTAGCGATTGTGAATGGAGAGAGTAAGAGTGGTGAGCAAGCGGTGAGGGGATTTATGGCGCGTGTTCTCGATGCATCGCAAGCACCCAATTCTTCTCCGCGCATGTGCCCGCGTGCCGAGCTTTGCCTTGCCAGGGGCATGTCCCCGAAAAAATGCCCGATTTCGGTGTTAGCGGTCCAAGATTTTGGATGCTTTAAAAATCATGCGGTGCGAGTTCGGCCCAACATGTCGTTTTTCAAACAGCGTTATTTCTACTAGCCAGATGCAAGAAACGGGCACGCAGCCTAGCAAACACACCACGTGTGCCACAATTTCTAGCTCCCTCTTGCAAAACTGATATAGGCCACAGTTTGGCCAACGCCTCCTTTGTAGGCAATCTGTAGTCCACTCCATACTCTTTCATTAATCATAAGCAAGCTAGCAAATACTCCCTCTATTTTATAATATAAGATGTTTTAACTTTGTGAAATAAGTGTATGTAGACTTCTTTTAATGTTGGGATTTCTATTTTCGTGCCCCTGGTTTGTTAGTTGTACTCAGTTTTCCCAAGTCGCTTAGTTTTTCCTCAATTTTCCCCTCTCTCCATTCTAAAACCCTCACATGCCCTAGAACGGGGGGATGTCGTCAGGTCAATGGCTTGACCGTTACATGCTGACAGGTGGTACCACATTGGGGTGGGTCCTGCATTGAGCGTTACGTTACGTCGCCTCGACCATTACATGCTAACGGGTGGGGCCAGGATACATGGCGGACCAGCCATCTGTCTCTCGCTAACTTGTAGGCCCCGTTTTTCCTGATTGTGTGGCTGGTGCAGCCAATGACAAATAGAGTCGTTCTATGGGGCCGTCGAAGCCAATGAATGATGGGGCCGCTATGTGGTGCCGTTCTGTGGGGTTATAAATAATGACCGGTGGCGCCGTCATGTGGGAATGGAGGGCGGATTTGCATATTTTCCGCGTTTACTTTGCAACTTGCATATTTGCCATTTTGTGTGTCACTGACATGTGGTGGTCATGTGGAAAATATGAAAATTTCAAATAAAAACTTTGTCAGATATGCAAAATTGGCAAATATGAAATAATTGATAGGTAGGGTCGTGTATGACATGTCGTCTCTCTCTCTCTCATCTTCTTCCAGCCCCCAGCCCCGAGCAGCTCCTATCCCACCGGTAGACAGAGCAACCATCGTCGGTGTGTCGGCGTGTCGCTGGATCTGTCCTACGGCGGTATCGGACGGATTGCCATGCTGTACCTCAACCACGGCTTCAGCACCTGTTTTGTCCGCACACATTGTACATTGAGGAAGTACCGACCGCAGGCGGGTCCGCCGCCCACGACGACCGGGATTTGGTTCCGCCGCCATAGCTCGATGAACATTCACAACAATTGCTAGTAGTGCTTGCTAAGACCTCTGTTCCTGCTCCGCCCACCCGAATCGATTCGGTTCCTGTAATTTCCTCGATATTGTAGGTGCAAATTAGTCCTCAACATCTGGAAGTAGCGGGTACACCGGCGAGGGTGGGGAATCGGTCATGTCGTGGCCACATTCTCCTTCTCCTACCACGTCGGAAGTGCATGTAGCTCCTTCTCTTTATACTACCATCGGAATTTGAATTGCTGACATGGCCTGTCAGACTGATTCCAATTTGGTTTGTTTTGGGATAGTTACAGTTTGCTATGCAGGCCGATGATCCATGGTACATTGCATACCAAGATGAATCATCTCAGTGGTCTAGCCATAGGATGGATTTGGAGGAGATGGTTGCCAAGTTAGGTGATGAATTGGCCCGTAAAAACCTATTGATATTTGATACGTTGCTAACGTATCCATAATTTTTGATGTTCCATGCTTGGTTTTATCTACTTTCTTATGTTTTGTTCCAACTTTGGAGTACTTTCTATACACTTTCTTGGACTAACCTATTAACAAGAGCCACTGTGCCAGCAGCCTATTTTCTGCTGTTTTTGGTTCCAGGAAAGTTAGAAAATGAATTTTCTCGGAATTGGACGGGACAAAAGCCAAAGTCAGTTTTTTACCGAGGGACACAGCGTATTTAAACGGAGAGAGAGGGGGGGGCCGCCACACCACCTGGCCACGCGGCCTAGCCTAGCCCACGCTGGGTGGTCCGCCTCGGCACCCTCGGCCTCCCCTTTCGCCTATAAGATGCCTCCGATACAGAAACCCTAAGTACCCGATCAAAATTCCACGAAAGAGTCTGTAGCCGCCGTCATCTCCATTCCTAGATCGGGAGGGATCTAAAGCTCTTCCCGGCACCCTGCCAGAAGGGAGAATTCACCCTGGAGGCCTCCTTCATCACCATTCAAGCCTCCGGTGTGATGCGTGAGTAGTTCATCCTTGGACTACGGGTCCATGTAGTAGCTAGATGACTGGTTCTTCTCCTTTATGCTATCATGTTTAGATCTTGTGAGCTTCGTTCATGATCAAGATCATCTATTTGTAATTCTACATGTTGTGTTTGCGGGGATCCGATGGATATTGAGATGCTATTTCAGATTGATTATTGACTCTATCATGTCTTTGTTATTTGTGATCTTGCATGCTTTCCGTTGTTAGTACCTATCTTGGCCAAGTAGATGCTAGCAACTCCAAGAGTTAGTATTTATGCTCGATAGTGGGTTCATGCCTCTAGTAATCTGGGGAAGTGACATAAATCTCTAAGGTACTAGATGTGCTGTTGCTACTAGGGAGAAAACAACAATCCTTTGTTCATAGAACAATCGTATTGTTTACTTTACACGCAATGCATAATGCAATTATTTGTTGCTTGCAACTTAATACTGGAGGGGGTTCGGATGATAACCTGAAGGTGGATTATTAGTCATAGATGCAGTTGGATTACGGTCTATGTATAATGTTGTAATGCCCAATCAAATCTCGAAGGAGTCAAGATGAGTAGTACATACATGATTGCTTTCTCGATGTTTGTCAATTGCCCCCGCTGTAATTTGTTCACCCAACATGTCATCTATCTTAAGGAGAGCCACCACTAGTGAACTATGGACCCCGGTCCTTTCTTTTACCATCAATCTACAATCAACTATTTACTGTTTACTTTCTGCAAAAAAATTCTTTCTTCCACACAATACGTTTAATCCTTTGTTTTCAGCAAAACCGGTGAGATTGACAACCTCACTATAAGTTGGGGGCAGAGTTCTGTGGTTGTGTTGTGCAGGTCTCCACGTTGCTGCAGCACGAGTGCATCGCCAAAGTTCAGCTAGTAACACCTTTGGGGTGTTTCCTTGCTCCTACTGGTTCGATTAAACCTTGGTTTCATAACTGAGGGAAACTTGCTGCTGTGCTCATCATACCTTCCTCTTGGGGTTCCCCAACGAGCTCGAGATATTTTGGGCCATCAATATTCGAGCTGAAGCATACTGTCGAGGAAGAATTCAGAGCTTATTTGCAAAAAGAAGTTGACACCTAAGGTTGATCTGGCCGTATCTGATCAAGTCGTCGAAAAACTAAAACATGAACTCCAAGTGAAGAGGAGGGAGAATAGTAGATTCATGTGGGAAGTTTTAGTAGTTGTCATCCGGATCCTAGCAGTTACAGTATGCGGTTGTGGTGAAGGGTGGCATGTGTAATGATTAGTTGAATAGATAGCTAATTTAGAGAGTACAATTGTTATTCAATAGATAGTTGTGAGTTCCTGTTAATTTAGTCACTTTGCGGTCCCAAAGTTGTCGAGAGAATGCATTGTGGTGCCCGAGTTGCTTGCCATTGGATCTAGCGTTCCCAAAGTGGTCGAGAGAATGCATTGCGGTACCCGAGTTGCTTGCCATTGGATCTAGCAGTCCCAAAGTTGTCGAGAGAATGCATTGCGGGGCCCGAGTTGCTTGCCATTGGATCTAGCTCCCCATAGTTGGCGTGCCAAATGCCTAGAGGGTCAAGTTAGGGCCTATCAGTTTTGACTGTTTTATCCCTGCCATCGTGGCTGCCATGTAGAGTTGCAGCGTTGGTGCCAGCATCCATTCCCCATTCCAAATTAGTGGATGAGATTTTCAATCCAAGTTAGTTGACTCAAATTCCTCAAGATACAATCGAATCTAGACAAATCTAAATCAACTAATTTGGATCGGAGGGAGTACTACTTATGAATCAGCTTTAGAGCATATCCACCGTCCTCACTGCTCAAATACATATCAATTTTTATTCAAATCATACATATTTCGATCAAATTTATACAAGCCCACCGGAGATTATCAAAGCAAGTACTACTACTTATGAATCAGCTTTAGAGCATATCCACCGGTATCATGGCTCAAATACATGTCAAATTTATTCAAATCATACATATATTTTAAGTCACAGAATTGGGCTTAAATTTGTCCCAATTTTAAGTGGATGGTGAGCTAGTCACCCTCCCCGCTGTATGTGTACTCCAAGAAGTACGGGCAAAGTGCTCCCATCCAGCCTTCACCGTCGAAGTGCACCTCGACGTGCCAGCCACGGCCGCGGCCTGCCTCCCATAGCTTCAGTTCACGAGGGCTTGATCTGCGCCATCACAGTGATGTTACGGATGATGGCTTCAATCGTCTTCGCATCGATGACCACTGTTGGCACCACAGCCATAGATGTTGTGGATGATGGCTTCAATCGTCTTCGCATGGATGACCACTATCGGCACCACAGCCATAGATGTTGCGGATGATGGCTTCCATCAGTGTCTTTCATCGATGGCCACTGTCGGCACCACCACCGTCGCACTGATGTTGCGGATGATGGCTTCCATCAACGTCTTTCATCAGCAACGGATCTGAGGATGTGAACGGAAGTGAGACAAATGGAGACACAAATTTCAGACGGTTAGATCCTCACCACCGTACGCTGTTCTAGCAGCAGTGCTTAGATCCGTGCTGCCGCAAGCCGTTCCGACCCCCATGTGTAGGTCCGTGCCGCCGCACGCTGTTCTAACCGCCACGCTTAGGTCTGTGCCTCTGCATGCCGTTTGAACCGCCACACTTAGATCCGTGCCGCTACACGCCGTTCGGACTGCCCTGCCGCCATACGTCGATAGGAGGGGAGGAACATGCCGCTGGTATACGTGTGACAGGGAAAGGGAGGGAGAGACATCCAGCCCGTCGGGCTCTCCTCTCTGTAGCCCAACAGGAGAGACATATATCTAGCCCGTCAGATCATGATGTATCCAACGGTGGTTGGCCAAGATCCGTGTGACATACATCTCAACCAATCAGAGCATAGCCAAACTGAGTGCTAGTTGATGCGGCTGGTATACATGCGTCAGGGAAAGGGAGGGAGAGACATCCAGCATGTCGGGCTCTCCTCGCCGTACAAGGTTAGGTGCGCTCAACGGGAGAGAGACCTCTAGCCCATCGGATCATGATGTATCCAATGGTGGTTGGCCAAGATCCCTGTGACATACATATCGACCAATCAAAGCGATAACCAAACTGAGACATGAGAGAGGGGAAAAGTGAGGAAAATTTTAGCAGGAGGGGAAAAATGAGTAGAGATAAGGAAAACAAGGGCGCTCAGATAAAAAATGACAAAGGGAAATTCAAGCTTTAGCATAACAAATGGAAAATGTGTTATTTGAACAAAATAATCCATCTTGGCCGACATTATATTGTTTGCAACTCAAAGATACACAAGTGTGCCAAATTTGGCCTCATTTAGACAAAGTATGTTTTGGGATGAGTTATCTTGGAGGTTGACTGAGTAGAAAGCCATGCATATTCATAGCTAGTAGCCTATTCCAAGAAGGATTTAAGAAATGGTTTAGGGGAGAAGTCCATTTCTCTTTATTTCCTTTTCCTTTATTAATCTTGCTAGGTTGTAGGTAACATAACAAGACTCCATGCGAAGGTTGCACTATGTTTTGACTTCTTTTTTGAATTAAACTAACCCTAAAACCATTTATTTGAATTTAATCACTTAGAAAAATAAAAATGTGACTGATTACAAGTAAATCCAAAATTTCCAATTTCATATGGTAAATCAATCCAGGATACACAAGTGTGCCAAATTTTGGACCAATTGGTCAACGTTTTCTATGGTTTAAGCCATGAACTAGCTAAACCCCATGTGTTGACCACATGTCGAGGGCAAAACTGAGCAGTGCTAAGCAACTAGGTGGATGACAATAGAAACTTGCAATAACACATACATTAGGGATTGTCCAACATACAAACTTGGGAGCGTCACAAAAATTAATAGTAGTTCAAATTCAATACAAACATTGACAGTAGTTCAAATTCATCATACAAATTCAAATTAATAATTCAAATTCATTTTTTCTTGCTCCTAGTGTTTTTCGCTAGAATATTCTCGGAGTTCACCACCTTGCTCCGGGTGATCCTGGCTGGAATATTCTCGGAGTCCACCATCAGCTTCTTCCGTTTGTTCCTTTTGTTCTTTTCTCTACATCAAATGAATCAAGTGCTTCAGTCTGTCATACAATTCGTTCAACCACGTTTCGATTCATTGGTTCATACGGTTCAAAATGCATTGGCATCATTTCTTCAATATCCTCTTGTGTAATTCCTTTACTTTTGAACTCTGCTTCCAATGAATAAATTGCTTCAATCTCCCATGCATTTGGTGCAATCTCCCCTTCATTTGGTTCAATCTCCTCTCGATCCATTGGTTCAATATCCCTTGCATTTGTTTCAATCTCCCCTACATTTGGTTCAATCTCCCCTGCATTTGGTTCAATATCCTCTCGATCCGTTGGTTCAATCTACAATGTATCCATTGCTTCATTCTCCTCTCATTCAGATACTTCATTCTCATCTGCATTTGCTGCTCTCGCTTGATCATCCATTCCATGGGTCCACTGCATTTTTACAAAGCCTAGCAATGTGCCCTAGTGACATAGGTATACCGTACAGGTACTCGAGCTTGGTATATACGGTCCAAATACGCACAGGCCCACGATGTTGCCAAAGCCCGAATGAAAGGACTCGAGTAACCTGCGGACTCTCGATTGCTTGAAGAACAAGAAGAAGCTAAAGATAGAAAGTTTGAAGGGGAAAACCCTAACTTGTAACCGACTCGACCTACTACCCGAGATCTAGCCTATCTATATAAAGGCTAGGAGGGGGTGGCGAGGAGGACACACGCAACCCTAGTTTTCCACAACCCTCGCCAGATTGCATCTGCGCACCATTGTAACTTTCGACTCCTTCGATAATTCCACTTGCAGACAAGCAGGAATAGGGACCTCTACGAGGCCTAAACCTAGGTAAATCCTTTGTCCCCTGTGTGCTTGTTTGCTAGCCGATAGATGTCTCCAGCGCTCCCTCCTTCTCCAAAACCCAAGTCCATAACAATGGGCATTGATGAGTTAAACCCTCGTCAATTGGCACCGTCTGTGGGAACTGGGAGTGCTGATGTTGCGGCTTCTTCGGCCCCATCTACGGCGATCTACAACTCCGCAACAACGGAGATTCGCTAGCTCTTTGGCGCCTTCGACTTCACCGTCCACACGCCGGCCACCCGCCCGGCCTTCGAGTCTGTGGGTGACGGAATCAGCCTGGCGATTGGGAGCTTCCGCTTCCAAGTCGGTCAGATGGGCACGCTTCGCATGCCTGATCAGCCGACAGCACCGGCGATTGCCCCGGCTTCATGGTTCCCTCCATCGATAAGCACCCTCAGTGAGCTCAACGTCCCGGTGGCAGTCGAGAACACGATCAGCGATAGCAGTCGCGATTCTGATCTGAGCAATCTGGCCACTGAAGATGGAACCTACGGTTCCGGATCTGAAAGTTGTGGAAGCAACAACTTCCCCAATCACTTCATGTGCGCCGTCATCAATGCAGGCGACACCTCCACCAATCGCGACAATGGTGGTAACACCGGTAATGACACTAATCCACCCAACGCCGGCAACGGTGGCAACGGTGGCAACGGCGGTAATGGCGGCAATCATGCTCCCGTCAACAACGGAGGAGCAGTCGAACCTCCCAGCATAATCAATGAGCAAACCGGTGAACGCGTCGTAATCAAGCTCAACGAGCAAGAGTGGGATCGCTGCCGCGAAGCCCTACGAGGCACACCTCTACCCTTTGGATCCCCGCAGGAACTGCTGATGGGCTATCACGGGCTCCTGAAGGAAGAATTCAAGCGCCAACTGCAAACAATCGCGCAACTTGAGGCACGTAAAAAGGTAGTGGACGAATCGAGCCTTCGCCGTGCTGGGCTCTCCTACGGAGGATCCTCCTCAAGAGGCAACGAACACCTCGCCAAGAAGAGGCAGTCACGGATGGCTCACCTCACCGAACAAGAGCGCATAGAGGCCACGAAAGTCCTCGACTTCGGCTCTATGACAGTCGACACGAGAGGCAACGTGGTTCCCAGGACGCCGCAGGCTGCGGTGACGGCAGCCACCATGTACCTCCTCAATAACCAGCCGCTAGCTAGAGATCCCCGAACTGCCATGCACCAATCTACGATCACGAGTTTGGGGTTAATCGAGGCCGCCCTCGAAAAGGAGCCAGTACCAGACCCAAAAAAGGGCAAAGCGCTAGCAAAGCGCCACTCCTCGCCCTCGTCCAGCGATGACAGTCATGACATGTCTCGACGCCGCCGCTCACGGCGACACGACCACGACTACGATGCGCGCGACGACCTCACGCAGTGCAAGATCGACAAATCAAGGGCACAAACGTGCTCGGTCGACTGACACGGAAGAAGAAGACGTGGAACTCTGCGGCGCCCGATGCTTCAGCAGATCCATTAGGCAGAAGCGAATGCCTAAAGGGTTTAAACTCCCCTCGGAGAACCCGAAATTTGACGGTCTGCAGGACCCCAAGATCTGGCTGGAGGACCAGATCTCCTCCGTCAGACTCCACGGAGGCAGTCGAAGTACTGCCATGTAATGCCTGCAGCTACAGCTACAAGGCGCCGCCGGAGCATGGCTCAATAACCTCCCACGCGGATCCATTCGCAGCTAGGATGAGCTGGTTTACAGCTTCGTGCGCAACTTTAAGGGCACGTACAAGCGGCCCGCATCAATTGAAGAGCTAAGATGCTGCCAGCAAAGATCTGGCGAATCGATGCGCTCTTACATCCAAAGGTGGTCCATCATCAAGAACTCCGCGGAGAACATCTCGAAAGACCGCACGATTGATGCATTCAACGGTGGTGTCCGCCGCATGGAACTCAGGGAGGATCTAGGCCGCTCAAAGCCCCAGACTATCGACCACCTGATGGAGATTGCGAATCGGTGGGCAGATGCAGAAGATTCAGTGAAGAATCATGCTCACTCCGACGAGGAGGCAGAACTCGAACGCAGACGCGACCGCCGAGGCAAACGCCGCATGCGCATCTACGATGATCGTGACGACGTCAACATGGTCCCAGCCGGCTACGCCGATAGACGTGACGATAACCGCAACAGCGGATACCGTAGCGGCAGATACCGCGACTCCGGGAAAACCATGCAAGTGTGGCAACGCCGCACTCGCGATGAGGCACCCGCGACCTCCATCGAGGACAAACTGTCCGGGCCATGCACGGTACACTTCTACATCGACAAGCATGATGGCAAGAGAAAGTCCAACCACCTCCTCAAGGACTACCGCGAGTTCCTCAAGCTACACGAGGGATTGGTTCGGATGAACCGCAATGCAGTCAAAAGAGGCTACAGAGCCGCTCCAGGCGCTGTGGCACATGGCGCACCACCACCACCACCTGGGCCACTCCCGAACGGAGCCGCACCGGACCAGCACCACGGGGGCAAACCGTATCCACGGGCCATGGGGACCATGATGATCCAAAAGGGGCGCCCCTCCAACAGGGTGCAGAAGGCCATCACTCGCCAAGTCAACTTGGCCACGCACTCGCCACCATCCACCACTGAGTACCTCAGCGGCAGCGAGTCGTGCATCACCTTCGACAAACACGACCACCCGCCTCAGATACCTCGCCCAGGTCATTGCCCCCTTGTACTCGAGGCGCAAATTGGAGGCTTCGACATGAGTCGTGTCTTCATGGATGGCGGAAGCGGCATCAACCTCATACTCGTGAGTACCTTGCGAGTAATGAGGATCCCTCTAACCTGCCTGGAGGCATCGGACACAACGTTCCACGGCATCGTCCCAGGGAAAGGCATATAGCCCCTGGGCAAAATCAACCTCGACGTCATCTTTGGTACGCCGAAGAACTTCCGGCGCGAGCGCATCGACTTTGAGGTCGTCGACTGGCCCTCACAATACCATTGCATCCTTGGGCGCGTCGCATTCGCTAGGTTCATGGCAGTGCCCCACTACGCCTACCTGCAGATGAAAATGCCAGGTCCCAACGGCGTCATAACGATCAACGGGAGCTTTGAGCGATCTGACATGCATAGGAATTCAACAGAATCTCCCAGTCCTTCGGCATGCAGGAGGAACTCGCAAGATTGAAAGAGACGACAGACAACAGTCTGCCTCCCCTGAGTAGGCCAAGCTCACCTGACCTCTCCTTCGACTCATCTGTGCACACAAAGAAGGTGCAGGTCCATCCATTGGATCCCGCCAAAACGGCCCTCATCGCCAACAACTTGAGTCCCACATAGGAACTCGCGCTCGTCGAATTCCTCTGTGAGCACTGGGAAATTTTTGCCTGGTGTCCTGCGGACATGCCAGGAGTTCCCAAGGAATTCGCCGAGCACGCACTCAACGTCAACCCCGACGCAAGGCCAGTCAAGCAAATAATCAGGCGACTGTCTGAGCCACGAGCGCAGGCAGTCAGAATGGAGATCAACAGACTCCTCGAGGCCAAGTTTATACGCGAGATCAAGGAAAGCACTTGGCTCGCCAATACGGTGTTGGTACCAAAAAAGGACACGGATATCCTATGGATGTGCGTGGACTTCACTTCTTTAAACAAGCATTGCCCAAAAGATCACTTCCCGCTACCACGGATCGACCAGATCATCGACTCCACCGCTGGATGCGAGCGCCTCTGCTTCCTCGACACCTACTCAGGCTATAATCAAATTCGAATGAAGGAGGAAGACCAGGAGAAAACAACGTTTACAACGCCCTTTGGTGTGTTCTGCTACAACACAATGCCCTTCGGGATAAAAAAACACGGGAGCCACCTACCAGTGGTGCATGCAGGCTTGCCTCAAGGAACAACTGGGTCGCAACATCCAAGTCTATGTCAACGACATAGTAATCAAGCCCAAGGAGGAAGCCTCTCTAATCGACGATTTGTGCGAAAGCTTCGCCAACCTCGATTGCTACCGAATCAAACTCAATCCAGACAAATGCGCCTTCGGCGTACCATCTGGGTAGCTACTCGGATATCTCATCTCCGCGAGGGGAATCGAGGCGTACCCAAAGAAGATAAAAGCCATACTGGCCATGGAGAAGCCAAAGAACATAAGAGGCGTCCAACAACTGGCCAGACGAATCGTGACCCTCAGTCGATTTATCAGTCGGATGGGTGAAAAGGCACTGCCCTTCTACCAGCTCCTCTGCAAAGCTGAAAAATTCGAGTGGACCAATGAAGCGCAAGAAGCATTCGAAGATCTCAAGCGCCTGCTATCCACTTCGCTAGTACTGGTGACTCCACGAGAAAGGGAACCACTATTGCTGTATATCTCCGCCACCAACCAGGTGACAAGGTCTTTCGTCGTCGAGCGAGCTAAGGAAAACAAGGTCCACGGTACGACGCTCGGTATACTACCTCGAGGTCCTCACGTAACAAAGCAGCGGACTACCGAAGTCACGGCTGGCGTCTTTATGATCACCGCCAATCCGCGCCACTACTTCCAGAACACCCAATCGTAGTAACGACGCCTGTTAGGACATATCCTCAATAACCCCGACGCCACGGGGCGAGTCGCGCTTTGGGGAATAGAGCTGTCTCCACGGGACATGACATACGAAAAACGCGACGCAATCAAGTCGCAAGTGCTCCCTGACTTTCTCGTGCACTGGATGGAGAACCAGCTCCCGGACAAGCCAAATATGTCCTACCTATGGACAATGCACTTCGATGGGTCCAAGCAGAAAGACGGAGCAGGCGCAGGTGTCAGACTGATATCACCTCAAGGGGACAAGCTGAAGTATATCCTGCGAATGCAGTTCACAGCCTCAAACAACGAGGCTGAATACGAGGCCCTGTTGCACGGGATGAGGATGGCAAAATCTTGCGGCGCCAAGAGGCTCGTCATATATGGTGACTCCAAGTTGGTCATCAACCAAACAATGCACGAGTGCGACGCACTGAACGACAACATGATCGTGTACCGCGACCTCTACGATACACTCGAAGGAGACTTCGATGGTTGCGAGTTGCGACACGTAGGTCGCGAAAGCAACGAGGAGGCGGACGCACTCGCCAACATAGGCTCTACCTACGCCCCCATACCACCTGGGGTATTTCTCGAGCGCATATGCGAACGCTCCATCAAGCCAAAGGCCGCAGAGAAGAAAACAAGCGCAGCAACGGACTCGAGGGCTACGCCACCCAATGAGCCAATGGCACTCGACGACTCGGAGCTAGACACAGAACTCGAGGGACCAATGAGCGTCATGGTGATCGAGCAATCTTGGACACAGCCGTACATTACGTACCTCCTCAGCAAGAGACTACCAGACGACCCGACAGATGCACGGCACATCGCGCGGCGGTCCAAGGCATTCGCCGTTATCAACGGCGAACTGTATAAACGTAGCATCACAGGAGTGCTACAACGATGCGTCTCCATGGCCGATGGAAGAGCAGTTCTCCTCGACATCCATGAAGGGACCTGCGGGCACCACGCCGGCAGTCGCGCCCTCATTGCCAAAGCTCTACGAGCTGGATTTTACTGGCCCACGGCCATGCATGACGCCAAGGACATAGTCCAAAAATGCAATGCTTGTCAGCGATTCGTGGACAAGCCACACGCACCAGGCGCAGAGCTACGGCCTATTCCATTGGCCTGGCCCTTCGCACAGTGGGGGCTCGACATGGTTGGCAAGCTTCCAAGGTCCTCGCACGGAGGTTACGTCTACCTCTTGGTTGCAGTCGACAAATTCACCAAGTGGATCGAAGCCATGTCGGTGACCAACCAATCAGGGCACAGCGTAGTCAAGTTCTTCGAGTCCATCGTCTACCGCTTCGGCGTGCCGCACAGCATCATAACCGACAACGGGACGAACTTCACATCCAGAGAGTTCCAAGAATTCTGTGAGAACCTAGGGATCAACATCAGCTACGCCTCAGTAGCGCATCCACAGACCAACGGTCAGGTGGAAAAAGCAAACGGGCTCGTCTGTAGCGGCATCAAGAAGCGACTCCTCCGACCACTCGAACAAGCCACGGCTTGCTGGCCAGATGAGCTGCAATCCGTACTCTGGAGGCTATGTACAACTCCAAATAGCGCCACGGGCTACACACTATTCTTTATGGTGCACGGGACAGAGGCAGTGCTACCCGCTGAAGTACGATACAAGGCGCCACACGTGGTTGCTTACAGCAAACAAGAGTCATCCCTTGCACTCGAAGACTCCGACGACCTTCTTGACGAAGCAAGAGAAATCGCCGCAGAAAGATCCACGATCTACCAGCAGAACATGCGCAACTACCACAGTAGAAGGCTTCGCCCCATATCCTTCGTCGAAGGTGACCTAGTCCTGCGACTGAAGCAGCAGGGGCATCTCAAGCTCGAGTCCCCCTGGGAAGGACCATACGTGATTACGTATAATCCTGTGGCGCCTATCGCCTTCAAGATTTAGAGACAGGAGTCGCATACTCCAACCCTTGGAACGTCGCACAATTACGACGCTTCTACCCCTAGTCGTTTTTTACTTTTACATCGCAAATAAGGCTACTCAGCCAAGGCTACTTAGCCACACATTGTACCTCGCACTGTTCTTCGAATAAGTAAAAGCTAAGTGCCCCAAAACTCCGTGTTCTCCTTCACTTTGTCAATTTTTATACTCGGGAGCTGCGCCACCCTACATACATCTATTCTTCGAACCAAAAACGCGATATCCCGAGTAGCTGGCACATCAATCAAACCCCTAACACAAACTCAACCCAGCTGCAACGCACCTGACAGGTTGACAAGGGACCGAGATAAAAGATGGCCAGGCTAACGAAAAGGACTCGCATAGTGCAACGCACCTCACGCTCACAAAGCTCTTTATACACATTCGACATTAAATTATCTACAACATCTATACGAACTTTACAACACAAGTACACTTATGTGCAGGATACAAATTTGGCTACCCTTGCAGCAGGAGAACATTGGTTTTTTCCTCAAAGAAGTCGACGATCTCCTCTGCTGGACGGTCCACCGCCTGATAGTGCGGTACCATATTCCAGGCAGATCCTGCTGGTGGCGCTGGCGGCCCAGAGGCAATGGTGGCAACATCCATGTCAGGCCTGTGCAATCGCACCATTGAGAGGGAAGCCTTGGCACCAGCCACCAACTACTGCCTCACGCACTCGCGAACCGCGGACAGATCTTGAAATTTGGCAAGAAGAGCCAGTAGGCTTGATGGAGAGTCGTCCAGCGGGAACATCGCCCGATAAATATTCTTCAAGCACGACTGTGACTTCTTCAGGAAGAGCAGCACTCGCGATGCGCGATCCTGCAGGGTTGCCAACGCAGTCGCACGATCATGATCTACCCAGAAGTATCCACTCTCTTGAAGTTGCTGCTGGGTGAGATCATGAAGGCGAATGGCAATTCTATCCTTCTCCTCCTGCGGATGGAGCGCGCTAATAACTACACAAAGCAGCATCAATAGCATGAGTACAACATACCGCTGCGAGTAACTACAAAGGAGAAGATGAGAATAAGCAAACTAACACTTAAACTGGTCGCCCAGCTGCGTCACCTCGCCAAGCAGATATTGCTCGTGGGCAGTGGCTTTTTCCGCCTTCGACTTCCACACATCTGCGCTACCGCGGATCACGGGAAACTCACGCTCCAGCTGCTTCACGCGATCACGAAGTCGCGAAAGCAAGGATAGCTCCTCTACCCTGGAGCGCCGTGGTGCCATTGTATCATCAAGAGATGGCGAGTCCTGGGTTCCCCCCACGGGATCACTTGATGTACCCTACCACAAGTCAAGACAGAGGCAAATAAGGCGACCAAATTAATACAAAGGCAAAAGGAACAGATGCATTCAGGATCAGCATAAGTATTCACAAACATACTCGCCAGCAGGCATGATCTTAAACCAAAAGGACAATTCATCAACAATTACAAAAGGCTAACTACGGAGTAGCTGGCTTCTTCGACTTCGACGGCTTCGGGGGCTTCATCAAGTCTGTGGCAGTATCAGACGCCACTGACTTTCCGCCGGCCCTTGAGGCCGAAGCTTTTGCCGCCTTCTTAGCATGTTGGAGCTCCTCCGAATACTTCGCAATAGTATTTATTAAGTGATTGCCATATTTGGCACAGGCAGTCACAAAAGGAGCGAAGACTACCTGTTGACCATCCGCGCCAACAGGCATCGCCTTCGACACCGCGGAAGGATCCATATCAGCTCCGTGGGCCTGCACCATCGCGAGTGTCATAGACGCGCCAGCCGCGCGGAGGGAGTTCTTGTAGGCGGAAGGCACACCACCGGCGAATGACTCCACCAGCTCGTCCATATTATCGATGAGTTCCGCCTTTGGCATCAACTCCTCCTGGAGGCGACTGAGAGCGACCTTGGCCTTGGAAAGTGTATCTCAGACGGCGGCGCTGCGGTCCTCGACTGCAGACACCGCGCCTGCCAGAGCGTCATCACGACGAAGGGTCTGCGGGTCGAAGCTCAAATCGCCAAGATTCTCGTCGAGAACCAACACATGAATCAAAACTTTGGAACCACCAGCAAAAACATTAGATCCAGAGAAGGACAACAAATAATATCAACAGGCAAAGGTACCTGAGAGAGCCTTGGCGACTAAGAACAGTTGTTCTTCGAACAACTTTTCCCTAGCCGCAAAGGACGCACGTAGATCCTCTTCACACTTTTGTGCCTCGTCACGAGCTGCGAGTGCCTCGTCGCGACCCTTCACAACTGCGGCAAGCGTTTTCTCCAAGGTGGCGACGTTGCGCAGTAAAGCGTTATGTTCAGCTACACGGCAATCAAAAGTTGACTATCAGTCGACTATACCAAAGAAGGAGAAGACGAAAAAGAATAAGTGTAGAACACTCACTTTCGACCACGCGGTGACGCGTCTCCAGCATTGCATGCTGGCGACCCATCGCCATCACCTGCTCTGCCACTTGCGCGGGCACAAACAAGGAATCAGTGAAAGCAACGGATAACGTTAACTGCCACATTAAAAAGAAGGAAAGATATACTTACATGGTCCTCCAATGACTCCGAAGAAGTTTGATGTACCGTCATCCGAGCAACCATTCGATGCTCCCCTACGTGAGGAGAGCTCGAAGAATTGTGCCTGGAGTGGGACGCCACCGGAGGGGAAGGAGCGCGCTCGACCTCTTTCTTGGCCCTTGAGGTCACGACTCCTGATTCCTTCAAAAACTCGATGTCGCCAGAAGATGACGACGCCTCTTGACTACAAGACAAAATCCACATTGAGAAAGGGCAAACTCCAGGGCAAAGCCAACAAGAAGAAAACAGAGAAGTAGAAATGAACTCGAAAACTTACCAGTCAAACTTGTCAAAATCAAACGTGGCCACCACCGATTCCGACGAAGACTCCTTAGGCAATCGCATCTTCTTGCGAGAAGATAGTGCCACAGCTCTCACAGGAACGGCGGGAATTGGCGACTCTGCGCCAATAGCCGTGCCTTCTGGAGTCTAAGGAGACGACGCGTCAGAATCCTTGCTGCGCGAACGCTTGCGAGTATCCGGACTCTCGGACTCGGGGGGCTTCCTCTTCCACATCAGAAGGGACAGTCGACTCAGACTCGTCCTCTTCCAAAGCTTCGCGAGGAATAATCCCCTCAGGGAGAGGGGGCATACAAGGCGACACCGCCCAATCTCGCAGCGGTGAAGATCAGCAAAAAGAACAAGTAAGCAGCATGAAAAGCAATCGCAAAAACAAGCTATCACAGAAACAAACTCAGAGCATCCCAATTGTCTAACAATTGTAATGCTACTTGGTCTAGTAATATAATGGCTACTTCAAATATATAATTGTTGCATCATCATTATATCATGCTCATGTCATCATGCCTCCTTGCATTTGAGCATCATATAAAACCCTTTTTGGTTGGTTTTTCTCTCATATGCATTGTAAATTGTATTTGCCTCTTGATATTGTATTTGGTTTTTGATATATTGTTTCATGCCCAAGTTGAGTTGGGGGCATATCTTTTATTCAACTCCATCACCTTTCTCTGTCACCACCGTATAATTCCACCATCCAACCAAATATGAGTTTTGCACTTTATTGGGTTTTACCTCTAGCTCATATGGGTGGGGATGGATCCAATTCTATTGTTCCACATGCTCTCATCTTAGCATCATGTTGTTTTCACATTATTGATATAAGAGCCACATGGCCACCTTGCATGCCTTGTGAGTGGAACCCTTTTCTAGCTTACATATGGATTATTATGGAATTATGCTCATGTTGGGATATTTTTGGGACTATTAAGCATCTAGTGGCACATACACACTAGCATGTTCCATTTTATTCAAATATGGGCATCTCCAACTACTCCACATGGGGCATCCTTCCACTTCTTCTAGTTTGGCTTATTCCATATTTTTGGAATGCATATGTATAAATGCTATGGCTATTTATGTTGTTTTCACAAGATGAAACCTAGCATTAATATTATGCATGGGCCATGCATAGCATCACCTTTCTTTCTCTTTTGAGTTTTTATTTGAATCTTGAGTGGATCATCCCCATATCTCTATACCCCTCTCCCTTATTCTTTCTCCAAACCTAACCTCTCTCTCTATTCCTTACCACCTTTGATCTCCTTCTCTTTTTTTTGGCTAGCTTTGTTTGATCTTGGATTGATCTTGACAAAAACAAACCCTAGCCACCTTACCCTCTCTCTCTTCCCCCTCTCTAAACCACACCCCCATCTAACCTAACTTGAGCCCTCTCTAACTAACCCTAGTTCCCCCTCTCTCGGCCTCTCCCCTCTCACCTAGCTCGGCCACACACGGTCACCTGGCCCCACCTAGCTACCCCATCCCCAGCAGAAACCCTAGCCCGAGTCTCCCACTAACCAACCCTAGCTCCAACCTGAGCTCCCTCTTCCCCTCTCCTCCTTTCTCCTTCTCTCTCTGCCATGAGGGCCCCTCCAGCCGAGCCTCCCACGGACCCTGCCGTCCCACTGGCCCCAGACCACCTCGCCTGCTCCTGCCCCTTGGGCAGGAGCACGTGAAGGGAGGAGGAAAAGGTGGCCGAAGCCACCTCTACCCCTAACCACTCCCCTACGGCACCCCGCTCTCTCTCGACCTTATCTCCACCCTCCCTCTCTTTTCGTACCCACCACAGATCCCGGGGCCGTGCCTAACCCTCTCCCTCCCTCCTACCACACACATTGCCAGGTCGCCATCGAGGCTGCCGATCACCAACTCTTCGAATCCGGCGGCGGGCGCGGAGCTCTGGTTATCGAGGAAGGCCGTGGAGCTCCCCTCGCCACCACGCACACGGCCGAGCGAAGGAGCCCCAGGACCGTTGCACCCGCCGAGCCCGACGCCAAACCCTCGCCGCCGTCCGCGAGCCACGTCGACGATCCCCTGCTTCCCAGCCCGAACCACCTCCACCGACGCCCTCACGGTGAGCTGACCCACCTCCTAGGCAACCCCCTCTGGCGATCCACCTTCAGACGCTAGCCTTTTGTCGAGCACTCTCTGCTGTTGGCCTTCGCGTTCGCATCCTCATGTAGTCTTGCGGTAAGGTTTTACAGCGCGAGCGTTCCTCAAGAATAACCCCAGGCCACCGCAGTGGCTCCGCCTCCACGCGCGAGCCCTAGGTCCCAGGATCGAACCCCCGCGCTGCGTCAAGGCCAGCGCCGATCGGTCACCAGTAGCGGAGAAGAGGAACAATCTGGTACCGCTTTTGCAAATACCCCTCCGTTTTGTTTTACCTTAACCCATGGTCCACCGAGCCCAGTCGCCTCTACGCACGTTTCACAGAACACCCCTAGCCTTTTAAATCTCAACCCGCACTCCCACGGATGCCCCGTGTCGCGTCCTATGGCGCACCGTGTGTGGGTCGCGTGTTCCGGCCCCTTTAATTACGCTAAGGCTAGCTCAACCCAGGTGTAAAACCTTTTTCTACGTTGGCTTGTCTTTGAAGTGCTGGACCCACTGGTCATTATGCGTGGCTAACTTAACCTGAGTAGAAAAAGTTTACATTTATTTACATTTTAATTTAAATCTTTTTCAAATTAATTCAAATTCAAATTTAAATCTGTTTTCAAATAACTTTTAAATTATAATTTCAAATAATACAAATAATATATGTTTTGAAATCAGAAAAATGTGAGGAATTCAAATATGGCCTTCAAAATATATTTTGGACACTTAAAATTTCAAGTTGATTTAAATTACAATAAAATGCCCTTTTCCTTAATAAATTAATAACTTTTGTTTTATAAGTCCAAATTTAACAAATGATATGTCTAAAATGATTAGCTCGACGAGACCTTTCTGTTTATGCATTCCATTATCTGTTTTGCAGCATGCATCATATAAATATAAAGTATACAGCAACTAATATGAGGATAAAATGAGGCTAAAACTCAATAAAATGGTTTATTCTTGTATCCCACACCTCACCCATGCCATGCTACTTTATTGCCATGCAAATTGTGCATCATTCATCATGGCATGATTGGTTGCTTGTCGCATTTATTCATATGCTTGTGCACTTTATTTATGTTGGCCCTTGTTTGTTTGGTTCTTCTTGAATAGGCGGCGACGGGGATATATCAAGAAACCCAGGAGCACTACCCAGATCCTTCTCTCGCTTCAACTGAGCTGCCAGGCAAGCACTACCACATGCTTGCATACATATAGTACCTACTGCCTCTATCTTATTCTTGCATCATTGAGTCGCGATTGCATTAAATTGAATCCCAAGTATTGCATAGCCTTTACTTTTAAACCCACAAGCTTGTTCCTCCATCCCATGAGCCATTACTACAGAGTTGTTTGAGCCATGCGAATCGTAGAAACGACATGTGTAGGGTATGTGAGTGTCGGATGGATAACGAGGTACCTAAACAACTTAACCTGAGTAGTAATGGGAAAACTAATGAAAGTGGCATCGGTGAGCCATATTCGCTATTTGGTTTTTCAGGCTCACTTGTGTCCCGTAGGACCCCGAGTACTTGATCCTGTTCCTTGAATATTCGCGCTATCCACATCCGGGAGGCTTATGAACCCCCAGGCGAGCTTGATTCATTCTTATTTCTTGGGGCCACAAACTAGTTTGAGGTTTTATTTACTATCTGTGCTTATGCCATGCTTTCCGCTTTATTTAAATTGTGGAGTCTTTTTGTCTCGTTTAGGGCCGTGACACATTTTATTTGTGTCGACAAGCCAGTCACACTTTCGGGTTCCCGATCGTTTACGTCCCCATAAAACCTTGAGTCCGTCTCATAGCCGGCCAACCGCTTGGTAGCTTAATGGGGTGGCCCCTCAAATATTCTGAATCCTGTGATCGCTTTGTCGTGGTTGCCTCGTTGGGTTTTGATTTGGTTTTCGAGGTTGATCGAGTGTGTGTTGCTATTTGTGCACCTGCAGGGTAAAAACTTCTGAAAGCCGTGTCGCGGTTATGGACGACTTGGAGCACAGTTTCGATCATAGACAAGAATAACTAAAGTACGCTTTTAATTTGACTAAGTGCACGACTAGTAAATAGTGCAACACTCATGGAATGGATAATAAAACTGCCAGCGGATGGGGTTGTTAAATCCGCTTCCTCGTCGATGGCGAGGAGGAGGATGGATCTGTTGATATTCTGTTATAATGTTGTTATTAATTCACGGACATCCGTCTATCTCGGTTAGGCGTATGGTTAGCAGTATCTATAGAATTGTTAGGGTTTATCTTTTGCTGCAATTGCGCCACCCTGTGTTGTGTTCCTTTAGAGGCATAAAGACTTCTTTGAGTACCCTAGGGTCTCACGATAAATTGTTTGATTCAGATGAGCAGTAAACTCGCAAGATGGATCTTGGGTGGAGGAGACGGACGATGTGCAACGCGATCATTCGGTGTAGAGATTCGGGAGCGGGATCCGTGAGATCTGTGGGCGGGATGTGTTTATTTATGGGGCATCTTATGCCGATTTGCTTCTTATCCGTACTCGGATTTTGTCTTCCGCTTCCGCCTGATACTCTGATGTTTGATGTATGAGGAGATATCCTAAACTATTATATCTATCTAGGATATTTGGATCTTGCCGTATGGCTTTGCAATATTTCCTTTCTTTTTAGATGGAATGACTCTGAGAACCATTGTATGGTGGCTTGCATACATACTCATTTGTGTATGTAGTTGATCCCTTCGCCTGCCGATTACGCCGCCCGTTCTTGTCCCGTTGTTTGGAAATGGTTGGGACGGCCGAAAGGTCTACCTGTGAGTGGCATTTGGGCCCCACCGTACTATTTCAACCATTTCTGCTCATCCAGGCTTGTAACTAGGAGCGTAATTCACCGAGGTAGTTACAATTGGTATCAGAGCCAGCCCGCCCTTCAGGGTCTCAGCCAAATGGTCATTGTCTGTCTAGCAAATATTTTTGGTAGTTATGTATACTAGGGAAAAACAAAAGCGAGTAGACCTGCTTCCATTTTCTTCTTACCCACCCACCCACCCTTTTCTGGTAAGGAAGTGTAACGTTATCAATCCTCTTCTTAAAATTCAAACTAGGATTCACGTGTTCTGGGTTTTCGTAGTACCATAGGTTGTGTGTGTGTGTGTGCGTGTGTGTAATCCTTGTCTTTCTGTTGCATCCTACATGTTATCTTTATCGGCCTTTTGGTTATCAACTGTTGGTACATTCCATACCGACAGGCTTTTGCAAACCGACGCGATCTATCTGATTCGTTGAATACCTCCGCGATCTGTCTTACTCTTTGTTATCCAACGTTATCTTGTTTGGGGTGTTCGTTTCCGTAGTCTCTAATCTTTAGATTCATCGTAAAAGAAGGGGTTGGGATATGTGTTCTACTTATTCATGTGCGGAGTAATGATTTGAGTGCGGGATGGAGTCGCGACCATACCACTACTCTTATCATTCGCTCTTGTATATTGAATTGGTAGAGTCATTAATCTTGACTCGTTAAGTGATTTTGCGCATCTATTGGTATTTTAATGCCGAAATTTGCGGAAAAATTTTCTTTGATATATCTGTGTACCACACTCCTTTTCAGTCGTGTGCGATATGCTTAATATCTTCTAGGTGCTTTGAACTTTGTTGATATTTTAATATCATCTTAGTAAATTGTATCCTTTAATCTTGGTTAATTCCATTTTGGTACTATTTTGGATTATTATTATTCTCCATCATAGTACTGACTTGTGTTTTATATCAACCACAGGATGGCACCACCACGCCGTTCTGAGGAGGACATACAACCTGAATCGGGGCATTGTCAAGCATCGCAAATGCCTTGGCAGCAATGCAGTAACCAACAGCGCTTTTGAAGAAAGTGTCGAGGAATGAGTTTGTTCCGCTACCTCCACCTCCCAAGCGAGGAGACATCAAAAGCTTCAAGTTCAACCCACGCCAATTTGATGTTTCGATCAACCACTTGATGCTGATGATTGGTTGTGAGATGTCAAGGTCTGATGACCGCTGATGTTCCCGAGCAAGAATGGGTAAAGTGTGCTACTCACCTTCGAAGGAGATGCAGCTCTCGTGGGAGAATTACGAAGGCAAACCGTGACCGGTTTTCAGCCTACTTGGGGACAGTTCACTCGAGCTTTCAAAGAGCGATTCTGGAAATTGTCATGGAGAGGATGAAGGAAGTGTTTCTCAACCTCAAGGTGGCAATGATAATGTCAATACCTACATCATAAACTTCATGAACCTTTCTCGTTATGGTGGCGATGAGATCTCCGATGACAAGAAGAAGCAAAAGAGGTTCCAAGGGCTCAATGCATCGATTAAGTATGCAATCACACATGCAAGGCCGGCGTCTTTTCTGGAACTTCAGCATACAGCTCTGCAGGAAGAGGCAAGTAGGCTAGTGTTTGAGGAGTCAAAGAAACACAACCATGATGCAGCGGGCTCTTCAGCTATGTCAGCTCCTTCTAATCGTCGTGGTCCGGGTTCCTAACACCCCACCGCCGCTCCCGGCTCCACCAAGACCTTCAAGCTACGCGCAAGGCCACCAAACTTCCTCACCGCTGCTCCTGTGGGCTACAACCACCACTACCACGAGCGCTGGCGGAGTCCACAGCTACGTTGCTCCACGCCCACCGGTGCTTGTTACACTTGTGGAGACACTAGGCACCAACATCGAACTGTCTGATGAAAACAAAGCTCTTCCTCCACCACCTCCGGGATCTGCAGCAAGCTCTCCTATGGTTCGTGCACCACCACCTGGCTCTCAACATCAACACCAAGCCCGGTTCATCATTGCTCGTGCCAAGCGTATCAACGCCGCTCAAGTGAGCATGCACTGAGTTGTGATGGGTATGCTTCCGTTAACTCGATCCACCACGAGTTTTGTTTGATTCTGGTGCTTCGCATTCTTTTATTTCGCATAAGTTTCCGCAAGAGCATGATCTGGATAAGGTTCCTTTATCACATCGTCTGGTGGTACAATCTCCTGGTTCAAACATGAGGGCTGCTCATATCAGCCATGGCAATCAAATCGAGATTGGTGGCTCTTCATTCTCGGCGTCCTTAATCTTTCTGGGCAACTCTAACATTGATGTCATCTTGGGCATGGATTGGTTGACAGCAAATGCAGCTGTGATTGATTGTGCTGAACGCTCGGTTTCTCTGAAGATTCCTGAAGGCCATATAGTCTATTCTCCAAGTCTGACTCCTGCTATCCAGCTTTTCTCTTTGGCGGCTCTGAATGATGATGCTTTGGAAGCTATTCAGAGTGTTCCGGTGGTCTGTGAGTTTCCAGATGTCTTTCCTGAAGAGTTGCCAGGTATGCCTCCGGATCGTGAGGTTGAGTTTGTAATCGAGCTTGAACCTGGTACCGCTCCTATCTCCAAGCGGCCTTATAAAATGGGTCCTGCTGAGTTGGCTGAACTCAAACGTCAACTTGATGAACAAGAGAAGTTGGGTTTCATTCAACATAGTACTTCTTCCTGGGGTAGCCCAACAATCTTTGTGAAGAAGCGAGACAAGACTGATAGACTTTGTGTTGACTATCGGGCTCTCAATGCTAAAACCATCAAGAATAAATATCCCCTTCCGCGGATTAATGATCTCTTCGATCAGCTAGCTGGAGCTGTGGTGTTCTCTAAGCTTGACTTGAGAAGTGGTTATCACCAAATCAAGATTCGCAAGG
Organism: Avena insularis; assembly: GCA_023614405.1. Taxonomy (NCBI): domain Eukaryota; kingdom Viridiplantae; phylum Streptophyta; class Magnoliopsida; order Poales; family Poaceae; genus Avena; species Avena insularis. The sequence goes on from CM042688.1 coordinate 79,839,786, forward strand.
AAGATGTTCCTAAAACAGCTTTCACCACCCGCTATGGCCTGTATGAGTACACGGTCATGTCTTTCGGTCTCACCAACGCACCTGCCACCTTCTCGAGGCTCATGAACTCGGTTTTCATGGAGTATCTTGATAAGTTCGTTGTGGTCTATCTGGATGACATCCTAGTCTATTCTAAGTCACACGAAGAACATGAAGAACACCTTTGGTGTGTCCTAAACAAGCTTCGTGAGAACCGCTTGTATGCAAAGTTCTCCAAGTGTGAGTTTTGGCTGCCTCAAGTAACCTATCTTGGTCATGTCATCTCTGCCAAGGGCATTGCAATCCGAAACTGAAGACGATTGTTGAATGGCTTCCTCCAGAAATGTCAAAGAAGTGCGGAGTTTCCTTGGTTTGGCTAGTTATTGCCGCTTGCTCGTAACTTTTCGAAGATAGCGAAGCCTCTTACCGATCTCCTCAAGAAAGGCAAGAAATACCTTTGGACTCCTGCATGTCAAGCAAGCTTTGAGACACTCAAAGAGAAGCTCACTTCCACACCAGTCTTGGTTCCTCCGGATACATCCAAGCCGTTCCAGATCTTCTGTGACGCCTCTTTGCAAGGATTGGGTGCGGTCCTTATGCAAGAAAAACAAGTTGTTGCTTATGCCTCTCGGCAGTTGAAGACGCATGCGATCAACTATCCTACACATGACCTCGAGCTCGCAGCAGTTGTCTTTGCTTTGAAAGTATGGAGGCACTACTTGCTTGGCAACCGTTGTGAGATCTTTTCTGATCACAAGAGTCTGAAGTATATCTTTACTCAGCCTGATCTCAACCTTCGGCAGAGGAGGTGGATTGAAGCAATCAATGACTTCGATTTGACCATCAACTACACTCCGGGCAAAGCTAATGTCATGGCAGATGCTCTCAGCCGCAAAGCTTATGTCAACAACCTCATGATGGAAGAACAACAGCCTCTCTTGTGCGAGGAATTCCGTCAGCTCAACCTTGAAATTATGGAACAAGGGTATCTTCTGAACCTTCTAGCAACTCCTCTCTTGGAAGAAAAGGTTTGCTCCTTTCAGCTTGGTGATCCGTACACAAGAAAGGTCATCTCCAACATCCAGCGTCCGAAGTATGAGTCCTTCCACGTCGATGACCAAGGCACGCTTTTCTTTGAACACCGGATGTTTGTTCCGAACTACCCGGGTTTGAGAGAGCAAGTTCTCAAGGAGGCGCATGATTCTGTTCTTTCTATCCACCCCGGCAAAGACAAAGATGTACATGGACTTGAAAACACAATATTGGTGGCCTGGTTTGAAACGATATTGTGCCAAGTATGTCTCGGAGTGTGATGTCTGCCGCAGAGTGAAAGCTGTACATCAGAAACCTTCCGGTCTTCTACAGCCATTGAAACCCCCGGAATGGAAATGGGAGAAAGTGGAGATGGACTTCATCACTGGTTTTCCAAGGTCGCAGAAGGGCAACAATGCAATCTTCGTTGTCATTGACAGGCTTTCGAAAGTGGCTCACTTCTTCCCCGTCAAGGAAACCATTTCTGCAATTCGGTTGGTGAGCTCTATATCAACAATTGTCTCTCCGTATGGGGTTCCGCTTGAGATCAGTTCAGACCGTGGAAGCATCTTCACTTCCAAGTTCGGGAGAGTTTCCAAAATGCTTTGGGAACAAAATTGAACTTCAAAGAGCTTACCACCCTCGACCGCAAGGACAAGTGGAAAGGATCAATCGATTCGGAGGATATGCTTCGTGCTTGCGTCATCTCTTTTGGCATGAAGTGGGAAGAATGTCTTCCTTATGCTGAATTCTCTTACAACAACAGCTTCCAGAAAAGTCTAAAGATGGCACCATTTGAGGCTCTCTATGGTCGCAAATGCAGAACTCCGATTGGTTGGTCGGGTGCAGGAGAAAGAATATTATTTGGCCCTGACATTGTAACTCAAGCGGAGGAGAAGGTGCACATCATTCTTGAAAATCTGAGGATTGCTCAAAGTCGCCAGAAGAGCAATTATGATAGAAAGCACACGGACATGGAGTATGTCCCTGGTGATCTCGTTTACCTTCGTGTCACTCCCATGAGAGGCACGCACCGTTTTGGTATCAAAGGAAAGCTGGCTCCTAGATACATCGGTCCATTCAAAATTCGTGGAAGAAGAGGAGAAGTTGCTTATGCTCTTGAGCTCCCGGAAAAACTCAAAGTCCATGATGTTTTCCACATCTCTCAACTCAAGAAGTGCTTCAAGGATCCCGGCAGGACCGTGGACCATGAGCTTATCAATCTCCAAGAAGACCTGTCTTATCAAGAACACCCCACTAAAATCCTTGAAGTCGCAGAAAGAAGGACTCGCAACAAGTCCATCAAATTCTGCAAGGTGCAGTGGTCGCACCATTCCATTGATGAAGCCACTTGGGAACGTGAAGATGAGCTCCGTGCCAAGTATCCTACCCTCTTTGTGTCTTCTTCTTCTTCCTAGAATCTCGGGGCGAGATTCCTATTTAGTGGGGGAGAGTTGTAGCATCCCAATTGTCTAACAATTGTAATGCTACTTGGTCTAGTAATATAATGGCTACTTCAAATATATAATTGTTGCATCATCATTATATCATGCTCATGTCATCATGCCTCCTTGCATTTGAGCATCATATAAAACCCTTTTTGGTTGGTTTTTCTCTCATATGCATTGTAAATTGTATTTGCCTCTTGATATTGTATTTGGTTTTTGATATATTGTTTCATGCCCAAGTTGAGTTGGGGGCATATCTTTTATTCAACTCCATCACCTTTCTCTGTCACCACCGTATAATTCCACCATCCAACCAAATATGAGTTTTGCACTTTATTGGGTTTTACCTCTAGCTCATATGGGTGGGGATGGATCCAATTCTATTGTTCCACATGCTCTCATCTTAGCATCATGTTGTTTTCACATTATTGATATGAGAGCCACATGGCCACCTTTGCATGCCTTGTGAGTGGAACCCTTTTTCCTAGCTTACATATGGATTATTATGGAATTATGCTCATGTTGGGATATTTTTGGGACTATTAAGCATCTAGTGGCACATACACACTAGCATGTTCCATTTTATTCAAATATGGGCATCTCCAACTACTCCACATGGGGCATCCTTCCACTTCTTCTAGTTTGGCTTATTCCATATTTTTGGAATGCATATGTATAAATGCTATGGCTATTTATGTTGTTTTCACAAGATGAAACCTAGCATTAATATTATGCATGGGCCATGCATAGCATCACCTTTCTTTCTCTTTTGAGTTTTTATTTGAATCTTGAGTGGATCATCCCCATATCTCTATACCCCTCTCCCTTATTCTTTCTCCAAACCTAACCTCTCTCTCTATTCCTTACCACCTTTGATCTCCTTCTCTTTTTTTTGGCTAGCTTTGTTTGATCTTGGCTTGATCTTGACAAAAACAAACCCTAGCCACCTTACCCCTCCTCTCTCTTCACCCCCCTCTCTAAACCACACCCCCATCTAACCTAACCCGAGCCCCTCTCTAACTAACCCTAGTTCCCCCTCTCTCTCGGCCTCTCTCCCCTCTCACCTAGCTCGGCCACACCTGGTCACCCTAGCCCCACCTAGCTACCCCATCCCCAACAGAAACCCTAGCCCGAGTCTCCCACTAACCAACCCTAGCTCCAACCCGAGCTCCCTCTTCCCCTCTCCTCCTTTCTCCTTCCCTCTCTGCCATGAGGGCCCCTCCAGCCGAGCCTCCCCACCAGACCCTGCCGTCCCCACCTGGCAGCCCCCTAGCACCACCTTGCCCTGCTCCTGCCCCGACCCGAGCACGTGAAGGGAGGAGGAAAAGGTGGCCGAAGCCACCTCTACCCCTAACCACTCCCCCACGGCACCCCGCTCTCTCTCGACCTTATCTACACCCTCCCTCTCTTTTCGTACCCACCACAGATCCCCCGGGGCCGTGCCCTAACCCTCTCCCTCCCCCTCCTACCACACACCCGCTGCGTCGGCCACCGAGGCTGCCGATCACCAACTCTTCGAATCCGGCGGAAGCTCTGGTTGTCGAGGAAGGCCGTGGAGCTCCCCTACGTCACCCTGTACACGGAGCCGAGCAGAAGGAGCCCCAGGACCGTTGCACCCGCCGAGCCCGACGCCAAACCCTAGCTGCCGTCCGCGAGCCACGTCGACGATCCCCTGCTTCCCATCCCGAACCACCTCCACTGACGCCCTCACGGTGAGCTGACCCACCTCCTAGGCAACCCCCTCTGGCCGATCCACCTCTGTACGCGCTAGCCTTTTTGTCGAGCACTCTGCACAAGGCGCTGTCAGCGCATCCTCGCCTTAGTGCCGCGGTAAGGTTTTCTCGCCGCGCAGACGTTCCCCAGCAACAACCCCAGGCCACCGCAGTGGCTCCGCCTCCGCGCGCGAGCCCTAGGTCCCAGGATCGAACCCCCCATGAGCCGCGCCTGCGTCAGCCGCGCACCGATCGGTCACCAGCGCGGAGAAGAGGAACAGTACGGGTGCTGCTTTTGCAAATACCCCCTCCGTTTTGTTTTCTGCTTAACCCGCGGTCCACCGAGCCCATCGTCAGCCTCTCTGCACGTTTCATAGAACACCCCCTAGCCTTTTTAAATCTCAACCCGCACTCCCACGGATGCCCCACGTGTCGCGTCCCCGCTGGCGCACCCGTGTGTGGGTCCGCGTGTTCCCGGCCCCACCCGTCAGTCGCTGAGGCTAGCTCAACCCGCGGTGTAAAAACCTTTTTCTACGCGATGTGCTGCTGAGTCAGCGCTGGACCCACTGGTCATTGTCTGTGGCTAACTTAACCTGAGTAGAAAAAGTTTCTGTTTATTTCTGTTTTAATTTAAATCTTTTTCAAATTAATTCAAATTCAAATTTAAATCTGTTTTCAAATAACTTTTAAATTATAATTTCAAATAATACAAATAATATATGTTTTGAAATCAGAAAAATGTGAGGAATTCAAATATGGCCTTCAAAATATATTTTGGACACTTAAAATTTCAAGTTGATTTAAATTACAATAAAATGCCCTTTTCCTTAATAAATTAATAACTTTTGTTTTATAAGTCCAAATTTAACAAATGATATGTCTAAAATGATTAGCTCGACGAGACCTTTCTGTTTATGCATTTCATTATCTGTTTTGCAGCATGCATCATATAAATATAAAGTATACAGCAACTAATATGAGGATAAAATGAGGCTAAAACTCAATAAAATGGTTTATTCTTGTATCCCACACCTCACCCATGCCATGCTACTTTATTGCCATGCAAATTGTGCATCATTCATCATGGCATGATTGGTTGCTTGTCGCATTTATTCATATGCTTGTGCACTTTATTTATGTTGGCCCTTGTTTGTTTGGTTCTTCTTCGAATAGACAATGAAAGGGGATATATCAAGAAACCGAGCACTACCAGATCCTTCTCTCGCTTCAACTGAGCTGCCAGCAAGCACTACCACATGCTTGCATACATATAGTACCTACTGCCTCTATCTTATTCTTGCATCATTGAGTCGCGATTGCATTAAATTGAATCCCAAGTATTGCATAGCCTTTACTTTTAAACCCCACCGAAGCTTGTTCCTCCATCCCATGAGCCATTACTACAGGAGTTGTTTGAGCCATGCAGTCGTGAAACAACATGTGTAGGGTATGTGAGTGTCGATGGATAACGAGGTACCTAAACAACTTAACAGTAGTAATGGGAAAACTAATGAAAGTGGCATCGGTGAGCCATATTCGCTATTTGGTTTTCAGGCTCACTTGTGTCCGTGGGACCCCGAGTACTTGATCCTGTTCCTTGAATATTCGCTATCCACATCCGGAGGCTTATGAACCCCCGAGCCGAGCTTGATTCATTCTTATTTCTTGGGGCCACAAACTAGTTTGAGGTTTTATTTACTATCCTGTACTTATGCCATGCTTTCTTGCTTTATTTAAATTGTGCGAGTCTGCACTTGTCTTGTTAGGGCGTGACACGTTTTATGTCGACAAGCCCAGTCACACTTTCGGGTTCCCGTCATTTACCGTCCCCACAAACCTTGAGTCTGCCTCGTAGCCGGCCTTCGCTATGGTAGCTTAATGGGGTGGCCCCAAATATTTCTGAATCCTGTGATCGCTTTGTCATGGCCTCGTTGGATTTTGATTTGGTTTTCGAGGTTGATCAGTGTGTGTTGCTATTTGTGCACCCTGCGGTAAAACTTTCAAAGCCGTGTCATGGTTATGGACGACTTGGAGCACAGTTTCTCGATCATAGACAAGAATAACTAAAGTACCGCTTTTAATTTGACTAAGTACCTGACTAGTAAATAGTGCAACACTCATGGAATGGATAATAAAACTGCCAACAAATGGGGGGTTGTTCGTCCGCTTCCTCGTCGGTAAGCGAGGAGGAGGATGGATCTGTTGATATTACTGTTATAACTGTTGTTATTAATTCACGGACATCCGTCTATCTCTGTTTAGGCGGATGGTTAGCGAGTATCTATAGAATTGTTAGGGTTTATCTTTTGCTGCAATTGCGTCACCCCAGGTTGTGTTCCCTTTAGAGGCATAAAGACTTGCTGAGTACCCCTAGGGTCTCACACGATAAATTGTTTGATTCAGATGAACAGGTAAACTCGCAAGATGGATACTGGGTGGAGGAGACGGACGATGTGGGCAACGATCATTCGGTGTAGAGATTCCAGGAACGGGGATCCGTGAGATCTGTGGGCGGGATGTGTTTATTTATGGGGCATCTTATGCCGATTTGCTTCTTATCCGTACTCAGATTTTGTCTTCCGCTTCCGCCTGATACTCTGATGTTTGATGTATGAGGAGATATCCTAAACTATTATATCTATCTAGGATATTTGGATCTTGCCGTATGGCGTTGCAATATTTCCTTTCTTTTTAGATGGAATGACTACGAACCATTGTATGGTGGCTTGCATACATACTCATTTGTGTATGTAGTTGATCCCTTCGCCTGCCGATTACGCCGCCCGTTCTTGTCCCGTTGTTTGGAAATGGTTGGGACGGCCGAAAGGTCTACCTGTGAGTGGCATTTGGGCCCCACCGTACTATTTCAACCATTTCTGCTCATCCAGGCTTGTAACTAGGAGCGTAATTCACCGAGGTAGTTACAACAACTGTACCTCAGGAGGAGGATTCGAAGCATCAAAAGGAGGAACAACTGGCTCATTTGGAAGCACATCCTTGCCAGTATACTTCGTGACTAGTCGAACCCTCTTATCCACCTCACTCGCGGACATGCCATCGGCAGACACGCTAGTGGCATCATCAGCGCTAGCCCATTGAAACATGGGATGGACTCTGGCTTGGAGAGGCTGGACGCGACGGCGCAGCCAAGTTCTGATAAGGGTGCAGCCTCCCTCTTCTGCGCCTATGCAACTCTCGAGGTTGTAGACGCGTTGATACAGCACGTCTGTCGCTGCGAGTTCGCCAGGCATAACTACGTTCTTCCAGGAACGCATCTTCTTGCAGGGAGTCGCGAGATCAAAGGGCGCGAGTCCAAAGTGCTCATCTTTGGACTTCTGATCACGGACATAGAACCATTTGTCCCTCCATCCCTGGACGGACTTGGTGAGCTTGATGTCGAAGTAGGTGGCGGATGGGTCGACATGGATTCCGCAACCACCTACGTCTTAAACTAAAGAGCCAGATGTGGACTGACGCTTCAATTTAAAAATGCGCTTGAAAAGACCAAAGTGTGGCTCGATTCCGAGCCAGCACTCGCAAAGAGTGATGAAGCAGGTGATGTGGAGGATCGAATCTGGGGACAGCTGATGGAGCTGGAGCCCGTAGAAACAAAGAAGACCCCTAAGAAAGGGGTGGAGAGGCAAGGAAAGACCGCGAATGACGAATGCAAGAAACATCACTCGGAAACCAGCGGGAGGAGCAGGAATGGTCTCACCGCTGGGGACGCGCGCATCGGCGACTGCTACGAAGATAACTCCGTCTTGGCGAAGAAGACGGAGATCCGACGCCTTGATGATGGAAGGGCGCCACACACCATTTGTCACGCGGGTTCCCGCGCCTTCTTCTTCCCGCCGGCGGCGGTGCTGGCGCCCGCAGCAGCAGAGCTACCCTTCTTCTTCATCGCAGCGATGGTGGCCGCGGAATCGGCAACATCGCCTCCTTTCTTCTTCCCCATTGAACGGTGGCGATGCAAGCGTAGGAAGTAGCTCGGAAACGAGCGGAGGTGGTCCAGCATTGTGGAGGAAACGAGCGCAAGAAAAAGCAGAAGAGCAGCAGCAATGGCGATGGCAGCAAGGAAGAAAAGAACGCAGATGGGAAATTACCGCCGTAGCATTGCTACTTAACCCTTAGAAGATGCAATCCAACGGCTCAGAAAAACCCTACTTGACGCGTGGCACACATCGTGTTGGACACGTGGAGAAGGGGAAGCGCGAACCATCCCTCCACTACTCCCATTACGCACAGAAATCGAGGAGGCGCAGTTAAAATAAAGATTACGCATGCCCAGTCAAATCAAAGTCAGGAAGTGGGACCCACCACTCGTCACGTCCCGTCAAACTCGCTCACGGCGAGGTCGCCTGGCGTCAAGACGGCGTCATCAAAGCTACGCAGTGGAAAAATTCGACTACTTTAGTCCTTGCTGGAGTCTTCGACTCCACCAAGCACTCGGGGGCTACTCCCATAGGGAGCGCTGGCCACGCACCCTACAATTTTCTTTTCTTTTTGCAGGAACAAGGACAATCAAAGGCAAAACCCAAACCATTCGAAAATACAATTCGACTATGGACATGGGTTACTCCCATAGGGAGCGCTGGAAAATTTTGACTGAAACAAGCAACCAAAAGACGACGACAGTCGCAAACGTTATTTAGTCCCTGCCTGAGTCTTCGACTCAACCAGGCACTCGGGGGGCTACTCCCATAGGGAGCGTTGGTCGCGCACCCTATGATTATTTGTACAGAAAATTATGTGTTGATAACATCCGTACTCGCAGCTCATGGCGACACCGCCTCATGATTTTTTCCCTACAAAGAGACTGCGTCTCTTGGGTCACCCGAATCGTCTCCTCGATGATAAAATTCGGATGCCGCGCTTACATCGTGAAGGTAAGACCTGAATAAGGCCTGGCAACGCATTAGCTGCGCACTACCAGAAACATATCCGTGCCTACAGGTGCGATGAACATGCCTTGACGGACGCGTCGAGTGCTCACACCCATATAACTGGAATTCGACTCCTGTAAGACCTCCGCGGCTTGAGTCGAATTACTAGGATTCGAGTCCGGGGACTCGAGTTCGAGTAGATTGTGTTGTCTCACCCTAAGGTGGTTAACTGATACCGATACTTCGGTTACATCAGGCACGTATATCGACAATCCCTATGACACAAATAAAAGTAGTCGAAATGTACTCATTTAGGCACTCGAAGACTTCAAAAATTCCCCAGTCGAATCTACGATTCCACTAGACACTCGGGGGCTACTGACATGGGTATACCCTACAGATACTCGAGCTTGGTATATACGGTCCAAATACGCACAGGCCCACGGTGTCGCCAAAGCCCGGATGAAAGGACTCGAGTAACCTGCGGACTCTCGATTGCTTGAAGAACAAGAAGAAGCTAAAGATAGAAAGTTTGAAGGGGAAAACCTTAACCTGTAACCGACTCGACCTGCTACCCGAGATCTAGCCTATCTATATAAAGGCTAGGAGGGGGAGGCGAGGAGGACACACGCAACCCTAGTTTTCCACAACCCTCGCCAGATTGCATCTGCACACCATTGTAACTTTCGACTCCTTCAATAATTCCACGAGCAGACAAGCAGGAGTAGGGACCTCTACGAGGCCTGAATCTGGATAAATCCTTTGTCCCCTGTGTGCTTGTTTGCTAGCCGATAGATGTCTCCAGTGCTCCCTCCTTCTCCAAAACCCAAGTCCATAACAATAGGCATTGATGAGTTAAACCCTCGTCACCTAGGATCCCACAACGTTTGCACTTACATCATCGAGGTGGTGCACCACCCTCTGTACTAGCTCTCATCCTATTCTTCCTTGGCCTACCTGCTGGTCTAGTAAAAACTAGAGGGTATAGCTTGAAGCCTGGATTCACTTCCATCCATTGGTCTTTTTCCAACAAGGATGGAACATTCTAAGCATATGCTGCCCTAAATTTGGCAATGGAGAAATACTCCAACACGTACTGATCAACTTCACCCTCTTCACCTCGTAGAACACCCATGGAAAACAATGCATGTATGCAGGGTTTAATGGCATGTCCTGTCAGCCAAACTCACTAGATACCTCCATTGCCTACCTTTACTATCAGTGTATGTTACCTCAGCCTCCATTCCTTTTCTAATGCATTTCATCTTCAATTTTTTCCCTGGCATGCAAAGCCTTAATCAAAGATGGGAGGATGAGATGGCCAGCATATACTATTGATGCAATTCTTTGACGCATATCAATCTTTATCATGATCATCTTCCTAATCTTATCAAATATTTGCCACAACATAATCCCTTTCAATGACTTGACCTTTGCATTGAAACTCTTTGCAAGGTTACTTGTCACATAGTCTACCTTGCAAATTTCATTGAATTGGCTTCTTGACCACACCATTCCATGATGTGCATCCAAGTACTCCTTCACCGCAGGTTTTTGTTTATACAACACTTCCAAATGATATAGATGCTTCCTCAAACTGCATGTGTATGAATCTAGTCATAGGTTGTCAGTATAAACTTTACCCTTGAATTTCTTTGTAAAATTCTACACTAAGTGTCGCATACATTCCCTATGCTCCACTCAGAATCTCGCTTCTCTTTTCTCCAAACCTTTGCAAGCGTTTGTGTGGATAGTAAGTCCGGGCGGATGACCTATAAGGTCGCGCAAATTCCCCCAAAACCAAGTCCAACTTTCCTTTGACTCAATCTCCAAAACTCCAAAAGCAACAGGGAACATCCAATTGTGGTCATCAACTACAGTAGCAACTACTAGATGTCCTTTAAATCTGCCATGAAGAGTTGTTGCATCCACGGCCAAATAAGGCCTCCAACCATCCAGGAACCCTTGCCAGCAAGCTTTGAAACAAACAAAAGCCCTTCTAAAACGCTCCTTCTCCATTGTCTTCCCTCTTATTTTGTACTGAACTATACGCATGTCTATCTGTACAACACTACCTGGACTAGCCATCTCCACTTCAGCTTTGAAGTTGTAAAGCAACTGAAAACTTTCATTCCATGGGCCATTGATCCTATTAAGAGCCATTTCCTTTGCATAGAACATCCTCATGTAAGGTACTGTAATATTAAACTTTTCAGAAACTTTTTTTATGAGCGCTGTTGCACCAAGTGATGGGTTCGCTCTCATCCAATCCATGATTGCATCTGCCAACCACCTAGTCTTTGCTAGTTTTATTTTGTCCTTTGGCTGTCCCCCTTGAGGTGGACAAGAATTTTTGAATTGGTTACCTTTTATCTGAAACATAATGAAAATGTCAGGTACAGTTAACAAATTCTATACAATGATCTAAAATACACAACTAGTTGTAATACCTGAACCAAACTGCTCCTGAGCATAGTGGATGCATGCATCCTCCACCTACACCTCTTGTATGGGCACTTCACTGTGAACCTTGCTGGCTAACTCTTAATAACAACATAATCATTATTGGTGCAGATGAAATATGTAGTAAGGGCATTACGACAGTCCCACATCGTTTAAAATACGGTGCCTTCTGAAATCTTATGATTGTTCCTGTCCCACTCAACTCCTGGCAAGTCCTCACCATCGTACTCGGCTAAAACGAGACTGTCATTGTTCTCCTTGTTCTCTTCTTCATCAGTGTCATCAAATCTGGCACCGTGGGCCAATTCCTCCGTGTATTGATCCTCTAGTGCCTGTTTACTAAATCTATCTACCAATTCAAGAAACATCAACTCATCCTCATCATCTAGTGGAGGCGCTCCCTCGGCAAGCTCTGCTTCATCCTCCATATCGGCCGCACGAGCGATTTGGCTTACACTCGCAGTGCGAACAGATGGTACTGTTGTGGACCTACAAGGAGCACGGGGGCGCACACTATTAGTAGAGACAACAGAGACACATGATGCCCGACCACCTAATGATGCCTGACCACCAGATGATGCTTTAGCCCTCTTTTCCGTGTGTTCAACTTTAGGTTGCACATGCAGATGAATTTGACCAAAATGTTCGGCAACATTCAAAGAGAAAAGCATTACCAGATCAGCTTCACTAGTTAGTGAGAGCAATCTTTGCTCGCTAATGTTGAAATATTGCAAATCAACTGAATTGCCATTGCTCTAGGGGATCTTTCAAATCTCTGAGAGTTATGGAGGTTGCAACCACCACTGGGAAGTAAAATACAGAGAGATACCGTTCACAACCACGATTTACGCTAGTATCCAGTTTAATCGCCAGCCGAAATGACAGCTATGGATCAATCCTATTCGAAAAGCAAGGCAGTTAGCTGAGCATCGACGATTCACGCACAATTACTGCCTATAATCAATCCACAAAGGGAAACAATACTTACCTAGATGGAATCCATGTGTTAGATCCCTCCGATTCCACCTAATCTTCTCCGCGCTCGACGGGGAGGACCGGTACACCCACCAGCGTTGCATACTGTTCCACAAAAGGGGTAGATCTAGCAGGGGAGGAAGCGGAGCCGGAGTAGGCTCCGCGGTTAGGGGGAGGGGGCATCTCGGGGGCCGAGGACGACATAAGGTAGGAGGGACTCTCAGGTAGGAGGGAACGACGACGGGGGAGCGGAGCGGAGGGGCGGTGTGGGAGCTGTTCTAGGCTCGGAGCGAGAATGGCCGGTCCGACGTGTCTCCATGCGGCCCTACCCTTCACCACGTATGCAAGACCCATCCCAACGCGGTCCCACCCTTCACCACGTATACATGACCCGTCCCAACACGGCCTCACCCATCAGCCCATAATGGTCGAGGCGATGTAACATAACACTCAATGCAGGACCCGCCCTAACATGGTCCCACCTGTTAGCATGTAACGATCAAGCCTTTGACCTGACGGCATCCCCCGTCCGAGCGCATGTGAGGGTTTCGGAATGGAGGAAGGGAAAAAGTGAGAAAAAACTAAGAGGCTGGGGAAAACTGAGTACAACTAACAAACCAGGGGCATGAAAATAAAAATCCCTTTAATGTTTAGGTTTGGAGTGAATCTATACATTAGAAGAGGTCTAGATACACTTCTTTCACAAAGCTAAAACATCTTATATTATGAAATGGAAGGAGTACTAGTTTGTGTTTTGGCGGCGCCCAGTTTTTCCTCCCGGCTGATGATATGATGGAAAGTGTGGTACTGGCGAACTGGGACTTGCACGCTGATGTCGCCGAGTATTCTCCTGTGTAGAGAGCTTCCATGTGAAGCAATCCGGGAGGTCATGATTTATGTCAACGCGGGAGAGTGGCAGGGGTGTAAACCTGCAGGTTTTCTGTCCTCGAGTTGTGAAGCTAATATTGCCAATTATTCTATAACTTAACCTTGATCAGTTTCAGGCATTCGGAGGCCATCTGCGCCCGTCGTGCCGTACTTAGTCGCTGGTTGTGGGCCGCTCTATCTGTCGTTGCTTTGTGGCCCTCACTGGATGGCGCGTGGTTTGGCCATGCGTTCCTTGACTCACTCCTCCCCTCGAGTCTCTTCCTCCTTTCCCTCACCCACATGCGCCGCCACAAGGAACGAACATGGCCTTGGGCAGCCCCTCTGCCTTCCAACTCAGGCCACGGCCGCCTGATGCCGCGGCCTACGAAAATTGCCACCTCCAAATTAATGGCAAACAAGCTTCTAAATCCTCTATATATACCGCACATTGCGAAACACAATGTAAGTGACGCGGCGAAGCACACTCACCCACCTAGTACATAATGTAACACATCAAGACAATACGACATTGAGATGACTCCTACCCAAATACAGTTTTTATTGTCCCATGATATTCTTGCATATCACCCGTTAAGCCTTATCTAGGTGTGCTTTTTTTCAACAAGCTTTACCTCGGTATTTTTTTCAACATGCTTTGGTATTTTTTTTGTCGACAAGATTCTAATTGGCATGGTTACTCTCGTATGCATGTCTCTACTAAAATAATCGTACACCGGAAGACATTGTCACCGCAATATAACTAACACTCTTTTCCCCCAAATGAACATTTTGTCTCCCCTTCGTTCATAATACAATCCATTTCTCCTGCAAAAAAACTTAGATGACACATTCTATTGTTGCCACATATCCAAAAAAGTTGCCGGCCGATGGCTCATCGCCCTGTACATGTCAGCGCAACCCCTCTCGCCAATCTGTTGACTACGTTTCCGCCATTGGCGCACCTCTCCATAGCACTCTTGCACATGTGGCATTTCTCTCCCTATCTCTCTGCTCTTCATCTCCCTCCACTCCTGACTATAGATCTCTCCCAGCTACACCTAAAATATTGCTCTCTCTCGACTCCATCTCCCAATGACAGGTTCACTCCTCTCCTCTTCAGACCTAGACATGGAAGGTGTATTCTCCACCTTTCACCTAATGAGTGAGACCTTGATTTTTCTAACGACAGTGTCATGGACGACCTGTATGCCGAACCTGAAGTAACACATCAACCTCAACAACCGGAACCCATATTTGAAGCATTGTTGCAATATTACCTCCAAAACTGGTCAGTAAGTGAAATCATCATTTGGGCTATTTGCTAAATGAATTCTCTATTACAATAGCTTCCATTTATATCCTCTATGTCCTTATTTACCATAGCATCAGTCATTGGCCACATGTCCATTCATTGCTCGTTAAGAAAGCTAAGTATTTAATGCAATGAGATCTCCCTTTTGTACTACAACAGAACATGCAGATCTCAATATACTCTCTACCATTCCAAATAAGCAATCAACGAGCTTACAATGAATAAAGCTCAATATTGGTGTTGGCTACCCCTTATTTTTAGGCATGCTCACCCACTGGATGCAGTAATTTAGAGCAAACAGTGAATATTGTATTTGCACTTGGGTATTTATTAGAGCATGCGGTGCGTAATGACGTGTTATACCTAGAAAATGAGAACCTGGTGACCTAGTTCCGTACAGGACAAAAGTCTGGTAGTGGAAGATGGTTGGTGACCACAACGATGTGTCGCTCTCAGAGAAGAAGCCACCGGTGCCCGTACTGGTAGCGAGGGTAGGAACCACATATTGCTATGGTGCCAAGGCCGTGGGCCGCGAGAGAGGAGTGTAAGCTTTAGTGTGACCCTAGGCCGCCTAGAGCCGATAGGCTAATACACATAGTCCTCATCTCTCTTATTTGGTATCTTTCTTCAGGTGGCTATTTCGTTACGACCACGTCGATCCATCCCGTGACTTTGAGTAGGTTGCGCAGGAAAACACCATGTTCACTTAGAAAAATAGAAGTTTCTCAAAAATAATATCTAGGGAAATGGAAATATTTGTCAAGAAAATTTGAACTACTCCAACACCACAATCATGCATGATAAAATCTACTTGTACAATCTGTTTCTTGTCCAATTGAAAATCTAACCCAACAAAATCATCACAATTTATTTGCATGGAGTGCATGCTGAATATAAGATTTGCACAATTGTATACTCATCTTCCTTCATTTGGCGGCGTGCTTGTTGTCGTCGCGCCAGAGAAATCATCCATCACTCGTCGCAAACACGCATTCACTGTATGCATGCGTACATCATCGTCGTTACCGCGGTCGTTGCGTCAGAGCATTCACCCGCTGGCCTCTGATGCGCATCAAGGCCAAGTAGGAGTGGTCATTTGTGCATGTGTTTGTATCAGCATGTTTCTCGTTTTATCTCGTTTGGCTCCGCAAGATGCAGGTCTCGCCATGAATATGTATGTGAATTAGGAAGAATATAACCAATTCCCAAGGTGCATGTATGTAATTCACGGGAGTGATACACACATCATACCTCATTTTGAATTGATAATTCCATCTCCCGGTCTAATTTCCTTATGTGAGGCTTCTGATTTTGGTGGTAGGAGAAGAGAATTAAAGGGATCTTTAAATAAGAACAGAGAATATTATTTTGTTAGCTATATCCGGGTGTACAAGAGGGTGCCACGAAGATATTCGGGTCCAGCGAAAAAAGTCCAAATTCGGTGTACGTGGTTTGTTAGGTTGTTAGCTTTATGTTTTTTTTAGAGCCATACCCGGTCTGTTAGTTGTGATTCGTTGGTTGTTACCGGGTAGCAATTTTCGTGTAATATGAGTGAAGTGTGACACCGTGTGATATCACCGTTTTGCTTTTAATAGTAAAGATCACTTATACATGTACTGTGTTGAGGACGTTGCCTCTGAAAGTATGTCCTTTACTACTAGTTTAGATGGCTTATTCGACTTAATTAATGTCGATCCATAGTATATTTGGGCCACCAATCACTTCAAATTTCTAAAATAGAGACTTTTTATTGAGAGAACAAGTGATTATGTAGGTTATAGTCATTTTAGTTTGTTAACAATATGTTGAAACAATGAGACATCTCCGAGGAGATTATGGAAAAATTCTTCAAGGTATAAATTTTTAAACTAAAAATAAACCTTCTTAGCAACAACAAACTAGGTTCATGCTTTAGCGGCTAAGAGCAGTTTAGCCTTCGCGCATTGGGCGTGAGGTCAAAATATCGGCGGATGGCTCTATTGGTACTAGTGCACTCGGTGGCTGCGGATTATTCTACCGGTACTGGTGCACTCGGTGCCTTGGCTAAAGCAGCAGGTACACTAGGCACTGGACGCGCCTAACCGACACATTAAAGATGGTTGGTTTCTGCATCACATTCATGCCTTTACAGAGTAGATTATTTCTCTCCCTGACACGCGGGCATGTTTCCTATCCATTTCCAAAAGAAAAGGTGCAAAAAATAACAGAATTTGCTAAAATAACCTTTGAGGAAAAAAAAATCAATTCGTTATCTCCTTCGCTCCTCATCTTCTCCCCTCGCCACCGCAACCACTTCCCGCCATGCCGCCGCCACCGCAGCGTCCAATCCCTTCACGCTTTGGCCGCACCAGCCTATTCTCTTCTCCTCCCCCCCTCCCCAACCGCCGAAATCCCAAGAACCGCTCACTCCCTCTTCCTCCACTCCCCCCTCGCCGCCGCCGCCACCCCGAGAACCAGCACCAGCGACCTTCCCACGAACAAGAGGCAATGCCGGCTCGCAGGACCACGGGTGCCAATCCCGCCTTCCGAGCACCCCACCTCCGTACCTCCTACCGCAAGCCGGTTCCCCCAGCCGCCGCCGCCGGCGAGGGCGAGGCCCTGCTGGCAGCTGACCCCACTGACGCTGCCGCAGGGCGTTCCGTCGTCGTCGGACCATCCGGTGTCACCTTCCGTCTCCCAGGCGCGCCCTTCGACTTTCAGTTCAGCTACTCCGAGGCGCCCCGTGCCGCGCCGCTGGCCATCCGGGAGCCCCCGTTTCTGCCCTTCGCGCCGCCCACCATGCCACGGCCGTGGACCGGTAAGGCTCCTCTGCTGACCAAGGAGGAGAAGGCGCGGCGAAGGGGCGTCCGGCTGCACACGCCGCTCGGCCAGGAGCCTCCTCGAACGGTGAGTGCGCACGGGATCATGATGGAGGTTAGGGGGAGGAGGCAGCGGGACTTCGCCAGGGTGAGCCCCGGCGACGGCAGGGGCCGGGAGGAGGTTCTAGGGGAGCCGCTCACCTCCGCCGAGGTGCGCGACCTCATCAAGCCTCATATATCGCATAACCGGCAGCTCAACATTGGTAATTTTTTTTTCGAAATGGTAGCTCAACATTGGTAAGGCTAGTCACAGTGGGTAATAACTTGGACTAGTAACATGCATATATTATTAGTGTATATTACTATCTTCATAGTGATCTTCATATATGGTATAATGCAAAGTCTTATTTATTATGCTATAGACACAAATTGTCTTGAAATGTTTGATGTTACGGTGACATAACTAGTTACCTCTCCTTATTTAATGACATGTCATGTCATCTAAGTGCCTAAATGGCAAATCATGAGGATCATATTACTACTCCCTCCGATCGAAATTAATTGACTTGGATTTGTCTAGATTCGGATGTATCTTGCACTAAAACATGTCTAGATACATCCGAATCTAGACAAATTTGAGTCAATTAATTTGGATCAGAGGGAGTAGCTAACTTACTCCCACTACGAGTAGTCTAATTAACTAGTACTACACTGAATTTCTCAAGAACTAAAAAAATTGATAGTTGATGTTGCTATTGGCTCATACTTCAGATTGAAGAGGTGTGTGGTGTCTAAGAGCAACTCCAACTGAGGCTCTATATTTTTTGACGCTGTAAAATCGTTTGGTGGTTTTAGACTTTTAGGGCACACGGTGGTGTGCCGCTTCACCAGGTGCTGTAAATTGCCACGCGCGAAAGCAAGCGCTGCACGGGGCGCTATAAAATGCAGTGCGCGTGACAGCACAAACAAAAAAAAAGCACACATGGACGAAAGAAGATCAAACACACACACCCAAACAAATCAGCAATAAATAGTTTTAATTATTATTACGACACAATCAAATAGTTCATACGAATACAACAATTTGTTCATCAACAATATAGCTCGTCGTCGGGCGCGCAGAGTGGTGGGCGGAGGTGCTCCTGGGTACTCGAATCACAGCATCGGGGCGGCGGCGGCGCGAGGAAAGTCGTGGAGGACCAGCGGCGTCAGCAGAGCTACCGTTGTTGGCGGCGCGCCGGCGAGAGTGGGAGCGGCGCTGTGGCGGCGCAGCAGCGGGGCGGCAGCGGCACCGGAGTGGATAGGGAAATGGGGAGCTCGCGGGCAGAATTTTCAGGAAGTTGGTCTTCGCGCGAGTGTCGCTTTTTCCAGCGCGCTGCAGCCGAAGCGCCAAATTTGCCGCTCTCGATAGCGTAATATGCTGCACGCTGAAAATTTTTAGTGCACGCGCTATTTTACAGCGCTCAAAACTACGTCTTGTGCGCTAAATCGGCTGTTTTTACAGCGCGAGCATGTTTTAGCGCTTCTGTTGGAGTTGCTCTAATGGGGACACATATGCTAGGTTCTCATCTCATGCATGATGCACGTATAACTACTACTCTTTGCTGTTGGTTTAAATTTTGTGAAATTAGAAGTACTCCCTCCGTCCCAAATTAACTGACTTCATTTTGTCTTGGTACAAATGTATCTAAGTACTAAAATCTATCTAGATACATGCATATCTAGACAAAGTGAAGTCAGTTATTTTAGAACAGAGGGAGTAGTACATTATATGATGATGCCCAAATGCATAGCTTTGCATTTTGTCTACATTGAGTAGGTGTACCTTTTCCAAAATGACTTCAGCCTACCTGAACCCAACAAAAAATCATACTCCCTCTGAACCAATTTAATCATCGCAGGTTTAGGCAAGGTTTAGGCAAAACTTTGCCTGCGACAATTAATTCGAATCGGAGGGAGTATTACATTCTTATGTTTTTTGTTGAAACAATGGCAGGACCACTGCTTTTAAAGTGAATTGCTAGAGATCCTCGACAAGTTTTAATATAATAAAATAAAATAATTGTAAATCTTTCTGCAGTCTATTTGCAGCAGCCGTTACCACACATAGAATGAGGGGTTTGCCATGTTATCCTACATGACCCTTTAACACTGTGTGTGACTATTTTCCTGATGAACTGGGAGCAAGATCATTTCCACCATGAAAAATGGCGAGTTAATTCCAGTGTTTACCCCTTAGTTTCACAATTTTGACGTTAATTACCCTATTTAGCAAGTTTTCATGCAAATTACCCCATTTAGTAAACGTTGTGCCGTTTTTTACCCCCTCTAATTTTTTGTAGCAATTCGATAGGTGGGTCTTGACCGTAAGGTACAGGTGTAGATTGTTTCCTTTCTTGCGGGGGCATACAAAGACAAAATTTCTATTTTTAGCAATTTGATAGGTGACTCTCACCATGATCAGCTTCAGGACGTTGCACTTGACGTAGAGGCACGTGGTGGCGATGGCCTCGGCTCGATGGCGCACTAGAGGGCCATGGACTTGTTATAGGCGAAGAGGTAACTCTGCAGCTCGGCCTGCGTTCTACGGAGATGTGGGGAGACTAGACTTGCGGTTTAGGATGCTGTTGTTCTACGCTACAACCAGGATTTCTGAGCTGGCCTGCTTGGTTTATTCGCTAGTACACAGTCGCACGGGACGCTCGATTTGTGATTCCCACAGGAGCGTATTACATCTGGCTGCTTTCTTTCTCTATTGCTTTGGTACAAAGATTAGAGTGTCGTGTTGCGGCTAGTTGTGTTGCGTAACTTGTTTGTTTTGGTACAGATATTACAAAGAACGGAAACAGTCTATCTCACTGTGTGGCACGCTACGTGGCTGGAATCTGCCTGCTGAATCACTTACAAAAAATAGAGGGGGTAAAAATTGGCACAACTTTCACTAAATGGAGTTATTCGGATGAAAACTTGCTAAATGGGGTAATTAGCGTCAAAATTGTGAAATCAGAGGGTAAAAACTGGAATTTACTCTTTCTTATTATGCCATATTTTTGGAGTGGTATAGATCTGAGAATTCTTAAAGCTTGCCGTATTACTGTCACTTGCTGTTATTCAGATTGGAATCTGTGTAACAAATTGATTAAGAATGACTAAGATTCTAAGAATACTCCAGATTGACTGCAAACCTTGTGGTGGAACTTAGTATAGCAAAAACTTCTTTGGAAACCACTGGATAAGTTTGATTTGAATTAAGGGGCAGGTATTGAATTAGAAAAAAGCATCCTCAAGATTCTGGAAACTTAGAAACTATCTCTCTGTTTGAAGAGACGACATTAGTACACTTGAAGCATAACCCAACTTGAAGTTTTCCTGGGCAAGCTTGTGCAGAGCTTAAGTTTCTTGTTGCAATCTAGAGCTAATACTGCATTTTTTGATTCATTTCCTGTAGGAAGGGATGGATTGACCCACAACATGTTGGAAATGATACACTGCCACTGGAGGCCACAGGAAATTTGCAAAGTAAGATGCCGAGGAGTACCCACCGTTGATATGGATAACCTTTGTCATCACCTTGAGGTATACTATTTACACTATTCAGTTGTGCTCATGTGCATATGTTGATGCCACTCTTATTCAGAGGTTGAACTACAAATTTTATTCACATAAGTTATGAGTTTGACTCAGGAGAACTTGTAGGCATTTGGGTTTCTTAGCAGCTTGTGGAATAGAACCTCCACCGTCATATGTGCATGCTTGCACATTTTTGTAACACAAACATATTAACTTATTATGCTGCACTAGCAGAGATGTTAACTATACAATATCTGCATTTCCAGGAAAAATCAGGTGGGAAGGTCGTCAAACAAGTAGGTGGCGTTGTTTTCTTGTATCGTGGAAGAAATTACAACCCACGCACACGTCCTCGTTATCCATTAATGCTTTGGAAGCCAGCCACTCCTGTCTATCCAAAACTTATCCAGCAAACTCCAGAAGGGCTTACAAGTGAAGAAGCGTCTGAAATGAGAAGGAGAGGACAGATTCTACTGCCAATTTTAAAGCTAGGTATGATTCTGTAAGCTACACGATTGTGCAGGGTTTCTTCAACAGTTAAATGAGGTCCATCCTCGAATCTGGTTGGTTATGAAAACCAACAGATTTCAACTTTTTCTTAACCAGGTCTTCTTTAGTTTTTTTTTTCTCTGTATTTTTGAAGTTCACATGTTTCCAACAGATTGCATAAACAATAGTGGATATGCAAAATACTTGTCTAGCCGAAATGGTGCAAAGTATGCATGAAGTTATACACAATGTGTCAAAGTGGTATATGACTAGTCCTGGCTAAGTGCCAGTTTCCAGCTGGAATCCGAACCTTTTTGTGAACAATACATTACATTTGGACTTATCTAAAAAAATCTCTTGGATCCAGAACTAAATTTCAAGGAACTGTCTTTAGTCCATTGTTCTGCATTCGTCATTAACTTTGTATTTTCTATTGAGGTTTTTACACCAAAGATATCAGATTATAGGCATTTTTCTATTGCTATGATTTGTATCCTGCCTGTCCACTGTATCCTGTAGGTAACTTGTTCTATATCTACAGAAGTTACTAAATGTAAACTAGACTGCAGATGTGTGTGTTTCTCTTCAGCCGTATAGACCGTGACATGGAAATAAACAAGTGTATTCATTCCTTTATTTTGTAGCAAAAAATGGAATATATATCAATCTTGTAAAGGATGTTCGGGATGCTTTTGAGGGAAATGATCTGGTGAAGATTGCCTGCGAGGGTTTGGAACCAAGTGACTACAAAAAGATCGGAGCAAAATTGAGGGTACTCATCCCTTGCAGCTGTTATGTTTCCATGTCACTACAGATGATGGAAGTATATTATATACTTTATTATTCCCAAAACTAAAATTCGGTGGTGTTCTATATGTAGGATCTTGTCCCTTGTGTTCTTTTGTCATTTGACAATGAGCAGATATTAATTTACAGAGGCAAAGATTGGAAATCCAGATATTCGAAGCCTCTGACTCTCGTTCCAAAAATTGAAAAGAATAATCTGGCAGTGTCATCTGCTTCGAGTAGCTCAGGTATGTATCTCTATTTATCACAATGATTCATACACAAGGAAGCAGTAAGTGTGGAAACAGTTATGTTTACATCAATACAACTGTGCAATTTTTGTCTCCCATCCAATCTCATTATCAAAGAATGTTGCACGTCAGTTTATATTTACTATTTTCATTTTTCATACTTCTGCAAGTGATCAATTGTATGCTTCTATTCCGTACATCTACTTTTATTCAACTTGACACTCTCAGGTGTGTGGATATGTTATATGGATAGAATCATGCCTTGTGGCACTTGAATAAGATTGCTTTCTCGAGCCTTTTACATTTTTTAAAGACCTTTGCACTATCTTTCTGGACGTAACAAGACAACTTGTCTTTTATGCAGATGAATCGAGTGATGCTAGCGATAATGTGGCAATAAGAGAAGTACTGAGACCCAAAATGTTTAGACTGTGGAAGCGTGCAATCGGGTCATCCATAGCGTTGTTGCTAGATGACGATGAAGTCTATTCACTTACACCTGACATGCTTCTCGCAAGGGTTGAGGAGTTCAGTATCACATCCCAGGCTGTGGAGCATTCGTTTCAAGCTTTGCTTGTGACCAATGGCGTGGACAGCCCTGAAGTTCTAAATGAGTCCGGAGACGAGTCTGAAGATAAAATAATTAGACGCCAAGAGATTCGGTCTGAGCAATCACCTGCCAGCGAGGATGATTACTTTGAATATGACATGCTCGGGCGTTTGGAGTCATCGGCACCATTAGGATCATTACCGATCGATGCCGTCATAGAGCAGTTAAACAGAGAGTAAATTTATAAGCTAATGAAGCTGTTGAAGCATTGGGTGATGATCAGGCTGACGTGCTCCCATTGTATAGCCATTTTCCGTCTTTCCTCCAACTTCATTACTCCCTCCGTCCAACCAAGGATGTCACGGCATCATATTTGCGAAAAAACCCTCGAGTTGTTTAGAGCATCAACCCGTAGTACCCGTCCTGAGTCCAACTCTTCATTGGGAAAAAAATCGAGTCTAAATCGAATCTTTTTCATGCTCTCTTGGGTACTTCTCCCTCCCAGCGACCCGGTCGATGCCCTTTGCGCCAACGTGTAGCTAGTCTGTCTCGGCTATCTCCGGTCTGTCCCGGCCATCTCCGGCAAGGCCTAGCTCTGCTGACCACATCCCCAATACCAGCTCCTCATACTCCACCTATTCGACAACCTAGAACCGTTGATTTGTTGCCCCTCCCCCAGACAAACCCTAGCCCAGGCTGCTGGATCTCGATCCAGCCTGCCGCCCAGGGGATGCATGCCCTCCTCCTAGCCGTGGAGCACCCACAGACATGGTAGGCAAACCAGGATCCGCGCCGGCCAGTCGTGATGCCAGTGCTCGGCCCCGTTGCCCGCTGAGCCACGGAGAAAAATGTTGAACTTTTTGACCTTCTTCATGGATCCAGTGGCGGCGAAGCCAGATTAGGTGACGGGCCCCGTCCCCATTGCCTTTCAGGATCCCCCGCTTCTCCAATGTTTTCACATGTTATTTTGGGTGTGGTTGATTGCTTGGTCCGTTGTGTTGAGGGCAAACCTCTAGGGTGGCCCGATCTTTCACGAATCCTGTTCAAATCGAGGGTAGAGTGCGGGAGAAGGAGAGGCGGATGAACACGACGAACTCACGCACGAAGAACACGATGAACACACTCACACAAAAACCATGATACACACCAATAGCTCACGTCGACGGTGACCGGTCCGGCGCAATCCCTAGGATCGGCGTCGGGCGGAGGACTCTCTCTCGAACCGGCACGGCGAGTAGGGAGACTCAGTGAGATCTTGATGTCTAGGCAAAGGGACTCTGATGCCTAGGCCTTGTACAACGTGGAGGCACGATGCAAACTCCAACGAGGTTTGGGATATTTGGTGCTCCTTTGTCAAAGGAACATGAGGCAAGAACTAGATAGATCCACAAGGGGTTTCCACTAATTCCAAATATCATGCCTAGGGTTTACAATAGAGGTGGGGGACTATATATAGGCCAGCCACAAAGTCAGGGGGTACTTTAGGGATAATAGATAAATTCTGGACGGACTAAGAGGTACATGGGCCGAAGGCCCAAAGGCCTTTTACATGCCTGGCGACGCTCAGTCCGGAGACTCCAGTGTGGTGGACCGGAGACTCCAGTCTGGGCCGGAGATTCCGGTCGGTCTCCGGTCCATCTCCGAAGGGGCACACAGATTGTCCTCAAGCTCGATTTGGGGGTCAGACCGGAGGTGGGCCGGAGACTCCGGGGTCTTTAGGCCGGAGACTTTGGCGGACCAGAGACTCGGTGTCTTGCAGTGGAGACTCAATCTGCAGCAGCTGCCACGCCTCACGCCGCCCCTCACGCTCTGCTCCTTGTTTTCCATCCTTGGGTGCTTGATGTTGTGTTTGGGCTTCGTACCTGATGATGCATAGAGTAGTTGCATGAAGTAGCACACCATCCAAGGATGTATCAAATTGGCACGAGGAGAGGAGCGAGTTCACCTTAGCTTGTAGGAGTTTGGCTCGGGCACGAGTCATGGGTCCACTTGGGGGACTTGTTGGTGTAAATGTAGGAGCGTCCATAGGACGGGCTGCATCAGCTCCCCCCCTTGGGAAAGAGTCATCCTAGACTCTTCATGGGTATCATCTTGAACATCTCCATGGTAGGGTGAGAAGTCCTTGACGTTGAATGTGTTGCTTGCAAGGTACTTGGAGGTTGAAATGTCGATGATGTAGGCGTTGTTGTTGATTCTCTTGAGGACCTTGAAGAGGCCATCTCCTCTTGGTTTGAGATTGGAATCTTGTTCCTTGGGAAAGCGGTCCTTGCTCAAATGTATCCACACATGGTCACCTTCTTCAAAGATCATCTCCTTATTGTCCTTGTTTAACCTTGAAGCTTGGCGAAGGACTTGTTGTTCGATAGTAGCTCTAGTTTATTCATGAAGCTTCTTCATAGCTTGGGCGCGCTTCTCAACGTCCATGTTGGTGCTCTCATGGAGAGGTAGTGGTAGGATGTCGAGCGCGGTGAGAGGCTCGAAACCATAGACGATCATGAAGGGACTCATATTTGTTGTTGAGTGCTTGGCACGGTTGTAGGCAAACTCGGCGTGTGGAATGCATTCCTCCCAATCCTTGAGGTTTTTCTTGATCAACACATGAAGTAGAGTCCCGAGGCTTCGGTTGACAACTTCGGTTTGACCATCGGTTTGAGGATGCGATGCGGATGAAAAGAGGAGTTTGACGCCAAGCTTGGCCATGAGGGTCTTCCATAAGTAGCTCATAAATTTGACGTCATGGTCGGAGACGATTGTTCTTGGCACACCGTGAAGACGGACGATTTCCCTGAAAAACAAATTTACAACATGTGAAGCATCATCGGTCTTATGGCACGGTATGAAGTGTGCCATTTTGGAAAAGCGATCCACGACAACAAATATAGAATCATGACCATGATTAGACCTAGGCAATCCTAACACAAAATCCATACTAATGTCGGACCAAGGTGTATGAGGAATAGGCAATGGACTATAAAGACCATAAGGGTTAGCTTGCGACTTAGCTTGAACATAGGTCGTGCATCGTTGAACATAGCGCTCCACATCGTGCATCATCTTGGGCCAAAAGTAGTGAGTGGAGAGCATGTCCAATGTATTGTCACGGCCAAAGTGACCCATGAGGCCTCCACCATGAGATTCTTGGAGAAGCAAAAGTTTGAGCGACGACTTCGAAATGCAAAGCTTGTTTTGTTTAAATAGAAAGCCCTTGTGCAAATAGAAATCATCAACTCCTTTGTCAATGGAGCACTTTGCAAAAATTGGTTCAAAGAACAGGTTGGAAGCATACAAAGTTTTTATTTCCTCAAGACCCAACAAGTTGATTTCAAGTCTCGTAAGAAGGTTTGTGTGCTTGCGAGACAAAGCATCTACAACTACATTATCTTTGCCCTTCTTATACTTGACAATGTACAGAAAAGACTCCATAAACTCAACCCACTTAGCGTGTCTCTTACTCAAGTTGGCTTGGCCTTTGAGATATTTCAATGACTCATGGTTGGAACGTATGATAAATTCTTTAGGCCATAGGTAGTGTTGCCAAACTTGAAGAACACGGACTAAGGCAAAAAGCTCTTTTTCATAAATCGGATAATTAAGGCGAGTGAAAGGGTAATTGCCCCTATGTGTGGTTTTGGTGATTAATGACAATCCCTATGGACTAATGTTTTCATTGAGTTTTATATGAAGGAATATTCCATAGGCCATGCTTCTAGTCCATATGTTGGATTCAAGTATGGATGCCATGAATATAAAGATATACCTTGATTTTTGGCATCAAGATCATCAAATTGAAGAGAAGAATATGATATGTTCAAGATCTTGAGAGTGTGATCTCAATAGAAGAATTCAAGATATGGCTCTAAGCCGGTGTCATGATAGCCTCATTAGTTGAGCTATGGTTGACTAAGATTTAGAGCATGTAATCAAATGAAGAATTCTTTATGTACCTCAAGGTATTGATATGGAGCATGAGAAGTTACTTGGTTGATCAATACAAAGAGTGAAGAGTGATTTCAAGTTGGTCAACACATGAAGCATAAAGAATGTACCACATGGATCTTGTGGTATGCCCATGAGAGGATGGCATCAAGTGGTGATTGTCATCAAAGTTTGAGAAGGGCAACTTCAAGATAAGCAACTCGAGAAGATCATTTGCTTGAAGCTTGCCATCCATATTGGTGATAATGGGCATGTGAAGATGTGTCTTAATGAAGCTATCCCATAGTGGTGTATGGGGGAGCATATTACGAGTCTTCACGAAGCAACAATAATCAAGTGATGCATTTCGGCTTGGATGGAGCTTGAAGCATTGTCATCAAGATCAAGCGGGATGCGCAATGCAAAGGTATGGCCTTGCTAGGTTTTCCTTTTACCGGTCTCAAGGTGGTTGTTGGGAGACCGGGTTATAGGATAGATAGCCGCACTATCAAGAGGGGCTTTCGGTTGGGTAACTTGATCACATTGTCTTAGGGAGCTCAATCCTTTGCATACTTTGCATCTTCCTATTTTGTTTCTTCTTGGTATTTTCTCTATGTGAGGTTCTTGAGCTTGTTGCTAGCTCTTGAACAAGCCCAAGTTCATCGAAAACAGAATTCGTATGCATCTTAGATGGCGTTTTCGAGTTTGAAGGTTTTACCGGTTCTTCTTATAGGGAGGCTCCATACCTTTCCTCATTTGGTTCTATCTTACTTTTTTGGACTATGATGTTTTCATGAACCATATTCTAGAGCTTGTTGTCCTCGTCAAAACAAGCCCAAGATCATCGAAATCGGAGTCCAGATCAAAAGTTATTGCGTTTTTCATGAAGTCGGTTTCATCCCGGTTGTGGATCCGGTTCAACCGAGCCCCACACCGGACGGTCCGGTTCCAGCTCCGGTAGACCGGATCTCATACCGGATTTTTCGGTTTTCGCGACCGAGTCTATTTCGGGTTGGCAAACAGAGGTATTTCAGTTTGTAGGTCGGTCCTCCGGCCTGGGGACCGAGTTTCCCGGTTTTGGGGCCGGTCCAACCGACTTTGGAACCAAGTTTTTGCTGTTTTCTCTCCAACGGTCATATTTGCTTTTCCCTATAAAAGGGGGTTCTTCCCCCAACGTTTTTGGGTGTTCTTGACCACGAAATTGACCTCCATTGTTGAACCTCTTGAGCTTGCTTCCTCTCCCTTCCCTCCTATGATTCTTGCATCTTTTTGAGGGCTTTGGAAGAGGAGATCTAGATCTATAATCCCCACCAATCAATTCCTCCTCTAAGTGAGGGGAACCCATTGGATCTAGATCTTGGAGTCATTGGTTGACTTCCACCATTGTTCTTCCTCTCTAATTCCTCCCTAGCACTTGTTGCTTTGGTGGGATTTGAGTGAGGATTGAATGCCTTTGGTGTTCTTGCTTTGCATTCTTGCATAAGTGTTGAGCTCTCCACTACGATTTGTTCGAGTGAGAGACCGTGAGCTTGTTGCTCTTGGAGGGTGACCTCCTAGTTGGCTTGGCGGTTGGTGACGCGGTGTCCTCTTTGTGGAAGATTGTTAAGAGATCCGGGCTTCTCCTTCGTGGAGCTTGTGAAGTGGTTGTGGAGCTTGCCATCTCCGGAGTGGAGGAAAAGCTAGCCATAAGGAAAGGTCCTATTCCTTCATGGGATAGACTCGGAGAAGAAGGTGAGCCTTCATGGCGTTGGGAAATCCTTCGTGGAATCCCACACCTCTCTAACGTGGCGTACCTTACTTGTAAGGGAACACGGGAATACATCTTCGTCTCCACGTGCCTCGTTATCTCTATACCCGAGCTTACTTTCCTTGTGATAGCCATCGAGCTTGAAGTACTTATATCTTGCTTATCACTTGTGGTATATTTATCTTGTGCTATCTTGCTTAGCTTATCTTGTTGCTGGTGCACTTAGTTGAGCCTAGTGTATTTAGGTTTTGTGCTTGTAAAATAAACGTTAGTTTAATTCCGCATTCTATCAAGCCAAAACCGTAATAGTTTTGAAATTGCCTATTCACCCCCCCTCTAGGCAACATCTCTATCCTTTCAATTGGTATCAGAGCAAGGTTTCTCCTTATTTAGGCTTCACCGCCTAGAGTGTAAATATGTCGGCTAGTAGTATAGTGCACAATGACACAATTATCTTTGATGGCACAAATTATATTTTGTGGAGAAATTGCTTGCTTTGTAATCTTCGGACCTTGTGTCCAAATATTGAGCGAATTCTATATGTAGGTTTTTCTCCTCCGATGGATCCTCAAAATCTATCTTTAGAGGATGATAAAAATTTACATCTCGAAGCTAAAGTATCTAATGAGCTTATTTTCTCTTTGAGCCCCATAGTTAATTTGTTCTTGACAAATGTAAAGCGCAAGTCATCTCATGAGATGTGGACCAATCTTAAAGAAATATTTGGTGGGTCCATTTCTCATAGGGTCGGTGGTATCTCCGAGGATCTCTCTTCTCCTTCACATCATGAAGAGCTCCAAGTGGCTTCCACCTCCGGCCGTGATGAGATTTCATTTCCCTCCACTTCACCTACATGTGACAAGTCACAAGGTAATGGCATGGTGAGTGGAGAAATCATATGTAATGATGGTAGTGGTTCTCTTTACACCAATGATTCATGTTCTATAAATGCTAATGGTGTAGAGAGTTTGGACTTAAGCACTTCTTGCAACGATAATTATATATCCCCTCGTGTTGCTAGTCCTTGCATATTGTCTAGAAATTATTTGAGTACTAGTGTAGATGATATGCTTGATTTTTCTTGTTCCAATAAACAAAATGCTTCTATTTCCTCTAGTTGTGTATCTAACAATGTAGAGGAAATCAAACACCCTATGGAGCAAGAAACAATCATGAATGAGGATTCAAGAATATCCTCATCTTCATCCTTCCATGCTCACATGTGCCTTATGGCAAGAGGATCAAAGGTATCTCCTACTTTGGATCCCAAGATATCTTCTCTAGATAATAGCAATGATAATGATTATAGTGATGATGACCTTGATGAGGATACTAGAGCTCTTGTGCTTGATCTAACCTTTTTGTGTACCTCTCTTCGTGGTAATAATAAGGCCGTTGCTTGTATCAAACATGTTATGGACACCATAACTAAACAAATGGAAACCATAGAGGAGTTGGATTTCCAACTTGATGATGGGAGTCGGAGATTCAATCTCCTTAAGCAAGAGATTGCCGAGGAGAAGCACACTAATTGTCTCCTCATACAAAAAATTGAATCTTATGAGCTTGAAAAGGAAAAATCTATTAATGATGCTAGTGCTACTAACTCTACTTCTTGTGAAGCATCTACCCTAAAGGAGAATGTTGAGCTAAGGGCTCAACTTGAGTTGCTAACTAGCAATTATGGGAAATTGGAAGAAAGTCATGAAAAGCTCTTGGCCTCTCATAATGATCTTCTAATCTCCTATGATGAGCTAAAGTTAGCTCGTGAGGCAAGTATCACTAAGGTAACATCTTGTGAGCCTCATTTGGACATTAGCACAACTTCTACTCAAAATGCTATTTTGCCATGTGCTAGTCCTAGTGATCCTTCTTGTCATACTATTGATAAAACTTGTGTTGGATTACTTGCTTTGCCTTGTTGCTCTAACAATGAAGCTTCCACTTCCTCCAGTACCTCTATTTATACTAACCATGTAGAGGAAATCAAAGAGCTCAAGGCCCAAGTCACTTCTTTGAAGAAAGACTTGGAAAAGAGTCATGAAGGCAAATCCACACTCGATAATATTTTGAGTGTGCAAAAATGCCCCAATGATAAAAGTGGACTTGGATTCAACTCCAATAACAAGTCCAAGAGCAACAAGAAGAAGAGCCAAGACCAAGTCAAGAATTCGTCTAAGATTATTTGCTTCAAGTGCAAGGTTGTAGGACATCATGTAAGATCTTGTCCATTGAAGAAAAAGCACTTGAATGATAATCAACAAGGGAAGCGGCCACAAGGTCAAGGTCAAGCCCAATCTCAACCTCATGTTGAAGCTAGGCCACTTCCCAAGAATAATCAAGATAAGGCTCCCCAAGACAAGAAATCAATAAAGAAGAGAAAGGGGAGCACTTATTGCTACATATGTCGTGAGAAGGGGCACTTGGCCTCTTCATGTTCAAATGGTACCTTATCTAACCCTATCATTGTTGATGATTATTATTCTCTTGGGAAGGATAAGGATGGCAATGTGTTTGCCAAGTTTGTTGGAACTAAAAGTGGTGTCAAGAAACGAACCATTTGGGTTGCCAAGCCTATTGTGACTAACCTCTTAGGACCTAACTTGGTTGGGGACCAACAAGCTCAAACTTGATCAATAGGTGTTATTGGAGGGCATTGGACACTTGGCTAACTCATGAAGAATTAAGGGATCTTCATATATTATATTTTATAAAGCCAAGTTATAAGGATTATCATCTCCCTATCATATACCCAATGTGCCTCTTTGCGGTAACTCAAACTCAACTCTTTTATATTGTAAGTTACTTGCCCCTTTACATATTTTGTTTTTGTACCAAGTATGTGTTTGTATTTGTTGTGCCTCATGCTTGCTTATTTTGTGTATTCAAGTATGTCTATGTGTTTGGCACATCATTTACTTGTGTGTTTTGCTTTGAGCCTCTAATGCATCTTGATGATATCTTTTTTGGCTCTTTTCGAGTGATTAATGGAGCATCCCATTTTGGGAGAGTGATATGCCTTGCGCATCCCTCAAACATTAAAATGTGTGTACATGAGTACTACCACTTAGTATTGATATTGCAAGCTTATCTAGTCACTATGTGGTGTGTCATACTCATGAGAAATTCAAATTCTAAATGTCCATTAATTATCTCTAGTTGAGGTTGTTTTTCCTCTTATTAAGAAAAAATAGAATACCACATTATGGGGGAGTAATATGCTTCTTTTGCATATCACAATCCTAGGAAATGTGAACATATGAGGTGGTGCCACTTAGAGTTGATATTGTTGATTATCTTGTATCTAGGTGGCATGTTTGCTCAAACAAGATCCTATTTTTTGTTAGAAGCTTTTATTGCTCATCTTTTTGGTCTTTTCTTAAGTAAGAAATTCTTGGTGTGGCCTTCCTCAAATGCATATCTCTATATCTTATTTGGGAGACCATTTGCTTCAAGTTATTCTAATCATTGCTTTGCATGATTGTGTGACTAGTTGAAGCTATCAAGAATCTTTATCTTTGCATAGTGCTTAATCTTTTATTCCTATCTTATGCTTTTTATTGTGAAGATTTATCTTTAATATCTGTGCAATATACCACCGGAAATAAATTCCAATACACTCATTGTCTTCGACAATTGATATACTTGGGTGTGGTAGAATTTGTGGATTATCTTCACCTTGGATTTCACCTCGTATTGCCTTTTTTCTTTCCAAAAATTGTTGTGCCTCCCTTTGTCTTCCTTGGATTTCGAAGATCTCTTTGATGGTGTTTTTGACTATTATCAAATGTGCTTTTAGTGGAAGACAAACCTTTTCTTCTCGGAACCTTGTGCCATTGTGAAAAGTGTTAAGGATTTGGTTTATTTGTTGAAACCTTGCTCTTTCGGGAGTTTGTTATCTCATTATTTCTTCTCTATGTTATTTGCTTGAATGAGATAAATATTTGAGCATTTATGTTTTTATCTCATCTTTTATGCTCAATAGCTTTTGCTTGGTTCATTTGTTGAACTTTGATGAAAAAATCTTGTGTTGATTTAATTCTCTTATATAGTTTGGACAACAAATGTGTTTTGTCACACCTTGTATGCCTTCTTGAATAATTTGGTGTTTTGTCCAAATTATATCTTTGTTGGTTCTTGAAAGTCTCGTGCATGCATGTTTACTAAATGTATATCTTATATCATGTTTTGCTTTCTTTGATCCCATATATAGGGTATACTCCATCAAATCCTTAAACGGCTATGATGTGCATGAAATTCAAATTTCATCTCTAAATATGCACACATTTTTATGGAGTATGTCCTATGTGTTGTGGTTAGTCTAACCACTTTGGACCCAATAAGTTTGGGGACCAAGATGTACTTGAATGTTGTTTTAGGTACATTGGAGATGCAATGGATGCTTGTCTTATCTATAAGGAAGGTGTTGTCACCACATTATAATTGGAGCCAAGCTAGGATGATCGAAGAATTCTTATCTACTACATCATACCATTGCTATCTCGGTAATAAGTATCTTATTCATGCGTACTATTCTTCCATCCAATCTCTCATAGGTTGCATGTTGGCATGAATTTATTTGTTTGTAAATGTTGCGGTTCTTGCAAGGATATTTGAAAGACTTTTCTATCCTTATTGCTTATGTGAGTAATTTGAGATGATGCATATAATGGGGAGTATATAAAATCATGCTCATGATTCACCAATCCCAAATATGCCTTCTAGCAATTTATTGCATATCAATTCCTCAAGGTACTCGCATGTGCAATATTGTTGAAATTGCATTGAATCCTTCCTTTTTGATACTTCTTACCTTTCTCAAAATATCCCAACTAGCATTAGTTCCCTTAGTGTTAGTTGTGATGTTTTTGAGGTTTTTGTTTTTCTTTGGTGAAGTTCTTTGATATACCATAAGAGAAAATAGAGCCATGGGCTATATATGCACTTAAGAAAAATATCCTTTTTGTTATATCTTATGACTTCCTCTTGGATATCATGTATTCTTTTTTCCCTCTTATGTGTGGATGTTTCTTTGTGGATTATTCTCATGTTCTTCCCACTTAGAAACTTATATACACAAGAGTGTTAATCTCTCGCCTTGATATCCTCGCTTTTTGCCAACCATCTTTTTGGTAAGGTCTTGATTTGTGAGTGCTCGGTCTACTTTTATTGCATCTTCACACACTCATATCTCATATTTGGTTTAGTTTGGACTTAAGCTTGTCTTGACAAGTGTATTGATTTATATCTATACTCCTTGTATCTTGGCTATGTTCTAAATGATATATAGTGAGTGAGGATTCCATGTTTGTGCATATTGTATTCAAATAAAACAACTAATTTATGCACGAACGTTTGGGAGCTTCCTTATTTCATTTAGAGCACTGTTTGTCCATTTGATTATTTGGATCTTTTGATTGCTTGCTTCATCCGTTGAAGTTTCTTCACCTTGTTATCCTTTTAGCAATATTTGATCCTCAATATAGTTGATTTCCTCCAAGTATTCGTCATTGGATATGTGCATACGATTTCACTCATATTATGAGAAATGCACACCTTGGGAGGAACTTGAACTATATTGGCCTTCTAACTTTGTCATCCATTTTGGCACTTGTTGTCAATGGGGGAGAAGTTTAGAGGGTTTTAAGGGAAATGGTTTTCTACTTAAGATTGGTTTGTTCTTAAGTGTTTGCCTTTCATGCATTTCATCTTTATTATGTATTGCATGGTTGAATATATAGTGGAAACTCTCCCAAAGGTTATGCTTGACAATATATGCAATGAAATTCAAGTTCATCACATGTGCATATATTGTGGGGGAGTTTGCTCTATATATGTTGGTTCTACTCACATCTCTTGCATTAGTTGTAGTTTATGTGAGTAGAATTGGTTTTGATATGGGCCAGTATCTTTGTGTTAATTAACCATATCAAATACAACCTCTTGTATACAACTTATTCTCGGATAAGTTGCATACTTGTTTCTAATATTCATTATATAAACCCTCTTGTTGTGATTGTCATCAATTACCAAAATGGGGGAGATTGAAAGGGTAATTGCCCCTATGTGTGGTTTTGGTGATTAATGACAATCCCTATGGACTAATGTTTTCATTGAGTTTTATATGAAGGAATATTCCATAGGTCATGCTTCTAGTCCATATGTTGGATTCAAGTATGGATGCCATGAATATAAAGATATACCTTGATTTTTGGCATCAAGATCATCAAATTGAAGAGAAGAATATGATATGTTCAAGATCTTGAGAGTGTGATCTCAATAGAAGAATTCAAGATATGGCTCTAAGCCGGTGTCATGATAGCCTCATTAGTTGAGCTATGTTGACTAAGATTTAGAGCATGTAATCAAATGAAGAATTCTTTATGTACCTCAAGATATTGATATGGATCATGAGAAGTTACTTGGTTGATCAATACAAATAGTGAAGAGTGATTTCAAGTTGGTCAACACATGAAGCATAAAGAATGTACCACATGGATCTTGTGGTATGCCCATGAGAGGATGACATCAAGTGGTGATCGTCATCAAAGTTTGAAAAGGGCAAGTCCAAGATAAGCAACTCGAGAATATCATTTGCTTGAAGCTTGCCATCCATATTGGTGATAATGGGCATGTGAAGATGTGTCTTAATGAAGCTATCCCATAGTGGTGTATGGGGGAGCATATTACGAGTCTTCACAAAGCAACAATGATCAAGTGATGTATTTCGACTTGGATGGATCTTGAAGCGTTGTCATCAAGATCAAGCGGGATGCGCAATGCAAAGGTATGACCTTGCTAGGTTTTCCTTTTACCGGTCTCAAGGTGGTTGTTGGGAGACCGGGTTATAGGATAGATAGCCGCACCATCAAGAGGGGCTTTCAGTTGGGTAACTTGATCACATTGTCTTAGGGAGATCAATCCTTTGCATACTTTGCATCTTCCTATTTTGTTGCTTCTTGGTATTTTCTCTATGTGAGGTTCTTGATCTTGTTGCTAGCTCTTCAACAAGCCCAAGTTCATCGAAAACGGAATTCGTATGCATCTTATATCGCGTTTTCGATTTTGAAGGTTTTACCGGTTCTTCTTATAGGGAGGCTCCATACCTTTCCTCATTTGGTTCTATGTTCATTTGTTGGACTATGATGTTTTCATGCACCATATTGTAGAGCTTGTTGTCCTCGTCAAAACAAGCCCAAGATCATCGAAATCGGAGTCCAGATGCAAAAGTTATTGCGTTTTTCGTGAAGTCGGTTTCATCCCGGTTGTGGATCTGGTTCAACCGAGCCCCACACCGGACGGTCCGGTTCCAGCTCAGGTAGACCGGATCTCAGAGAGGATTTTTCGGTTTTCGCGACCGAGTCTATTCCGGGTTGGCAAACAGAGGTATTTCGGTTTGTAGGTCAGTCCTCCGGCCTGGGGACCGAGTTTCCCGGTTCTGGGGCTGGTCCAACCGACTTTGGAACCGAGTTTTCGATGTTTTCTCTCCAACGGCCATATTTGCTTTTCCCTATAAAAGGGGGTTCTTCCCCCAACGTTTTTGGGTGTTCTTGACCACGAAATTGACCTATATTGTTGAACCTCTTGAGCTTGCTTCCTCTCCCTTGCCTCCTATGATTCTTGCATCTTTTTGAGGGCTTTGGAAGAGAAGATCTAGAGCTACAATCCCCACCAATCAATTCCTCCTCTAAGTGAGGGGAACCCATTGGATCTAGATCTTGGAGTCATTGGTTGACTTCCACCATTGTTCTTCCTCTCTAATTCCTCCCTACCACTTGTTGCTTTGGTGGGATTTGAGAGTGAGGGATTTGAATGCCCTTGGTGTTCTTGCTTTGCATTCTTGCATAAGTGTTGAGCTCTCCACTACGATTTGTTCGAGTGAGAGACCGTGAGCTTGTTGCTCTTGGAGGGTGACCTCCTAGTTGGCTTGGCGGTTGGTGCCGCGGTGTCCTCTTTGTGGAAGATTGTGAAGAGACCCGGGCTTCTCCTTCGTGGAGCTTGTGAAGTGGTTGTGGAGCTTGCCATCTCCGGAGTGGAGGAAAAGCTAGCCATAAGGAAAGGGCCTATTCCTTCGTGGGATAGACTCGGAGAAGAAGGTGAGCCTTCGTGGCGTTGGGAAATCCTTCGTGGAATCCCACACCTCTCCAACATGACGTACCTTACTTGTAAGGGAACACGGGAATACATCTTCGTCTCCGCGTGCCTCGGTTATCTCTATACCCGAGCTTACTTTCCTTGTGATAGCCATCGAGCTTGAAGTACTTATATCTTGCTTATCACTTGTGGTATATTTATCTTGTGCTATCTTGCTTAGCTTATCTTGTTGTTGGTGCACTTAGTTGAGCCTAGTGTATTTAGGTTTTGTGCTTGTAAAATAAACGTTAGTTTAATTCCGCATTCTATCAAGCCAAAACCGTAATAGTTTTGAAATTGCCTATTCACCCCCCCTCTAGGCGACATCTCTATCCTTTCAGCGAGCACCATCAAGTTTTTTGCTATGGTAGGCTATAGGATGTCCGTTTTGCATAAGGACTCCTCCAATGCCAATACCACTAGCGTCACTCAAAAGTTTTTGTGAAATCCGGTAACGCAAGAAGAGGTGCTTTGGTGGGCCTCTTTTTAAGTTCATCAAAAGCTTTTTGTTGTGCTTTGCCCCACACGAAGGTGACATTCTTTTTCATCAACTCGTTGAGAGGACAAGCAATGGTCGAAAAGTCTTTCACAAAGAAACGATAGAAACCGGCCAACCCATGAAAACTTCAGAGTTCACTCACATTTGTTGGGATGGTCCAATCTCATATGTCCTTGACCTTGGAAACATCAACTTCAATGCCCTTCGAAGAAACTATAAATCCAAGAAAATTCAACTTGTCTTTAGCAAAAGTGCACTTAGGAAGATTAACATAGAGCTTTTCATGTCGAAGCATTTGCAAAACTTCCTTGACATGTGTAACATGGTCCTCAAGTGACTTGCTATAAACAAGTATATCATCGAAATAGACAACAACACTTTTTCCAATGAGAGAATCCAAGATATGATTCATAAGGCGCATGAAGGTGGATGAGGAATTAGATAATCCAAAGGGCATGACCAACCATTCATAGAGACCAAGTTTGGTCTTGAAGGCGGTCTTCCACTCGTCACCTTCCGCCATGCGTATTTGATGGTAACCACTACGGAGATCAATTTTCGAGAAAATAGTGGCTTCACACAACTCGTCAAGCATGTCATCAAGACGCGGTATATGATGTTGATAATGCACGGTGATAGCATTGATTGGATGGCAGTCCATGCATAACCGTAACGCATCATCCGATTTTGGGACAAGAATCATGGGTACCGCACTTGGACTAGTGCTAACTTGGATCAAACCTTTGGAGACGAGTTGGTTGATTTGATGTTCGATCTCCTTCATCTCCTCTGGGTTCGTGCGGTAGGCGGCGCGGTTTGGAAGGGGTGCGCCGGGGATGAGGTCAATGCGATGCTTAATTCCACAAAGGGGAGGTAGTCCATGTGGGATCTCTTCGGGAAACACATCCTTGATTCCTGCAAAACAATCATCAAATATGGAGGAACATTTGTTAATTCATTAGTTCCTTGCGCTAGTCCCTTGCAAATATGGACATAGTGCAAGATGGATGGGTTGTTCCGCAAATCTCTCATCTCACTTTTGGTGGCAAGGAGAACACTCTTAGTTTTTTCACTCGAGTTTGTCTTGTGGCTCTCACTCACTATGAGGTGGTTCTCTCGCTTACCGCTCTTCTCACAAGGAGTTGTTGTGCTTTGCACCCTCGCTAAAGCCTTTGCATTATCCGCAAT
The DNA here is from genome assembly GCA_023614405.1 of Avena insularis. Lineage (NCBI taxonomy): Eukaryota > Viridiplantae > Streptophyta > Magnoliopsida > Poales > Poaceae > Avena > Avena insularis. The sequence continues at coordinate 79,878,422 of CM042688.1, forward strand.
TATTTGGCTAGGAGTCATCGGTTGCAAAACACATGTTTTGTTGAGCCATTTGAAGGTGTACACATTGGTGCGACCATCATGTAGAGCAGGCTTGTCGAATTGCCATGGTCGACCAAGTAGCATGTGGCAAACTGTCATAGGAACCACATCGCAGTCCACCGTGTCTTTGTAAGGATCAATGGCGAAGGTGACCGATGTGGTATTCTAGATCTTCACAGACCCTTGGTCACTTAGCCATTGCATGTGGTAGGGGTGCTTGTGCGGATGGAGGGTGAGGTTGAGCTTCTCACACAACTTGGTGCTAGCAAGGTTGTGGTAACTCGCTCCATCGATGATCACTTTGATAGATTTGCCATTGACGCCGGCTTGTGTTTGGAAGATATTTGAGCGTTGGTCTTCATGCTCTTGTGCTTGAGTGGTCAAGATCCTTGTGACGACAAGCGATGGACTTGCATCATGTTCACACATGAGGAGTTCTTGGTCATCTTCCACTCGTTGCCTTACCATTGCTTCCTTGACTCGGGCATCAAATTCATCTTCACTCAAGTACTCTTCGTCGCCATTGTCATGGATGAACAGAACTTTCTTGTTTCCACACTTGGCCGACTTGTGTCCTTTGCCTCCACACTTGTAGCATTCACTGTTGAAAGGTGTGTCACTCTTTGCTTGTTTGCCACTTGGGGCAATTTTCCTTGAGGAAGTGTGGGCTTGAAGAAAGGCTTGGATGTACTTGAGGAGCTTCCATTGAAGGTTGTTGGTGTAGCGGTTGAAGCTTGCTTGTAGGTGAAATACGTCTTGGGCTTGTTGTACTTGATGTCCTCTTGCACTTGATGTTCGGCCTTTATTGTGATGTGCACAAGATCAACCATGTTGTTGTATGTTTGGAACTCAACGATGCGCTTGATTGGGTGGTTCAAGCCAATAAGGAAACGTGCCATAGTTTGCTCCTTGCGCTCTTCAATGTTGGCGCGGATCAAGTTGAGCTCCATTTCCTTGAAGTACTCTTCCATGGTCTTTGTCCCTTGACGAAGCGATTGAAGGTTGTTGAAGAGGTCGCGCGTGTAGTGTGTCGGGACAAAGCGGGATCTCATATGAGCCTTCATGTCATGCCAAGTTGTGATTGGTGGATCTTGCCTTGCATCACGAGCAACTTGCATTCCTTCCCACCAAAGGTTGGCGTAATCATCAAACTCAAGCGAAGCCATGGTGACTATATTCTCGTTGCTATAATTGTGCATGCAGGAGATCTTGTCGACTTTGAGTGCCCATGAGAGGTATTCTTCAGGGTCATTGGATCCAGTAAACTTGGGCATTGTGAACTTGATCTTGCCGAAGGTTTCTTCATCATTGCGGTCATTATGACGAGGTTGGTGACCTTGATGATGTGCTTGCGGTTGAGGTGGAACTTGATTCTTGCGACCTTGTTGAGGAGCTTGCTCTTGATGTTGTTGTTGTGGAGCTTACTCTTTCTCTTGGCGTGGTTGTTGATAGGGTTGAGGCGCTTGGGCCTCGTGATGGTGTCGAGGGTGTGGAGCCTCATGATGTGGTTGATGACAAAGAGGAGGCTCGTTCCTCGGTTGGTGATGTGGATTAGGTGCATGGGCCTCACGGCGAAGATCATGGTCTTGAGCCTCATGACATGGTGGGCGTCGCTCAACATGTACCACTTGACGCTCCAAGTTTATGTGATGCGGAGGAGGCTCGTCATGGTGACCATGGTGTCGGTGTGGACGTTCATGACGGCGATGACGAAGATGAGGATCTTGGATAGCTTCATGACAACGGCGAGCTTGATCCTCCAAGTTGGAGTCATCACTTGTAGTAGCAAGAACGTCATGGTGACGATGGCGATGTAGTTGAGGTTGGACTCGAGGTTCCACTCGTGGTTCTTCATCTGGTTGTGCTTGTTGGATCACTAGTGCCCTTGCGTGATGATGGTGTTCTTCACGTTGTTCTTGAGGCCTTGAAGAGAAATCACCATCATAGCTTGACGTTACGGCGTGTCGTGGGGAAGGTACATAGTTCGAAGAACTTCTTGAACCACGGGGGCGTCATTGCATCTTGGAGCACTTGGATGAAGATCTTGTTGAAGAGGAGCATGACGATGCAAAGAACTTGAAGAGCTTGATGCGCGTGAACATGGTCTTGCCATTCCGTCGATGAGAACACGAAGCTTGTCATTTGTTTCGGTGACAGAGTGTTGGATCGCTTCATTTTGATGGCCAAAGTTGTGATGCATTGCGTGCATTTGCCTTTCAAGGCCATCAAATCGGTTGCCGATGTTCTTGAACTCGGCTTGCGTCTCGCCAAATTGTTCGTCTTGACGTGTCTCGAGGGATTGGCAACGATCACGGAACTCTTATCGGAAGATGAAGTGGCTTCTACGTGTCATGTACGGTCCATGTTCTTCTTCTTGTGAAGGTGGTTGGCTCGACTCACCGTGCCTATCCATCATGCAAAACACAAAGGATTGTATATGTAGAGCAATATGTGGTGTGAGGAACCTTCAACCTCACCTTGGGGATTGCACCGAACTAGAAACCATAAGTGAGAGCTATAAGCGTGCAAAGTGGAATTGCAAAGAAAACTCGCACTAAAGAAAGAACTAACTCTCAAAAGCTTGTTGGTGGTAGGTTAGGATTGTGGAATGCTAAAGAACCAACCAAAAGAAAAGGGATAGTCAATAGTGGGTAAAATCCAACAAAACTCAAATCAAAGGCGAAGGTCAACAACTCAAAAGGGTGATGGAAACCTACTACTATATACACACACGTGGAGATTGTTGGGATTGACACGACTATGAAAATGAGCAAACAGAATGTCCTAACGAAGACTACGCTTGTTGTCGTGCCAATGCAAGGAGAGACCATGGCTCGTTTTCAAAGAAGAAAAATGAGCAACGGATTTGTGAAATTGCCTTGGGCGCTCTTCTTTCTTTCTTGCTTACAAGCTTTGAGAATCTCTTTTGCTATGGGAGACTATTTTTCTTTTTATTTTGTTTTGTATCTCTTTTTTTGCTCTCCCTTGATGCTACCTAGTCACACTTGCTATTGCTCTTGCACTCTCACTATCCAAGGACAAATGCACAATGCTCAAGCAAACACAAGATGCGCCACTCTCGTGGGATAGGTACACACAAAGGAAGATAGGGGTTAAAAAGGTGACGCAAGTTATACCTTCGTTGGTGATGATGAACTTGACATTGATGGTGCGGGATGATGTTTGTGGGCCGTGGTGTCGATGAGCACGGAAGTTGTTGATGCGGAAGCTTGTTGTTACTTGACGACATGCACACGAGCACAAACAAACAAGACGAAATTAGCCAATGCAAGATAAGAGGCAAATTGTCAAAATTAGGCGTCAGGCCCGGAGACTCCGGGGTCTCAGGCCGGAAACTCCTGTCCAGGCCGGAGACTCCGGTGTGTTCAGGACGGAAACTCCGGTGTAGGCCAGAGACTCCGGTCTGCAGGTCCAGAAACTCCGGTCTGAAGGCAGAGCTCGAACTGCTCGTGTTCTTTGAGCGGAAATCCACGCCTTGGGTCCTCAAATCCGCGAAAAATTGGCCAAATTGGGCTGGGAAAACACAGGATTAAGCCGGACCAACACCTTAGACAAGACTTGGTCGGATCAAAACCACAAATAACACTCCAAATCAAGAGATCGATCCAAAGGCAAATTTGGGCTATTTTGGGGGGATTTTTGAATTTTTGGTGGATAGAAGAAAATTTTGTGGGGGAATTCATGAGCAACGAAGCTCTTGATACCAATATGTTGAGGGCTAACCTCTAGGGTGGCCCGATCTTTCACGAATCACATTCAAATCGAGGGTAGAGTGCGGGAGAAGGAGAGCTGGATGAATGATGACTGCAAGTGCACATATCATTTGTAGCTAGTTTTGAAATAAAGATATCGATCCCACAGGGAGCAGTAGGCGAAAGACTAAAATGCTTTTAATTATAACTAAACGTAGTACTTATGAAATAACTTTAAGATGTAGGTAAAGTAGGGTTGTTTTGGGGGTTTTGGTTGAGCAAGGTGATTTAAGTAAAACAAAACTTAATATAGAAAGTAAGAATCGCGTGTGTAATAGAACTTTGGAACTACAATAGGGAAAGGGCGTTCTCAGGGAATAGTGGATACACCGCTAGCAATTTAGACTAAGTAATTGAGAGTATTATAACGAATATTCTTATAATGTGTATGTGTGTGGGAGGATCTCCATATATGGATGATTTGCTAGCAACTACTGCGATCTTCAACATAAAATATGCGCGTGAACGTCGTAAAATACTGATACGTCCATTTTGCATCACTATTCTATATCATAATTTACTGTTATTCATTGATATATTTCATATTAAGAGATGATACTTATGTTATTTCATATGTTTTTGCATGGTTGATGACTTTTGGAGGATGGACTGTTGAAGTCAGGATTCTGATGGAAAAGTCATTGTTTGGAGGCGAAATTCACGAAGATCAGAAAATTCCAAAAAATACATGGAAAATCCTATTTTTTCCAGAAGATGAAGGATGCCAGAAGGGGGAGCGGAGTTGGGCCACAGGGGGCCCACACCACCCACTGGCACGGGCCACCCCTGGTCGCGCCACCAGGTGGTGTGGCCACCCTGGCCCACCTCCAACTCTCCTCTTTGGCGTATATTATCCCCACGAAACCCTAAGACTCGGAGGGCGACCACAGAAAGATTCCGCCGCCTCTACGGGGAGGAAAACTGCAGAGAGAGAAAGAGCTCTCCGACAACCAGAAATCGACCGGGGAAATTCCTTCTCGGAGAGGGGAGATCGTCGCCATCAACACCACCATCAAGCTGGACTTCATCGGGATCATCATCATCATCTCCATCACCATCTCCACCAGCACCATCATCACCACTCCATACCGCTGTAACAATTGGGTTGAATCTTGCATAGTTCTTAGGGGAAACTTTCCCGGTGTTGATTACTTGTTGTAGTTGATGCTATTGAGTGGAACCATTGAATTATTCTAATGTTCAGATTGTTAATTATCATTATATCATCTCTGATCTTGATCCATATGATGTCTTGTGAGTAGTTCGTTTAGTTCTTGAGGACATGGGAGAAGTCATGTTGTTAGTAGTGGAATTGTGTTGAGAAAGATTCAATAGTTTGTTATTTAAGTTGTGGTGTTATTCTTCTAGTGGTGTCATGTGAAGGTCGACTATATGACACTTCACCTTTATGGGCCTAGGGGAATGCATTGTGTATTTGGCTACTAACCGTAGGGGTTGCCGGAGTGACAGAAACCTAAACCCCCGTTAGGAAACCTTTGCACAAGGGAGTGTAGGATCTCCGAGTTTAAAGTTGTGGTTAGGTTTTTATCTTAATTACTTTCTTGTACTTGCTTATGCTTGCAAGGGGTATAATCACAAGTATGTATTAGTCCTAGGAAGGTCAGTACATTAGCACAGGTTCACCCACACAACACTTGTCAAACTAAAGAAGATTAATCAACTAATATGAAGCGAAATCCCTTGACGATATTCCCATGTGTCCTCGAGAACGTTTGGTCATCCTAAGTAATACAACCGGCTTGTCCTTTGCTAAAGAAAGGATTAGGCCACTTGCTGCATTTATTATTATTGTCTTTTATCTACTCGCACTTTATTTATCTGCATTATCAAAAACCCCTAAAAATCCGTTTGCTAACTATTTACAGAGAATTCCTGCTCCAAGCCACTCGTCAACACCTTCTGCTCCTCATTGGGTTCGACACTCTTACTTATCAAAAATACTGCGATATACCCCCTATACTTGTGGGTCATCAAGACTATTTTCTGGCGCTAAGGTGAAGTGAAGCTATTGAGAGTGGGCGGTAAAGGAAACTTCTACTATGAGTATTGTTTATTTATGTTAGTTACTTTATTTTCAATATGGATAATTCACTTAGTTTATTATTTCGTAATGCTACTACCACTGCTAAGGTGGTAGATGAACCACCACCTGCTGAAAATGATACTTTTAAAATACCTACAAGAATTATTCATCGTGTTATGGATAACTACTATTTTGGAGATGGAACTGTCCATCCTGGTGATCATTTGCTCTTTATACACGAATTATGTGGGTTGTTCAAGTGTGCAGGTATTACTATAGATCAAGTCAAAACGAAGTTATTCTCATTATCACTGAAAGGAAGAGTTGATGAATGGTATAAGCTGCTGAAGAATGGTTAAGCTCTTGAATGGGAGGAAGTAGTACCTCTCTTTTATTCAAAATTTTATCCTCCTAGTGAGATTCATAAAGATCGGAATCAAATATACAACTTTTAGCCTCTTGATGGAGAGAGTACAGCTCAAGCTTGGGGGAGATTGAAGTTACTAATGCTCAAATGTCCTATTCATGAGCTCCCCAATAATATTATTATCAATAACTTTTATGCAATACTTTCTCTTCATAATAATGATTTATTGGATGCTTCTTGTGCTGGATCATTAACACGCATGGAAGAATAAGATAAATGGGATCTTCTGGACCGTATTCAAGACAATGCTAAAGCATGGGAGAATGATAAAGGAAGAAAGTCAGGTATAAATTATGATTATGAATGCATTAAATCTTTTATGGAAACTAATGACTTTCGTAATATTAGTAATGCTTATGGTCTAGACTCTCAAGCTATTGCAACTTATTTTAAGGCTTTTGCTTCCTATATTGAAATTCCTAAAAAGAAATGGAATAAGTATCATGAGCCATATAAAGATATTGTTAATAGTGTTCCAGCAAGAAATACTGAAGTTTATACTGCTAATCATGTTTTACCTGAACCTTACATTGAGAAAATGCTTTTCCCCGTTAAGATAAAGGAACATTCTATGATACCTAGTATGGTTAATGAAAGTACAAATAAAGCTATTGAACCTGATGAACAATTGAATGATGAACCTGTAATAGCAAATGTGAAAGACTTTGTCACTAAATATGTAGAAGATGGACACACTATCCTCTGTAAGGATACTTCTAATATTGTTTCACAAAGTAGTGTTATGAGAGCTAGCGTCCCTGTGTTTTCTGTTAGAATAAGTGATCATTGCTACAATGGTTCATGTGATAGTTATATTGTTAAATTTATGCATGATACTGAAAGTTATTGTGAGAGAGGGAAGATTGTTCTACTGCATCTCAATAATATTAAGTTTTCTCGCTTTATGTTGAAAGTCTTTATGTTGCACTTATTTTGCCTTCCTATGCTAGTAGCCTCTGGTTTCAACAATTTATTTTCTTATAAAATTTCGTTGCATAGGAAGTGGGTTAGACTTAAACATGTATATTTTTGCTTCTTGATGCTCTCTTTTACTTCAATTCATATTCTTATGTGAGCATCATTGAAATTATCATGCCCGTCTTAATGGCTATAAAGAAAGACCTTTTTGGGAGACAACCCAATATATTTCTTTTGCTTTCAGTTTGTTTTTGTTTATTTGAGTCTTGGAAGTTATTATTTCAGCAATAACCTCTCCTTATCCTTTTTGTTTGGTTTTTGTGTCAAGATCAACCTCTAATGAGAGAGAAGTAAGATTTGGGGAAGTTGCTGTCCAGAAACAGATTTTTGTGCTTTACTATAAAAAATCATTAAAAATTCTAGAACATTGTACTGATCTGTAAATTTTTGTGTGCATGCCCTAGGTTTTTTTTTTTAGTTTTGCACTTTTTGATTTGAGGAACAGGAGATTTTTGAAAAAATTGATATTTACCTGCTGGTCTGTTTTGACAGATTTTTGCTACTCTTGCATTTGCTTCTTATATCGATTTCCTTTTTGAATTCCTTTTGGGCTTTCGGAAGGAGTTGCTATAGTAGATTATGTTCTGATGGATTTCAGTTGAAATTGAACTTGAAAGGTTTATTACTTCGCATACACTAATGTTGCTAATGAAAATTGTGTGAAGTTTTGTGTGAAAGAAATTTTCAGGTTATAGGACAAAATGGTGTAATGAGATGGTAAATGGCTAAATGACTCAAACAATATGTTTAATAGGATGAAGATATTGATGTTATTCAAGCGGTGACTTCGGAAGAATTTATTAAATACCAAGTTCAGAGACCTACACAGTCCGTTTTCGAATAGGTAACAATTCTGGTAAGAAAAGCTCCACAAAAAATTTGTCAACTTATATTTTTATAGTTTTTATCTAACAAGGAAAGCAATGAGTATAAATAGGGATGGAAACAGAGCTCGGGTGGCTCACACCACCCCATGGCGCGGGCCCACCTGGTCGCGCCACCAGGGGGTGTGGCCACCCCGGAGCCCGTCTCCGACCCGTTTTCTCCTAGTACCTTCCTTTTGTTGTAAAACTTCGTAATATATAATCCCCCGGATCCCCCGAGGTTCATATATTGTGTTCTCGTCATGTTTTCGTTTCGACCTATTCTGTTCAAATGTCGTTTCAGGGTTCATTTTTGGAGGACTATGAGCTGCGACATCGGCGCGAGCTCCATCGGGACCTGGAGCAGAGGATGTTCGTAGGATGGGTGGAAGAAGAAAGGGATCACAGCTAGACACGAAGATATGCATCAGAGCATCAAGGAGGAAGTGAAGGGCATGTCGGCAGGCATGAAAGGACAAGGGCTGATACCTCTAATTCTAAACCTCAGTTCCTGCCCTGCAGTGGTGGAAGCTTTACGGGCCACGAATGAGTTTTGCGATAAGTACCGAGTCCTGAGGAGAAAGGTGGATATACTACAAGAAGAGAATAACAGGCTCCGCAAAATCCTGGAAGATTATCTCACTTTGATCGAGAGAACACCACCACCCCCGAAGGAGTAATTCGTCATCAGGTTTTGGCATCCCCTTATTTTGTTCCAAGCTTGGGGGAGTGCCGCGGTATCACATCACTATCTTTTATATTTTTACCTTTTAAGTAGAGTCATATCATGAATAGATAAGTTATCATATAGGATGGTTTGCATTATGGAAGTGTCCCCCCTCTTATTAGATATCTATGTATCCCTTGGTGTGAGTTACCGTTATGGAATATTAATGAGAAGTTCTATCATTCACTCTTTTGCATATCTTATTTTAGTTTTCAATTACTATTATATGATTGATCTTGTTGTTAGTATGGGTATCACTTTGGGATCATTAAGTGAATTTAGTTGGTTTTGGCAAACCTGGCTCGGTCAGTAGCAACACTATTATGAGAATTGAATGAAAAAGATAAAAGTACTCTTAAAGAATATAATTTCATCATCTTTCTTCCTTGATTGACTCATAAGCTTAGTATTCTCTAGTTAAGATCTTTTGTGCTTCCAACAAAGATTGCATGTTTGTTTTTATCACTTGTATGTTTGTTTGTTTCCTTCAACTCTTATGCTTGCTACCTAGCCTTGCTAGCCTAAAACCTATACTAAGAGGGAATGCTTCTCGTGCATCCAATCCTTAAACCAAAACCTAAGCCATTTGTGTCCACCATACCTACCTATTAGCACTATTGCTATTCCAAGTAAATTCATGTTTTTATCTACCTTCCGAATTAAACTTGTTATGTGAAAATTAGTGATTAAAGCTCTCACGAACTTGATGGCACACTTTACTTTTCTTGCCCCTAATAAACTTGAACCATTGTGTCATCTAAGTTGTATATGCTTGCGCTTATACGTTGGGATTAGCAGAACCATGTTGTCATGGGGAACGCTTTCAACATTGCACTTGTACATTGTACCCAGTTGATATCATGCTCTTTTGTTTATGGATGTCGTCGGTGTGAAATGAAAGGGGAGCTTGTAAGTCCATGGAGTTATGTATTTGTGTTAGAGAAATGCTTGGTCCGCTTGCCTAAGCCATGCCTAATCATGGTGGAAACTTGCAGCATCACCATAGTGAGCAATCTATGAAGCATTCTTCTTATAAAAAAGAGATAGAGATTGAGAAAAAGAAAAAGAAAAAAAAGATGAGAAAAGAGGAAAGAGAGAAAAAAAGCACCATTTTCGCATGGTAAATAAGAAGATTGCTGAGATGCTCATTGTCTGCTTGCCTTGTCATTTTGATTATGGGATAGCTCCTATATCATGTGCAAGGGGTACCCCGTTGGCGGTTCTCTATGATACACATGTACTTACTATGACAAGAACTTACCGGTAACTAAACTTGAGTAACATGACGAGCGGCCCTCGTATTCAAGGGACATGAGATTGCCAACTTATACTTTGTCAAGCATATACTCTATAGTTTGTTCACTTTAACCTTAATCACCTAAATATGGTTATGATAGGGGCAATGAGAGCTGAAAGCTAATTAGTACCATAATTTTTGGAAGCTCTTTATGAAACTTGAGATCCCTTCTTCCCTCTGCGAAGGGCCTATCTTTTACTTTTTAGTTGAGTCAATAAACCTATTCCTTTCTATCTTGGCAAGTATTTTGAGCTGTTGTGTTTCATTCGTCCATATGATGATTTATTCAATCATGTTTCTTATGTTCCTTGTTTTGCACATTGCTCTTATCTTAGTGAATATTACTTTGACAGCTATCATTGAAAACCCCTTTATGATTGAACTCCTGCAAATTGTTAACTATTCTTTGACCAAGAGCAAAGTTTGCCATTACCAATTATGATTTACTTTATGTATCTTTATTGTGTTTCCTTTACTTATTACAAATTAAGTTATATAATAGTGAGTTTTCTTCTATTATGATTTATGTGTATTCATGAATGTGATGCTTCTTGTCCGTATTCTTTTATCGACTCTTCACTCCATAAACCTGAGGTCATGTTTATTGAGCTCAGTTTTCGCTTGGGGACAAGCAAAGTCTAAGCTTGGGGGAGTTGATACGTCCATTTTGCATCACTATTCTATATCATAATTTACTGTTATTCATTGATATATTTCATATTAAGAGATGATACTTATGTTATTTTATCTGTTTTTGCATGGTTGATGACTTTTGAAGGATGGACCGCTGAAGTCAGGATTCTGATGGAGAAGACACTGTTTGGAGGCGAAATTCGCGAAGATCAGAAAATTCTAGAAAATACATGGAAAATCCTATTTTTTCAGAAGACGAAGGATGCTAGAAGGGGGAGCGGAGTTGGGCCATAGGGGGCCCACACCACCCCCTGACGCGGGCCACCCCTGGCCGCGCCACCAGGTGGTGTGGCCACCCTGGCCCACCTCTAGCTCTCCTCTTCGGCGTATATTATCCCCATGAAACCCTAAGACTCGGGGGGCGACCACGGAAAGATTCCTCTGCCTCTGCGGGGCGGAAAACTGTAGAGAGAGAAAGAGCTCTCCAGCAGACAGAAATCTGCTGGGGAAATTCCTTCCCGGAGAGGGGAGATCGTCGTCATCAACACCACCATCAAGCTGGACTTCATCGGGATCATCATCATCATCACCATCACCATCTCCACCAGCACCATCATCACCACTCCATACCGCTGTAACAATTGGGTTGAATCTTGCATAGTTCTTAGGGGAAACTTTCCCGGTATTGATTACTTGTTATAGTTGATCCTATTGAGTGGAACCATTAAATTATTGTTATGTTCAGATTGTTACTTATCATTATATCATCTCTGATCTTGATCCATATGATGTCTTGTGAGTAGTTCGTTTAGTTCTTGAGGACATGGGAGAAGTCATGTTGTTAGTAGTGGAATTGTGTTGAGAAAGATTCAATAGTTTGTTATTTAAGTTGTGGTGTTATTCTTCTAGTGGTGTCATGTGAGCGTCGACTACATGACACTTCACCTTTATAGGCCTAGGGGAATGCATTGTGTATTTGGCTACTAATCGTAGGGGTTGCCGGAGTGACAGAAACCTAAACCCCTGTTAGGAAACCTTTGCACAAGGGAGTGTAGAATCTCCAAGTTTAAAGCTGTGGTTAGGTTTTTATCTTAATTACTTTCTTACACTTGCGTATGCTTGCAAGGGGTATAATCACAAGTATGTATTAGTCCTAGGAAGGTCAGTACATTAGCACAGGTTCACCCACACAACACTTGTCAAACTAAAGAAGATTAATCAACTAATATGAAGCGAAAGCACTTGACGATATTCCCATGTCTCCTCGAGAACGTTTGGTCATCTTAAATAATACAACCGGCTTGTCCTTTGCTAAAGAAATGATTGGGCCACTTGCTGCATTTATTATTATTATATTTTATCTACTCACACTTTATTTATCTGCATTATCAAAAACCCCTAAAAATTTGTTTGCTAAGTATTTACAGAGAATTCCTGCTCCAAGCCACTCGTCAACACCTTCTGCTCCTTATTGGGTTTGACACTCTTACTTATCGAAAATACCGCGATATACCCCCATACTTGTGGGTCATCAAATACCAAGACCTACATCAACAATGCAAAATAATAATGTAAAACATGGTGCAAATATGCACTCATCAATGAACACGGCGAACTCACGCATGAAGAACACGATGAACACACTCACACAAAACCACGATACACACCAATAGCTCACGCCGGCGGTGACCGGTCCGGCGCAATCCCTAGGGTCGGCATCGGGCGGAGGACTCTCTCTCTCTCGAACCGGCACGGCGAGTAGGGAGACTCGGTGAGATCTTGACGTCTAGGCAAAGGGATTCCGATGCCTAAGCCTTGTACAATGTGGAGGCACGATGCAAACTCCAACGAGGTTTGGGATATTTGGTGCTCCTTTGTCGAAGGAGCATGATGCAAGAACTAGATAGATCCACAAGGGGTTTCCACTAATTCCAAATATCATGCCTAGGATTTACAATAGAGGTGGGGGACTATATATAGGCCAGCCACAAAGTTAGGGGTACTTTAGGGATTATAGATAAGTTCTGGACGGACTAAGAGGTACATGGGCCGAAGGCCCAAAGGCCTTTTACATGCCTGACGACGCTCGGTCCGAGGACTCCGGTGTGGTGGACTGGAGACTCCGGTCTGGGCCGGAGATTTCGGTCGGTCTCCGGTCCATCTCCGGAGGGGCACATAGATTGTCCTCGAGCTCGATTCGGGGGTTAGGCCGGAGGTGGGCCGGAGACTCCGGGGTCTTCAGGCCGGAGACTTTGGTGGACCGGAGACTCCGGTGTGCGTCGACCGTAGCCTCCGGTCTGAGCAGCTCCAGCAGCTTCTGCCTCACGCTCTGCTCCTTGTTCTCCATCCTTGGGTGCTTGATGTTGTGTTTGGGCTTCGTACCTGATGATGCATAGAGTAGTTGCATGAAGTAGCACACCATCTAAGGATGTATCATATTGGCACGAGGAGAGGAGCGAGTTCACCTTAGCTTATAGGAGTTTGGCTCGAGCACGAGTCATGGATCCATTTGAGAGGACTTGTTGGTGTAGATGTAGAAGCGTCCGTAGGACAGGCTGCATCACGTTGTTTGTTTCATCGATTCTCCTTCGCCAATGAGTGGTTGGAGTTGTCGATTGTTTGATCTCTTGTAAATTTTGCTTTGTGATGAGACGCAGTATTAGACAATTTGTCCGAGGCTTAATTATCGGTCTAAATTCGAGTAATTGCAAGCATGGTTTTAGCATTGCATGATCTGCTAGCTAGTTCGAGTAGAGACTCTAGTTTGTCACTATTCACTAACATCGTCTATACATTTGTTGTTGCTTGCGTGATCAATATCTAGGTGAACTCTTGCACTTGTTTAATCATTTTACATTTTGAGAGAATTGCATCATATTGCTTGCAAGTTTCCTTTCACTGATCAATGAGCAGGTGTTGGCCTGCGTGATTTGCATAACTTAAGTTTGCATGTGCAGCGCACGTCTATATAAATGGCTCAATATTTTATCTAATGTGTTGCCTCATAACACCTCTTCCCCTTTCCTCTAAAGAATCCCTAAGCCTCTTGATGGTTGATGCTCGGAGCCCATGTAGGCAGAATGAGTTATGTAGTCTCTCGTGCCAGTCCTTCCACCCTCAAGTGTGACGATAACATTGGTACCGGTCGTCGACGCCAAACTTATGGCAAGGCTAAAATAATTTTCCTTCCACCCTCGCAAGTGGGATGACAGCATCGACACTGGTCGTTAGCGCCAAACTTGATGGCGTGCGTGAAATAATTTTTTTCTCTTCACACACACCATTACGACGATCATGGCAAAGTTGCTATGTGAGTTCCTCTTCGGCTCATTCCTCTCACATTGTAGATCCACATGTGATGTAGATTCGTGGACCTATACCCAAGTGTTCAAAGCTCATGTACGGCTCATCCTCAATAACCAATTTGATATTCTATCTACAGCTAATTCCTTTATCTACAATAAGTTGTTTTGCCAAGCCACACCTATCTCTTGGTTTCTCCTGAGATCCTTGGTTACACCTTTGAAAGCAAATGCGAGATCATCCAAAAGTATTTTGTTTCTAGCAACATCTCCTTAGTTAGTGTGTACGGCACGCCTCTATCAATTAATGTAAATCGCAATGTATGAATAAGCTTACAATTATTGTCATCATTTTAGGCCCCTCTTACGTTTCAACTATATATTTTGGGACTACGCTATCAATGTACGAATCACATATTCTTATTCCTTCATTCATTCTCACAGTCAAGTTAGCAAAAAAAGCTAACACTGAATGAGCATTCGACACACATAGCTGAACAATGACCACAATATATGCAAATAAAGGGTGAGAAAACACTCGAAAATTAAGAGAAATTGATGTAGCAATCTCACAATGTAGGAGAACCACATTTCACTTTCAGTTAACAGACTTTTGGAATCATCTCCTCCAGGTTAAGAGAACATATATCAACGTGCTGAAAAGACCATATATAATCCCCACCTTCATGTATCTTGATTTGAACAAAACAAAACAAATAAAATCTGCAGATGGGCACGCTGCCCATACATAAGATCACCCTTGTATGTATCACAGAGCAGTTTATAGCAATGCAGCATCGAGAAATTAAAACCTACAGGTGACAATCCACACCCGTGAATTACAGAACGTGATGTCTTCAAGCATCTGAAACAGAAGCAATATAATGTGAGAGGCATGGTTAAAAATTTAAACCTGACAAATATTTAAGAAGGACAAAGAAAGAAAATAAGGTTCAAGAACACTGAAGGCAGCACCATGGCTATAGATCCTATGACACATAAAATAGGGTCAATTATACAAGGATATACGTATCCCTACAAAATATGAATGGTATCACACAAACTTTAAATTCAGTTGTTGAGGGTGCAGAAAGGATGAAGGTAGTAGTTTTTAGCCTGAATATATCTCAGACAACCAAAAATTCAAAAATAAAAAGGCACTACTAAATATTAGAAATGAATCTAAGAAATATCATCACTCGTTGTTCTGAAATAGCATAGTGACAATCATATCAAATGAAAATAGGCATAAACAATCATTGCGAATGTGTAGGCATTGATTTGAGAAAAAGATACACACGATTTCAGAGTTTTTATGTAACTCCAAGGAACTTGAAAAAAGTGGGATATATCTATACTGCTAAATCGGCAAACCTACAATGCACCATCTACTGTTTATCTATATAAGTACCTGAGATATGGAGGATGGCACCTCATTTCCTTGTTATATGCTGCAAACATTTGAATTACTCTGCAGAGATAGATATGTACTACATACATGAGTAGTCACTGTTTATCAAATGAGCCAAATTGTCTCGCTGTAAAAATATTTACATTTCACCTATGGCAACATATAAATGCTTGTTGTAAAGTTGCGACTGGTCTTAATTTGACCCCTTGCCCCTCTATGACACCAGAAATCATATCATTCATCTAAACTATTATGATACTCTCTCATCTAAAATCATTCTTGCAAATAGATAGCATGTAGCCAAGAGAAAATAAGTAGCATTGTATTTAACCGGAGAGCCATAAATCACCTTAATCGAACAAAGCTCCCTTTAAAGGTTCATCACATCTCATACATCAACAAGTGTACCTTGTTCTGTGTTGGGGACACCAATTCCAGTAGGGCCCTCATCCCTTCCACTATTCTCTCTCTTCTTAGCGAAAATTTATGGAACACATATGGTTCAAAATACTGCTGAACAAACAAACACCTAGCAGAACCATAAACACAAATAAGCAATGATAAAAATACAACCTGATCGTGCAAACAACCAAATACAGTTCTCAACTACAGCTTCTTCAAATGTGATATACATGTTCAAAGAATAGAGGCCACCTTAGAGAAGTAACTATATAGCTACATAGCAATTACATGATATTCACTACCTTAGATATTAGGCATCCCATGTAAGACAACCACATAGCATTTGTTACTTTATGAGCATAATAGAAAATGCAAAATGCATCCGGAAATGCTTGCCTATTATTATCGATCTAATGACACTATTTTTTAAACATGTGATGACTTGCATAGCAGGTGAATATGTCTGAATCCCATATGAAAATATTGCCGCTCCAGTGCCAAGCTAGAGCTGATTGCTTAGTCACGGGCTCACATTGTGCATGCGAAGGCATCAGAAATACAGATCATTGATCATACATATCAAACATGGTGGTGGTATATGCAGATAAAGCAACAATATGTCCAAATTCCCTGAGCTGCCCCATTTAGGCCTTGTTTGGCAAAAGTGTATAATCGAGTATTTGTGAGTATTTCCCCAAGTGTAATGGGTGAAAACCCTCTTGTCACCCAAAACAGTTTTTTACACATAATCCTCTTTCTTTTCAATACTCCCCATATATTTATCTGTTTGGATGGGAGGGGTATCTGCGACTAAAAATCTGCATGGAAGGTTGCTGAGTTCCCTTTCCTGCTGAGCGTTGGAGCCGTGGGACGCGTTGACGTGGTGAGCAGAAAAAACGCGAGGTAGGTGGAGTGTTTTGATTACTCTTCGATCCGACGAGTTTTCTGGGGGTTGGTTGAGTTTCAGTCCCGCTAATCCCGGCATACCAAACAGCCTATGGAGTGTTTCTGGGTGTTTTAGATTGGTCTAGGAAAATACTCTAAAAAACCTGCCAAAACTTGCGTGCCAAACGAGGCCTTAACGAATTCCATCACCCTCTCTATGATGATGTGGAGATCAGACACCTGCCAATGGCAGGATCGTGTCCTTGACGTCGGCGCTGGTGATCCATCTTGCTTCGACTACTGCAGATGGAACATCTGAAATCAAAAAAGCAACCAGATACATTATAATTGCACAAATTCAAAACTGAAACATACATAATCTGTGTGCATAAGGATACCTGGGGTGGATGGCTGGGGCGAAGGTGCGGTGGCTGCGCCTGCACGTTGCCATCAAACACTTGCGGAAAGAGAACGGGAAGGTAGCACGAGATCGATCTATGGAGGGGACGATCTGAGGAGGATCAAGATTTATTCAAGACGTTAGGAATGCTGGCGGTCGGATATTGCGGAGTGGCGGAGTCGGATCCAAGCGGCATCGACCCCTCGTCGATGCGGCCACGCGCTGTACTTGGAGGCGGCAGCCCACGGGAAGGCAGCACGCCGAAGGAGAGAAGCGCATCGGGGCAGTGGCAGGGCGGGGCGAGGCAAGGGGCGCGCGGGGCGCGGGGTGGGGGGTAGGAGAGCGCGAAGGAGTAATGTGATGCAGAAGGAAGCTGGCGGCGGCGGTTGCCTGGCTAGGAATTAGATCCTCTGCCGGTTTTGGCGACGATTTTTTCCAAAGGGCCGCGGAGCACGGACACACGGGGCTGAATTTTTCCTCTGCCGGTGGAGCGCATCCGCTCGGTGTTAATTGCTAAGTGCACACATGCTGGGAATTAGATTAATCTTAACTGTTTGATCTACTTAGTGGGCTAATCCGGCGGTGTAAATCCGGCTGTGTACATTGACGGGGTATACTTAAGAAAGAAAAGGTTTGGTTGTTTAATAGTAGTTGGGATAAGACTATAGGCCCCAAAAGTATATTTATTTCAAGAAACATGGTCCCAGACATTGAAATCTTGGTTTAAGAATATGGTTTAGTATCCTCGTGAAGACAAAATGTCCTGATTTCTTTCTAGGGTTAATTGGATAAACACCACTGTAACTTCTGGCTATTTGAGAAATGCCACTAGAATTTTCAACATTTGAGAAACACCACTCTAATTCTCTCTATATTTCATAGATTCCATTATGCCTATTTTAACATACATATCACGTAGTATACACTCATATTTCTGTAGTCCATACATATACATGGTGGGGCCATCCTGATCAACTTAGTGTGTATTTGGTTGTTGGCTGTTAACGGTTAACATGAAACTAATTGGATCTCATATCCTTTTCTTTTCTTGGCCGAGGACAGAGGAGAACGGTCTCGCTTCCCTCGATGACTTCCCTCGCCCAGCCTCCCATTACCTAGCTGGCGTTTTCCCCCCGGTATGCTCTTTGTGCTGGCGCAAACGCCACCCATTTCAACACAGGTAGTTGCCACCGGAGACACCCAGTACTGGGGGTGTCGCAAGGACATCCGGCTGAATCCACCGCCCATGGAGTACCAGGCGCCGACATCGTGGAGTACCTGCCACCATCGGCTAGCGAAATTGACTTTCCCAAGCGCCAGCCATCGACTCCCATCCGCCTCCATTTGAGTACCTATGGCCGACGCCCATGACCGGGAGTCCCCCGCGGGCTCACTGGCCTTGCGGCCTCGATCCCCTTTATCCCCCCAGGCGCCCACGCTCGCTCAGCCGCTTCCCAGCTACGAGCGTGGTGACGACCAACATCCAAAGTCAACAACGACTGCGGTCCCAGATCCCCTCTCCTAATCCTCAATTCCTGATTCTTTGTCTCGAATTTGATTCATAATAATTCTATTAAAAGCAGTCCGTGTCGGTTTACTCTCATTAAGGATTGTTTGTTTCTGCCGGTTCCTGGTAGATGCAACATGAGCAAACAATATGAGATGGATTGGGGGCATGCATTATCAGTGTAAATTAATCCCAAGAGGATTCTCTCATATCGTAGTACTACCTCATATCTTTTGTCATTCAATTTGTGTTTTGTACTAGGAGTACTTGATTACCGTATCCATTGTTTTCTTCTTCTTTCACCTGCAGCCGGTACTAGTAGTACTCCGTATTATTTTTGTCTCAACACCTGCATGTGTGCTATTTTGTCTCTTTATATTTGCGTGTAGTACGCGGCATGCACACCAAAACGGTGGAAGAGAAACGCGGAAATCGCGCAATTGTCCAACCCACGCGAATCGCAGCTCATCAAAGCACGCTTTCCAAATCAATTACCTTCCATACATGGCCAGACAACGGCGTTAAAAGCCTGGACGGCGCGTACCGGGAAAGCCCGACTGCGGCATTCGTCTTCATCACGCCGCAAACGGCAAACCCAAAACCGCCGCGGACAGCGAGACAGCGGCAGCGGCAAGAGCCCACGACGAAACCCCGGCGGCGACGGAGGAGGCGCCGTTGGTGGACGGAGGCGGGGCCATGTCGGTCGGCGGCGGAGCGGGGGCCGGCTCGACGAGCACGGTGACCTTCATGCCGCCCCAGCAATAGCCGCGGCTGCAGATGAAGTAGTAGCGGCCGGGGCGGGTGAGCTGGATCACGAAGTTGCGTCCCCGGTTGTAGCTGACGACGGGGTTGCTCGGGTCGCACTTCTCGTACGCCTCCTCGTCGCGCACCTGCACCACGTCGTACATGTCCCTTGCGTAGTTGAACTCTGCGTATGCAAGCAGGTTAATAATTAACCCCAGTTAGGTGGACCGATTGAGAATAGTGGCGATTATGCTAGTAGACAGTGGGGAGGGCAGGAGGAGAGTGAGAGTGAGATGCGTACAGAGCCAGTCGTTGACATGGAAGTGGTACTTGTCGGGCCAGGCGGTGTAGTTGACGTTGGGGGCCCAATTCTGCTTGTCGCCGACGACGAACCTCGCCGCCACAGAGGGGGCCGGCGCCGCCGCCGCGAGGAGGAGGAGCATAAGGAGTGGGATGAGATTGGGCGCGGCAGCCATTATTGGAGACCGAGATCGGCGGAGACGAAAGATGAAGGGGTGGGACGCGTGAAGCCGGGGGCGTATTTATGGGCTCGGGCGAACCTGTTGGCCGGGAATACTAGCACGGTACATGTGGCACATTGGACGCGTGTGTTCTGGCTGGCGCTGGGCGGTACGCGGTCACACGGTAAGATCAGTTCCTAGCAGGTGATGGAGCTGGCAATATACTACAGCCGAGACATCGCCGCAGCGTTTGTGGTAAAATGCGTTTTGCGGAGATTTTTACACATTTGCCACACTTTTTCTCTAAAATTTGCATATTTGCCCTATGACCATCACATATCAGTGACACATAAAATGGCAAATATGCAACTTGCAAAGTAAAACGAGGCAAATATGCAAATCCCCCGCGTTTTGCGTGACTGTTCCCGATGGGAACGATGGCGCTTACTGGCCGGTGACTTCCAGTAGTTTTCCCCGTATCTATTTTTTTTAGGGATTACGTCGTCTGCGAGCAACCCAACAATAAAATCAGACGGATCTAGGTTTACTCCTCACAGTTACTCTATTACTCTCACGAGCACTGTGAATATAAATTATATTCGGAAAAACTGTGAATATAAATTATATTCGGAAAAACCTCTAGACAGGAAGGAACACTCTTCGTAGATTGCTGCAGCTGTCCAGTGAGTTTCCTCCGTTCTTCATAGTGGCTATAACCTCCCAACAATCAGAGTTAACTAGTATCTTGGAGCAACCAATTTGACCTGCCAATAAGAGGTCATCGCTTAGAGCCCTTGCCTCTGCCAAATGAGCATCATCAACTGATGGAATAAGGCAGGAGCTCCCCGCAATAAAAAAGCCTTTGTCATCACGAATAACAACACCCGTCACTCCCAAATAAGTATCACCACCGAAGAAGGCATCAACTTTTAATTTCGTATATCCTTCTCTCAGCTACCCCCATCCTTCACGGCGAATACCAGGATTCTTCTTGCATGCTCTCAAAAAGTTTGTAGTGACAGCCATGACATACATCGCCGATCGTCTCGACGAGGAGACATGCTCTTCATGGGCAATTTGGCGTCTTTGCCACCATAAGCACGAAACATGTTGTCACAATCAATTCTTTAGTAGGACCATCGTAAACTGAAGGGAGTCCACTACCAGGCATCCTCAACAACTCCTCTAGTACATCAGAACCTGAATGTCAGGCATCCTCAGCAACTCCTCTAGTAAAACAGGAGCTGACCGATCAATGATTGAAATTTCATTAATCAACTCCAGAAGCCCAAACTCCCCCAAATTCTAGTAGCCCGTGGACATTGGAAGAATGCATGCATTGTATCATCACAGTAGATCTTACAGACTAGGCAGATGATGGGTCCAAAATTGAAGCATATTTATCTTTTGTTTTTGTATAAATAGAGTAGAGATCTTTATATTTCACTGTGTTTGCACACACCTTTTTTGCTCTTGTTTTAACAGGATCCCAAATCACTAAGTCTTATATGAACATATCATTTGGAACTGCCATATTGTGTAATTATATGATATTTCTAAGTGATAAAAGTCATTTTATGGATTTACCTTCGCACCAGGGAGAATACCAAGCGAGGAGGAACAATCAGTAACGATAACGTCCCGCGGTACGGGCGGAGCCCGCCCGTACCGCCCCCGTACCCGGTGCCAGCATGATCGCCTCGTCAAATACTTTCTCCTAACGAAGACGAGAGGGAGATCCGACATTCACAGCCACCAGAAACCACGAAAAACCACATCGGAAAGGGATCTGAAGGAGGAACTTGGTTGGGGCAAAATCGCAGCTGCTTTACGGATCATTGGAGGACAACGCATCATCCCCTTCATCATCAACCGTTGCATCTCCATTACCACCATTACCCCATCTCTCATCTACTAGATCTTGTTGTAATTCCAGATTTAATTGTGGTTTGCATTAGATCTATCTCCGTACTTTTATCCATTCATTTGATTATGATGATGTTGTTGATTGCTTCCATGTGTGAGTAGTTCCTTTGTTCTTAGGGAGATAGAGAAACCCTAGCACTATTATGAATTTTTAATAAAGATGATCTATTCTTGTGTCCATATGACTTGCCGGTCTATGATAGATTTATAATTTGTGTTTGATCTCTCTCTTTAGATGGTATGTGTAGTCAGCCACATATCGTTTTCCCTTGGGACTAAAGGGAGGGAGAAATCCTTTGGACGTGTCTTGGGATCGTACCCAGAATGGTCCCATGACAGATTGGCGCCTGCTCGTAACCTACACGGTCAAAGGAGGATAAAAGAGAGACTTCCTAAGCTAATTACGATATCCATAGGGAAACCCTTAATTGCAATGGTTTGTATGGGTGACTGCTCTCAGACATCGCAGTGGTTATTTAGAGATGACCTCACTCTTGGCTCAACAAAGTGGCTTCCTACGAGCCTTGTAGTGAATATCTTATTATGGATCTCTCTCCACACATCTCATGACACAAGAAGTATGTTATCTTGATTATTAATAACAACAATACTATGCTAGTGGTGTATCCTACATCCTCGAGAACGTTTTAGCCCTATTGAATTCAACCACGCTTTCACATGACCTTGTTACTTGCTTTCTTTACTCGTTTTAAATACTTTTCTGCAAACAATCAAAAACCTTTCAAACACCCTTTTACTTGAGATTAAAGGCATCTTACAAGTATCCTTTGGTAGACAGTAACGAGGGGCATAAAGACCTTTACCAATAACTCTCTGTAGGTTTGATATCTTTATTTTGAAACTAGCTACAATTGATCTGTGCACTTGCAGTCATCAAGCTATTTTGTGGCGTCGTTGCCAAGGAGCTAAGTGCTTTTGGATTTTGTTCTTAGTTACTTATTTTACTCATTGTTTTAGTAAATATGTTTATTAGTTTTAGGTGATACATTATGGGCGAATACCAACATATAATCTAGATGGAGGCTGTGAGGAATTCTGGTCCACCCATGGACGCCCATTTCAAATCCAATAACCCAAGAGGGTATGATATTAACCCCATGCTCTTGGATCTTTTGCATGCAAAGAAATTTGCAGGAGATGGTACGGAGGATCCGTATGAGCATGTAGGGTTCTTTGATGATATTTGTGGAACTTTCCACCTTAATCTACAAACTAATGATGAGGTTAAATTTTCTCTCTTTGCTCAAACTCTCATTGATGAAGCCCATTCTTGGTACATTCAAAGTTCTGCAAAGATTACTAATTTCTAGGAGAGCTTAGCTTCTTTATTTTTAGTTGATTTTTTTCCTAGGACAAAAACTCTTGGCAAGAGACGCATGATCACAAATTTTAAAGGAAAACCTGAAGAAAGCGTGCATGAAGGATATACAAGGTTTTGTGGATTGCTTGATCGTTGTCTCCATCATAATTTCCCACCTTGGCTGGTGATACACACCTTCTACGCAGGTTTGAACGATAATAAAAGAAATAAACCCGACTCCCTTACAAATGGGTCATTCACCAAATTCAGTGTTGAAAGGGCATGGAATTTGCTAGACACCGTGAATAGGATAGAGAAAGATTATTGCGAGGCTGAGTTTAATAAAAAAATCCCATAGAGTACAATTACTTAAAAAGATTTCTAGCCTTAGGAAAGATAGAAAAACTGCTCGGAAATTTTAATCTTGACCATCGTATGATTATTCAAATCATTAGAACTTATGTTGATTACCTGCAAATACCAAAATATTGGGAACGCCATACACCACCTTTGGAAGATAAATCCTCTAAACTTGCCATAGTGATAAATATTCGCAAATGCAAAAGAAAATGTTTGCTGAGGAGGAAACTATTCTAAACAAAGTAATGGATAGCAGGGGTGAAGGGAATAAAAGAATAGGAAGGTTAACTAAGGATCTGGGAACCATTAAACAGAATATTGGGATAGTAAAAGAGCTTCTGAGGTTCAAGGATGAAGTGATCATGGTAAGTAAAGAATCCTCTGGAATGTTAGGGGCAAGTTTGATGGGAAAATAGAAGTCAACAGAAAATTCCTTTTTGTTTAGGAGGAACTTCTTATGTATGGTTTTGTGACTTAAGTTCTTCCATAAATATCATGCCTTATACAATCTATGAAGCAAATGCATGATCATCTTGATGAATCTTACCTTGAGCCATCCGAAGCTACTTTTATGTTTTCTAATCAAACATTGCATCCTACTCATGGGATACTTTTCAATGTATGTGTTTCTGTTGGAGCTTTTGTGTACCCATTTGATTTTCATATTATTGAAATACCTTTGAACTCCTCCTGCCCGGTCATTTTTGGTACCATTTTTTTACAATTCTATGAACATTGATATTGACAACAAAAAACAGGCTTTGTCTTTGCATTTTGGTGAAGAAGTTGTAGAAATAAACTACAGCCAATTCATAAGATTACCTTATGAAAAGAAAGTTGAGATTAAGGAGGAGAAGACTATTGAAGAATTGGCAGCAATCTATTTTTGGACTCCGCAATCTGAGTTGGAGAGGAGTTTGACAAGCGACGATTCGCTTCCCAACAAATCTATAAAAGAAGATTTGGATGAGATTCTCAATACCGTGATACGTTGCAAACGTATCTATAATTTTTGATGGTCCATACTTGTTTTATATCTACTTTCTTATGTTTTGTCCACACTTTGGAGTATTTTTACACATTTTTTGGAACTAACCTATTAACAAGATGCCACAGTGCCAGTTG
Organism: Avena insularis; assembly: GCA_023614405.1. Taxonomy (NCBI): domain Eukaryota; kingdom Viridiplantae; phylum Streptophyta; class Magnoliopsida; order Poales; family Poaceae; genus Avena; species Avena insularis. The sequence continues at coordinate 79,903,047 of CM042688.1, forward strand.
CCTATTTTCTTTTGTTTTTGGTTTTAGGAAAGTCAGAAAATGAATATTCTCGGAATTGGATGGGACAAAAGCCAAAGTCAATATTTCACCGAGGGGGACATGGAGCCAGAAGACGAGACGTAGAGGGGCCAGAGGCCGACCACACCACCTGGCCGCGTGGCCAGGCCTGGCCCGCGCCAGGGGGTGGTGTGGCCGCCTAGGGCACCCCCTCGGTCTCCCCCTTTGCCTATAAGAAGCGTTAGAAACCTAAAGAATCGAGCCTCCAGCCACGAAAAGTTCCACAGCGCCGCCGCCACCGAAGGGGAGATTCGGGGGACAGAAAGTCTCTGTTCCGGCACCCTTCCGGGACAGGGAAGTGCCCCCGAAGCCATCTCCATCGATCTCCACCACCATCTCCATCGTCGTTGCTAATTCCCATGTTGAGGAGGGAGTAGTTCTTCCTCAAGGCTAAGGGTTCTACCGGTAGCTATGTGTTCATCTCTCTCTCTATGCATGATCATATTGTGATCATGAGCTTTGTAATCAAGTAGATCTACCTTGCTATTCAAGTGCTTTAATATATCTCTGGCTCTCCCCATGTGTGTGAAAGTGACAACGTGCACACATGGTGGCACTTAGGCTAGAGATTACAAATACTTGTTATGAGTTATATTTGGAGTTGGATGTTTCTATGAAATTGTGGTGTTTGTTGGAACCATCTAGAGCTCAAGGTGACAGTGTGGGGTTATCTAGATGGGGAAAGCGAACTTTGAGGAGTGCTGTTATAACCCTACCATGGATTAGAGTGTCCAACCGGAGAGTAGTTCAGAGTAATATCATAAAGAGAAGATATTTATATGAGAGTGTTTACTAGTGAAAGTATGATCCCTAGGACTTATTTCTAAACATTGAAACACCGTTTGCAACTAGATCTGTTACATGTTTGCTTGCTGCCATCTTTATTTCAGTTTGCCTTTAGTCTCTTCCATGCCATCAAGCTATTTTCTGGCACCGTTACCACTTATAATTATCCATACCACTTGTATTTCACTATCTCTTCGCTGAACTAGTGCACCTATACACCTGACAAGTGTATTGGGTGTGTTGGGGACACAAGATACTTCTTGTATCTTGATTGCAGTGTTGCTTGAGAGGGGATACCTTTGACCACTCCCTCCTTGAGTTCGATAAACCTTTGGTGATCCACTTAAGGGAAACTTGTTGCTGTTCTACAAACCTCTGCACTTGGAGGCCCAACAACTGTCTACAAGAATAGAAGTGCGTAGATATCAAGCTATTTTCTGGCACCGTTGCCGGGTAGTGAAGCGCTATTGGAGAGTGGAACTGGTAAAGGAAACTTCTAATGTGAGTATTGTTTACTTCTGTTAGTTGCTTTATTTCAATATGGATAATTCGCTGAGTTTCTTATTTCGTAATGCTACTACCACTTCTAAGGTAGTAGATGAACCACCACCTGCTGAGAATGATACTTTTAAAATACCTACAAGAATTATTGATCGTGTTATGGATAACTATTATGTTGGAGATGGAACTGTCCATCCTGGTAATCATTTTCTCTTTATATACGAATTATGCAGGTTGTTCAAGTGTGCGGGTATTACAACAGATCAAGTCAAGAAGAAGTTATTCTCATTATCACTAAAAGGAAGAGCCGAGGAATGGTATAAGCTGTTGAAGAATGGTCAAGCTCTTGAATGGGAGGAAGTAGTACCTCTCTTTTATTCTAAATTTTATCCTCCTAGTGAGATCCATAAAGATCGGAATCAAATATACAACTTTTGGCCTCTTGATGGAGAGAGTACAACTCAAGCTTGGGGGAGATTGAAGTTACTAATGCTCAGATGTCCTATTCATGAGCTCCCCAACAATATTATTATCAATAACTTTTATGCAAGGCTTTCTCTTCATGATAAGGATCTATTGGATGCTTCTTGTGCTGGATCATTTACACGCATGGAAGAAGGAGCTAAATGGGATCTTCTAGACCGTATTCAAGACAATGCTGAAGCATGGGAGAATAATAAAGGAAGAAAGTCAGGTATAAATTATGATTATGAATGCATTGAATCTTTTATGGGAACTGATGACTTTCAAAATATTCAAAATGCTTATGGTCTAGACTCTCAAGCTATTGTAACTTATTTTAAGGCTTTTGGTTCCTATATTGAAGTTCCTAAAAAGAAGTGGAATAAGTATCATGAACCATATAAATATATTGCTAATTGTGTTCCTGCAAGAAATACTGAAGTTTATACTGCTAATCATGTTTTACCTGAACCTTACATTGAGAAAATACCTTTCCTAGTTAAAGTAAAGGAACATTCTATGATAGCTACTATGGTTAATGAAAGTACAAATAAAGCCGTTGAACCTGATGAACAAATGAATGATGAACCTATAATAGCAAATGTGGAAAGACTTTGTCACTAAGTATGTAGAAGATGGACACACTATCCTCTTTAAAGATACTTCTAATATTGCTTCACAAAGTAGTGTTATGAGAGCTAGTGTCCCTGTGTTTTCTGTTAGGATAAGTGATCATTGCTACAATGGTTCATGTGATAGTTATATCGTTAAATTTATGCATGATACAGAAGGTTATTATGAGAGAGGGAAGACTGTTCTAATGCATCTCAATAATGTCAAATTTCCTCGTTTTATGCTTAAAGTCTTTATGTTGCACTTGTTTTACCTTCTTATGCTAGCAGCCTCTGGTTTCAACAATTTGTTTGTTCACAAAATTCCCTTGCATAGGAAGTTGGTTAGACTTAAACATGTGTATTTGTGCTTATTGATGCTCTCTTTCACTTCAATTCATATTCTTATGTGAGCATCATTGAAATTATCATGCCCATCTTAATGGCTATAAAGAAAGAGCTTTTTGGGAGACAACCCAATATATTTTTGCTTTCAGTTTGTTTTTGTTTCTTTGAGTCTTGGAAGTTATTGTTTCAGAAATAACCTCTCCTTATCCTTTTTGTTTGGTTTTTGTGCCAAGAGTAACCTTTAATGAGAGAGAAGTAATTATTGGGAAAGTTGCTGTCCCGAAACAGATTTTTGTGCTTTGTTGTAAAAATTCGTGAAAAATCTCTGTACATCGGTTTGAGCTGTAATGTTTTTTGCTTCTGCCCCAGGTTGTTATCCAACTTTCGTTCGTTCAACACTTTTCGATTTGAGCAATAGAAGGTCTTCGAAAAAATTGGTTTTACCTGCTGGTCTGTTTTGACAGATTTCTGCCATTATTTGCATTTGCCTCTTAATCTCTTTCTCTTTGAGTTCTCTTTGATCATTTGAACTGTTTAAAGGAAGTGCTAAAGTAGCTTTTGTTTTAATGGAAGTTTTACTTGTGTTGAAACTGAACCAAAATACTTATTATCTTGAGTACACTAATGTTGCTAATGAAGATTGTGTGAAGTTTTGTATGAAGGAAAAATTTCAGGTGTAAGGGAAGAGTAATGTAATGAGATGAAGAATGGACAAAAGCTCAAGCTTGGAGATGCCACCCCGTGTCACCCCAAGAAATATCCAATAAGTACAAGCGTCAAAGCTTGGGCATGCCCAAGGCATCCCCTTCTTCATCAATAAAAATTTCAGGTTTCTTCCAAACACTTCATTTTAATTGTTTCATGCAAAGTTATGTTGTTCTTGAAGCATCTTCAATTTTGTTTTTGGTTTTCGTTTGCTTGAAAAAATGGTTGGACCCCCTCATCCATACATTAGTTTTCAAATAAGTTGGTTTGGATTGGAAAAGAGTAGAAAAAGTTCATGCTTAAGTGGTAAAAAGGAGCTTGATTTTGACCGTGGCCAATGCTTTGTCATGTCATGCTTGATATTGTTTTGGATTTATGCTTAGTGATTTTTGCTGTAGCATGACATGTTATAGACAATTGAGATTTCTTAATGTGCCTTGAAACAATCATGCGTTGTTTTAGCATATTAAAGCATAGTATTGTGGTATTCTCCTTTGATGCTTTATTTGGGTTGACTTAGCGCATGCTCACACCATGTTAAGACTATCCCAAGTCGCCATAGCCTCTATGATCCTTTAGTTTTCGACTTGTAATATCACTTTATGCTTTAATTAATGATTTTTTGTCGCTTTGCATGATTATGGCCATTATTGCTCTCTTAGTTGGTCACTCCCAGTCTTTTGCTAGCCTCCATAACCAAGTATGAGTTCCACCCATGCATCCAACTCCAAATAAAACCAAGTTATTCCAAAGAGTCCACCATACCTACCTATTATCATTTGCTATTCCAAGTATATTCATGTTTTTATCTACCTTCCGAATTAAACTTGTTATGAGAAAATTAGTGATTAAAGCTCTCACGAACTTGATGGCACACTTTACTTTTCTTACCCCTAATAAACTTGAACCATTGTGTCATCTATGTTGTATATGCTTGCACTTATACGTTGGGAATTACAGAACCATGCTGTCATGGGGAACACTTTCAATATTGCACTTGTACATTGTACCCAGTTGATATCATGCTCTTTTGTTTATGGATATTGTCGTTGTGAAATGAAAGGGGAGCTTGTAAGTCCGTGGAGTTATGTATGTGTGTTATAGAAACGCCTGGGCAGCTGGTCTAATCCATACCTAATCATGGTGGAAACCTGCAGCGTAACCATAATGAGCAATCTATGAAGCATTATTCTTATAAAAAAAGAGATAGAGATTGAGAAAAAGAGAAAAAAGAGACGAGAAAAGAGGAAAGAGAGAAAAAAGCACCATTTTCCCATGGTAAATAAGAAGATTGCTGAGATGCTTATTGTCTGCTTGCCTTGTCATTTTGATATGGGGATTCTTCCGTATCATCGGGCAAGGGGTACCCCGTTGGTGGTTCTCTATGATACACATGTACTTACTATGACAAGAACTTACTGGTAACTAAAGTTGAGTAGCATGAGGAGAGGCCCTCGTATTCAAGGGACATGAGATTGCCAACTTATACTTTGTCAAGCATATACTCCATAGTTTGTTCACTTTAACCTTAAACACTTCAAGATGCTTATGATAGGGGCAATGAGAGATGAAAGCTAATAAGTACCATAATTTTTGGAAGCTCTTTATGAGACTTGAATCCCTGCTTCCTTCTATGAAGGCCTTTCTTTTACTTTTATGTTGAGTCTCCATCTTCTATCTTTATGCACCTATTGAGAGAGCATAGTGGCCATTCTTAGTTTAATGTGCATTGTCCCAAGACTTGTTGATCGATTCATAACTTTGATATTGCTTGTTCTTAAACTATTTGTATCTAGTCACCCTTATGAACTTTGAAGGTGTCCTATGCATTTATGTTTTGCTACACTATGAGGGACAAGCTGAATACCATTCTCATTATGTTTTCTATATGTGAAACAAACAAACGTCTTGCAAAGCATTGTTATTCATGAATCTTTTGTTTGTACCTTTTCATGCTACAACATAGTTGTTATGTCTTATTGTTAGAACTATATCTTTCATGCTATGTTAAAGTACTATGATCCCAACTATCAATGTTTTACAAATACCTTGATCAAGATTATGATGGTGCATGTCACCTCAAAAATTATTATTTTTTATCACTTACCTACTCGAGGACGAGCAGGAGTTAAGCTTGGGGATGTTGATACGTTGCAAACATATCTATAATTTTTGATGTTCCATGCTTGTTTTATATCTACTTTCTTATGTTTTGTCCACACTTTGGAGTATTTTTACACATTTTCTGGAACTAACTTATTAACAAGATGCCACAGTACCAGTTGCTTCTTTTCTTCTATTTTTGGTTCCAAGAAAGTCAGAAAATGAATATTCTCGGAATTGGACGGGACAAAAGCCAAAGTCAATATTTCACCGAGGGGGACATAGAGCCAGAAGACGAGACGGAGAGGGGCCAAAGGCTGGCCACACCACCTGGCCGCGCGGCAGGGGGTGGTGTGGCCGCCTAGGGTACTGATACGTTGCTAACGTATCCATAATTTTTGATGTTCCATGCTTGGTTTTTATCTACTTTCTTATGTTTTGTTCCAACTTTGGAGTACTTTCTATACACTTTCTTGGACTAACCTATTAACAAGAGCCATAGTGCCAGCTGCCTATTTTCTGCTGTTTTTGGTTCCAGGAAAGTCAGAAAATGAATATTCTCGGAATTGGACGGGACAAAAGCCAAAGTCAGTTTTCACCGAGGGACACAAGGAGCCAGAATACGAGACGGAGAGGGTCCAGGGGCCGCCACACCACCTGGCCGCGTGGCCCAGCCTGGCCCGCGCCAGGGGGTGGTCTGTCTGCCCCCCACACCCCCTTGGCCTCCCCTTTCACCTATAAGATGCCTCTGATACACAAACCCTAAGTGTCAGCTGCCTGTTTTCTGCTGTTTTTGGTTCCAGGAAAGTCAGAAAATGAATATTCTCGGAATTGGACGGGACAAAAGCCAAAGTCAGTTTTTCACCGAGGGACACAAGGAGCCAGAATACGAGACGGAGAGGGGCCAGGGGGCCGCCACACCACCTGGTCGTGTGACCCAGCCTGGCCCGCACCAGGGGGTGGTCTGTCCGCCTCCGGCACCCCCTCGGCCTCCCCTTTTGCCTATAAGATGCCTCCGATACAGAAGCCCTAAGTACCCGATCAAAATTCCACGAAAGATTCTGTAGCCACTGTCATCTCCATCCCTAGATCGGGAGGGATCTAAAGCTCTTCCCGGCACCCTGCCGGAGAGGGGAATTCACCCTGGAGGCCTTCTTCATCATCATGCAAGCCTCCGGTGTGATGCGTGAGTAGTTCATCCTTGGACTACGGGTCCATGTAGTAGCTAGATGGCTGGTTCTCCTCCTTTGTGCTATCATGTTTAGATCTTGTGAGCTCCGTTCATGATCAAGATCATCTATTTGTAATCTTACATGTTGTGTTTGCGGAGATCCGATGGATATTGAGATGCTATTTTAGATTGATTATTGATTCTATCATGTCTTTGTTATTTGTGATCTTGCATGCTTTCCGTTGTGAGTAGCTATCTTGGCCAAGTAGATGCTAGCAACTCCAAGAGTTAGTATTTATTCTCGATAGTGGGTTCATGCCTCTAGTAATCTGGGGAAGTGACAGAAATCTCTAAGGTACTAGATGTGCTGTTGCTACTAGGGAGAAAACAACAATCCTTTGTTCATAGAACAATCATATTGTTTACTTTACACGCAATGCGTAATGCAATTATCTGTTGCTTGCAACTTAATACTGGAGGGGGTTCGGATGATAACCTGAAGGTGGATTATTAGTCATAGATGCAGTTGGATTACGGTCTATGTATAATGTTGTAATGCCCAATCAAATCTCAAAGGAGTCAAGATGAGTAGTATTTGCATGATTGCTTTCTCGATGTTTGTCAATTGCCCTGCTGTAATTTGTTCACCCAACATGTCATCTATCTTAAGGAGAGACACCACTAGTGAACTATGGACCCTGGTCCTTTCTACAATCAACTGTTTACTGCTTTCTGTTTACTTTTCTGCAAACTATTACTTTCTTCCACACAATACGTTTAATCCTTTGTTTTCAGCAAAACCGGTGAGATTGACAACCTCACTATAAGTTGGGGACAGAGTTCTATGGTTGTTTTATGCAGGTCTCCATGTTGCTGCTGGCACCGGTAGTGCGCCCTGCCAAAGTTCATCTAGCAACACCTTTGGGGTGTTTCCTTGCTCCTACTGGTTCGATTAAACCTTGGTTTCATACGGAGGGAAAACTTGCTGCTGTGCTCATCATACCTTCCTCTTGGGGTTCCCCAACGAGCTCGAGATATCTTGGGCCATCAAAGCTTTTTCTGGCGCCGTTGTCGGGGAGTCAAGGACATCTTCACAAGGGGAGTCCCTCATAACCAATCTCTTTACTTTGTTTTATTTGTTTCGCTTAGTTTATTTTTGCTTTGTTTGCTTGTTTCTTTATCAAAAACACACAGAAAATTAGTTCGTACTATAGTTGGTATTTTCGTTGGTTTGTTATTGTCTTGCTTTATCATGCTTACTATCAATGGTTGGTTTCTTTGAAACGGAATCTAATTGGCAAGGTGGGTTCATGGAAGAACACAAATATTATTATAAGGAACACCACTTGTCACAAAAAGGGAAACTCTTATGGGAACAAATTGATAAATTGAATACCATTGCTAGAAACATGTGCTCTACTTATAATGTTACTTATTGCATTGATAAATCTCGTTGCTGTAGGAGGTATAAACACCTCCCTTTTCAATGTGAGTATAATGATAATGTTACCATATCTTCTTATGTTAAAGGAAATTATGAATTTTATGATGTGGAACAAATTGAAGAATTTATTGCTTGGAAGGGTGCATTTGAACTTGCTAGTTTGCTTGAAAATACCGATGATTCACCTTGTAAATATGAGGTTTATGATATACTTAAATTTTTCTTTGATAATTACATGGTATAAAATGGCTATATTCTTGAATATCTTAATAGATGCTCTCCACCAATGGAAGAGACTAATGCCTTGCAGGAGCCTATGGAAGAAGAAATTGGTGAAACTAGCAGCTCATTGGATGAAAAAGAGGAGGAGAGTGATGATCAAGAGGAGGAAGAATGGATCTACCCATCCCTACCTTCTAATGAGAGTAACTCTTTACCCCTTACATTATTTGATTGTCCCCCATGCTTACCAAAGGAGGACGAATGTCATGTTCCTGTGGATTCTTTTGAAAATGTTTATAATAAAGCTCTAGATGATGGTCCTATATTGGTTGATAATATTAATTGTACTACTATTGTAAATGAGATTGATCAGTCATCTTGTTATAAAATTGTTAAAAGTGGGTTTGAAGGTTTTAGTCCCACTATTTTTGAGCTTGATAAAAATTATGTGTTTGTAGATCATGAAAAGCATGCTTTATGTGATAGTTATATTGTTGAGTTTATTCATGAGGCTACTGAAAATTATTATGAGAGAGGAAAATATGGTTGTAAAAGTTTTCATGGTACTGAAACACCTCTCTATTTGTTGAAAGTTTTGAAATTACTCTTGTTTTATCTTCCTATGCTTGTCACTTTGTTGTTTGTGAATTTATTTGCATACAATATTCCTATGCATAGGAAGTGGGTTAGACTTAAATGTGTTTTGAATTTTCTTCTTGATGCTCTCTTTTACTTCAATTCATATTTCCTATGTGAGCATCTTCTCAAACTATCATGCCTAACTTAAAGGCGTTAAAAAAAGTACTTATTGGGAGATAACCCAAAAGTTTTAGATGAGTCTTGGAAGTTATTACTTCAGTAATAACCACTCCTTATCCCTTTTATTTGCTTTTTGTGCCAAGAATAACCCCTAATGAGAGAGAAGTAATGATTGGGAAAGTTGCTGTCCCGAAACAGATTTCTGTGCTTCACCGTAAAAATTCGTGTAAAATCTCTGTATGTCATTTTGAGGCGTGGATTTTTGTGCTTCTGCCCCAGGTTGTTATCTAACTTTAGTTAGTTCAACACTTTTCGATTTGAGCAATAAAAGGTCTTCTAAAAAAATCGTCTTTACCTGCTGGTATGTTTTGATAGATTTCTGCCATTATTTGCATTTGCTTCTTGTTGGTTTCTTTTTGAGTTATTTTGGGGAATTTAGATTTTTGAGGGAAGTGCTACAGTAGCTTGTGTTTTAATGGAAGTTTTATTGGTGTTGAAACTGAACCTAAAGACTTATTATCTAGAGTGCACTAATGTTGCTAATAAAGATTGTGTGAAGTTTTGTATGAAGAAAAATTTTAGGTGTATGGAAGGAATGATGTAATGAGATGAAGGATGGACTAAAGCTCAAGCTTGGGGATACCAGGCGTGTCATCCCAATAAATATCCAAGAATTACAAGCATTAAAGCTTGGGGATGCCCAAGGCATCCCCTTATTCATCAATAAAAATTCCAGGTTTCTTCCAAACACTTCATTTTTATTGTTTCATGCACAGTTGTGTTATTCTTGGAGTGTCTTCTTTTTCGTTTTCGTTTTGGTTTTTCGTTTTCTTGGTTTGCTTAGTTTTCTGAATAAATTGGTTGGACCCCCTCTTTCATACATCGGTTTTCAAATCGTTTGGTTTGGATTGGAAAAAAGTAGGAAAGTTCATGCTTAAGTGGTAAAGAGAGCTTGTTTTTGACTGTGGCCTATGCTTTGTCATGCCATTCTTGATATTGTTTTGGCTTTATGCTTAGTACTCTTTGCTGTAGCATGACTTGTTATAAACAATTGAGATTGCTTAATGTGCCTTTGAAGAATCATGCATTGTTTTAGCATATTAAAGCACAGTATTGTGGTATTCTCCTTTGATGCTTTATTTGGGTTAACTTGGCGCAGACTCACTCCATGTTATGACTATCCCAAGTCACCATAGCCTTTATAATCCTTTAGTTTTAAACTTGTAGTATCACTTTATGCTTTGATTAATGATGTTTTGTCGTTCTGCATGATTATGGCCATTGTCGCTCTCTTAGTTGGTCGCTCCCAGTCTTTTGCTAGCCTCCATAACCAAGTATGAGTTCCGCTCATGCATCCAACTCCTAAAACCAAGTTATTCCAAAGAGTCCACCATACCTACCTATTAGCATATGCTATTCCAAGTATATTCATGTTTTTATCTACCTTCGAAATTAAACTTATTATGAGAAAACTAGTGATTAAAGCTCTCACGAACTTGATGGCACACTTTACTTTTCTTTCCCTTAATAAACTTGAACCATTGTGTCGTCTATGTTGTATATGCTTGCACTTATATGTTGGGGATTAGCAGAACCATACTGTCATGGGAAACGCTTTCAAAATTGCACTTGTACTTTGTACCCAGTTGATATCATGCTCTTTTGTCTATGGGTGTCGTTGGTGTGAAATAAAAGGGGAGCTTGTAAGTCCATGGAGTTATGTATGTATGTTAGAGAAACGCCTGGGCCACTGGTCTAATCCATGCTGTCATGGTGGAAACCTGGAGCGTAACCATAATGAGCTGTCTATGAAGCATTCTTCTTATAAAAAAAGAGAGTCAGATATTGAGAAAAAAGAGAAAAAGAAAAAAAAGAGATTTTAGAAAAGAGGAAAGAGAGAAAAAAGCACCATTTTCCCATGGTAAATAAGAAGATTGCTGAGATGCTCGTTGTCTGCTTGCCTTGTCATTTTGATATGGGGATTCTTCCGTATCATCGGGCAAGGGGTACCCCATTGGCGGTTCTCTATGATACACATGTACTTACTATGACAAGAACTTACCGGTAACTAAACTTGAGTAGCATGAGGAGCGGCCCTCGTATTCAAGGGACATGAGATTTCTAACTTATACTTCATCAAGCATATACACCATAGTTTGTTCACTTTAACCTTAATCACTTCAAGATGCTTATGATAGGGGCAATGAGAGCTGAAAGCTAACAAGTACCATAATTTTTGGAAGCTTTTTATGAAACTTGAATCCCTACTTCCTTCTATGAAGGCCTTTCTTTTACTTTTATGTTGAGTCTCCACCTTCTATCTTTATGCACCTACTTTGAGAGCATAGTGGCCATTCTTAGTTCTATGTGCATTGTCCCAAGACTTGTTGATTGATGCATAGCTTTGATATTTCTTGTTTTAAACTATTTGTATCTAGTCACTCTTATGAACTTTGAAGGTGTCCTATGCATTTATGTTTGCTACTCTATGAGGGATAAGCTGAATGCCACTATGTTATGTTTTCTTTATGTGAAACAAACAAACGTCTTGCAAAGCATTGTTATTCATGAATCTTTTGTTTATGCCTTTTCATGTTGCAACATAGTTGCTATGTCTTATTGTTAGAACTTTGTCTTTCATGCTATGTTGAAGTACTATGATCCCATCTTTCAATGTTTTACAAATACTTTGATCAAGTTTATGATGGTGCATGTCAACTCAAATATTATTCTTTCTTTTTATCACTTACCTACTCGAGGACGAGCAGGAGTTAAGCTTGGGGATGTTGATACGTTGCTAACGTATCCATAATTTTTGATGTTCCATGCTTCGTTTTTATCTACTTTCTTATGTTTTGTTCCAACTTTGGAGTACTTTTTATACACTTTCTTGGACTAACCTATTAACAAGAGCCACAGTGCCAGCTGCGCATTTTCTGCTGTTTTTGGTTCTAGGAAAGTTAGAAAATGAATATTCTCGGAAATGGACAGGACAAAAGCCGAAGTCAGTTTTACACCGAGGGACACAAGGAGCCAGAATACGAGACAGAGAGGGGCCAGTGGGCCGCCACACCACTTGGTCGCGGGGCCCAGCCTGGCCCAAGCCAGGGGGTGGTCTGGCCGCCTCTGGCACCCCCTCGGCCTCCCCTTTCGCCTATAAGATGCCTCCAATACAGAAACCCTAAGTACCCGATCAAAATTCCATGAAAGAGTCTGTAGCCGCCGTCATCTCCATCCCTAGATCTAGAGGGATCTGAAGCTCTTCCCAGCAACCTGCCGGAGAGGGGAATTCACCCTGGAGGCCTTCTTCATCATCATGCAAGCCTCCGGTGTGATGCGTGAGTAGTTCATCCTTGGACTACGGGTCCATGTAGTAGCTAGATGGCTGGTTCTCCTCCTTTGTGCTATCATGTTTAGATCTTGTGAGCTCCGTTCATGATCAAGATCATCTATTTGTAATCTTACATGTTGTGTTTGCGGGGATCCGATGGATATTGAGATGCTATTTCAGATTGATTATTGATTCTATCATGTCTTTATTATTTGTGATCTTGCATGCTTTCCGTTGTTAGTAGCTATCTTGGCCAAGTAGATGCTAGCAACTCCAAGAGTTAGTATTTATGCTCGATAGTGGGTTCATGCCTCTAGTAATCTGGAGAAGTGACAGAAATCTCTAAGGTACTAGATGTGCTGTTGCTACTAAGGAGAAAACAACAATCCTTTGTTCATAGAACAATCGTATTGTTTACTTTACACGCAATGCATAATGTAATTATCTGTTGGTTGCAACTTAATACTAGAGGGGGTTCGGATGATAACCTGAAGGTGGATTATTAGTCATAGATGCAGTTGGATTACGGTCTATGTATAATGTTGTAATGCCCAATCAAATCTCAAAGGAGTCAAGATGAGTAGTATTTGCATGATTGATTTCTCGATGTTTGTCAATTGCCCCGCTGTAATTTGTTCACCTAACATGTCATCTATCTTAAGGAGAGCCACCACTAGTGAACTATGGACCCCGGTCCTTTCTTTTATCATCAATCTACAATCAACTGTTTACTTTCTATAAACTATTACTTTCTTCCACACAATACATTTAATCCTTTGTTTTTAGCAAAACCGCTGAGATTGACAACCTCACTGTAAGTTGGGGACAGAGTTCTGTGGTTGTGTTGTGCAGGTCTCCACGTTGCTGGTGGCACCGGTAGTGCGCCCTGCCAAAGTTCAGCTAGCAACACCTTTGGGGTGTTTCCTTGCTCCTACTGGTTCGATTAAACCTTGGTTTCATAACTGAGGGAAAACTTGCTGCTGTGCTCATCATACCTTCCTCTTGGGGTTCCCCAATGAGCTCAAGATATCTTGGGCCATCAGGCACCCCCTTGGTCTCCCTCTTCCCCTATAAGAAGCCACCGATGCAGAAACCCTAAAGAATCGAGCCTCGAGCCACGAAAAGTTCCGCAGCGCTACCACCACCGAAGGGGGGATTCGGGGGACAAAAAGTCTCTGTTCCGGCACCCTTCTAGGACGGGGAAGTGCCCCCAGAGCCATCTCCATCGATCTCCACCACCATCTCCATCGCCGTTGCTGATTCCCATGATGAGGAGCGAGTAGTTCTTCCTCAAGGCCAAGGGTTCTACCGGTAGCTATGTGTTCATATCTCTCTATATGCATGATCATATTGTGATCATGAGCTTTGTAATCAAGTAGATCTACCTTGCTACTCAAGTGCTTTAATATATCTCTGGCTCTCCCCATGTGTGTGAAAGTGACAGTGTGCACACCATGGTGGCACTTAGGCTAGAGATTACAAATACTTGTTATGAGTTATATTTCGAGTTGGATGTTTCTATGAAATTGTGGTGTTTGTTGGAACCATCTAGATCTCAAGGTGACAGTGTGGGGTTATCCAGATGGGGAAAGCGAACTTTGAGGAGTGCTATTATAGCCCTACCATGGATTAGAGTGTCCAACCGGAGAGTGGTTCAGAGTAGTATCATAAAGAGAAGATATTTATATGAGAGTGTTCACTAGTGAAAGTATGATCCCTAGGCCTTGTTTCTAAACATTGAAATACCGTTTGAAACTAGATTTGTTACATGTTTGCTTGCTGCCATCTTTATTTTAGTTTGTCTTTAGTCTCTTTGTTGGGTCCGCAGCATAGAAAACAAAAAATTTCCTACGGTGTGAACTACACGCCAAGATCTATCTACTAGGTACAAAGCAACGGGTGGACATACATCCAACGAGAACTTACCCTCGTAGACAACAAGCTTTGTTAACGAGTAGGAACTCGTGGTTGATGTAGTCGTACACTTGCCAATCTCAAGATCGTGATGAAGCCCAGCAGGTCCGGCTCCAGCACGTCCATCAGATCCAGCTCCAGCACCACCAAGTCCAGCACCGCAAAGCAGTGGTGCATCCGTGATCGCACACACGTCCGGTACCCCAACAACCTCCATCCCTCACTCCAGCAAAGCAGCGGAAGCAGCAACTCCTTTCCAGATAAAGCCACCGGGAACATGTATCTCGCTAATCTGAGACCATGGGGGAATAATACTAGAGGGGGAGAGAGATCCTTCACAAGGAGGTGTGAGTGAGAACTTAGGAGGGGGTGGCCTTTTATAGGAGGAGGGGGTGCCCCTCCTTCATGGCCGGCGCATGGAGGGGGTGACCCTTCACCTCCTCCATTCATGTGGTGGTAACCCCTCCACATTAAAATGCCCCTTCACATTCTCTTTTAAAGTCTCCACTTTAAATGCATTAAATTTCTCCAAATTTAATGCTCTCTCATTTAATAAAACTCTTTTATTATTTTATTCAGAATTTTGTTAATTACTTTAATTAACAAACATTCACATAAAACCCCCTGCAACATTTCAATATTACATGCAGAACCAATTTCAGCAATTTCACCCGAAACAGTTTTGGTGTCTATTGAAATAATTCCAGCGCTTTCTTAAATCTTTATCTGAAACATATTTGTTCCAAATGGTGTCGGTATCCCTTAAGTGTGTCACCCTACAGTTCGCGAATAATGCAGACATGATTGAGACCCCTCTCCGATCAATAATCAGCAGCAGGACCTGGAGATCCATACTGACTCCTACACATTCAACAATGACTTCTGTGATCGTGAGAACCTTTAATGCTAGTAACTAAATCCCTTTGTCCCGCGATATATTACATGTCCGAGATTCGATCATTAGTATCTCCATACCTAGTTTGATCTCGTTACCGACATGCACTCTTTTCTTGTTCCCGTGATATAACATTCTAGTGATCACATCACTTGCTTGCAAGCTATTTCAATGTGATATCACCGAGAGGGCCTAGAGTATATCTATCCGTCATCGGGATGGACAAATCCCACTCTTGATCCATGAGCCTCAACATAACACCTTCAGTAATCGAACCCACCTTTATAGTCGCCCTGTTACGGTGTGACGTTTGATGTTATCAAGATACTCTTCCGGTGTTAGCAATTAACATGATCTCATGGTCTAAGGATAAAGATTACTTCGTATGATGTTATAGCAATATAAACATAATGACTTTGATCGTAATGCTATACTTCGGATGAATGTTCATCACATCATTCCACCAATGGTGTGACCTTGTTATTAACAACATCAAATGTCCATGATCAGGAAACCTTGATCATCTTGTTAATCAACAAGCTAGTCTATAAGAGAGGCATAACTAGGAACCCTTTTTGTTTATTAAACACACATGTATTGATGTTTTCGATCAATACAATTCTAGCATGTAAAATAAACATTTATCATAAACATGGAATAAGATAATAACCACTTTATTATTGCCTCTCGGGCATATTCCCTTCAGTCTCCCACTTGCACTAGAGTCAATAATCTAGTTTGAAAAACTTTGCGTATTGAA
The DNA here is from genome assembly GCA_023614405.1 of Avena insularis. Lineage (NCBI taxonomy): Eukaryota > Viridiplantae > Streptophyta > Magnoliopsida > Poales > Poaceae > Avena > Avena insularis. The sequence continues at coordinate 79,919,116 of CM042688.1, forward strand.
CACCTATGGCTTTCTGGTGTTGCATATACGCTATTGCTAGTGGTTAACATAATCTCTGGATCCGGCAGCTTCAGGTCCGTGTGTATTTGCATGTCTCGTCTCTACGCATCACTCATTCTCAAATGAGATGACATTGTATAGATTTGGTCCTTTGGTGAGACCTTTAGTTCGTTCGGCTCAAAATATGTTGATATTATTGTCACACAATATATCTTCATTGTATTAGCCCACTTTGAACCACACCTAGTTTGATAACAAACTACTTAACACAAATGCCCTCCTTTGCTGCTATTATAGCAGTCATATACTTAGCCTTTTGTTGTAGTATCCGTCACAATGTCTCAACTTTGGAACTCATCCAAATCCATCATGGAACATCCTTTCCATTACATTGTGCCACCCATAGTCTAAATTGAGATAAATTTAATTTGTATCTTGTGACAAAACTAGTATCAATGTAACACTTTACAATGAACTACCTTTAACTATTTGTCACTTATACATTATATATTCTTAGTTCTTCCAAAGATCATAAGAATATCTTTACTATTGTCCAATTATCATCTTATGAATCATTCTGGTATATGCTCATAACATTTAGAGCATAGGACATTCTGGATATATACATATCATGGTATAATCGATCAAAATCTTCATGTGATTTTACTCACCAAGTGTTGAAACACTTGAATTTTGATACAATCCTTTCCATGCAGCAAGAACCTTTCTTGTTGTTTCCATATTGAACCCTTTCAATATCTCATATATGTATCCGCACAACCATATTAGCGCCTTAATCTATCCATATAGATATTGATGCCTAATATTCCGGGTTTGCCCAAGTCTTTCATCGAAATCTTATTTTAATGAAATTCTTAACTTGTGTCAATACAAGATACATCATTTCCAATCAACAATATGTCCTCTACATAATGTATTAGAAATATGTCTCAACGCTCCCACTTAATTTCTTGCAAATGCAAGCATCTTCATCATCTCCGATGAATTTAAACTCTTTTAACAGTTTCATCATGGTGAAGATTCCAACTCCGCTATGCTTACTTCAACTATTGAAGTTTACATGCCCTTTTAGCACCCTTTGAATTAACAAAACCCTTCGGACCATGTCATGTACATGTCCTAGGTTACTGTTCTATTAGAAGAACCTTGTTTTGTTTATTCAACTACCATATACCAAATTATATGTAGTGGTTGCTACATTAATCCGTTAAGACTATATATCGCTATGAAAGATCAAATCTTGTCATAGTCAACTCCTTGAACATTGTCGTAAACTTCTTTCTGACATGTCGACTATTTCATAGATGTTAAACATCCATGTCTTATTTCTTTATAGATCCAAACACGATCGATAGGCTTCACGCCTTTCCGGAGGGTCTTCCAAGTTCAGAAACTTGTTTTCTCGTGTATGGATACTGTCGTGGTGGTGTCACGGCAGATGCCATGGATAGGCTAAAGGTGGGGACTAATATGCGCTAGGGGAATCTAGGGAGGGATAGTGGAGTGATTCTCCACACAGAAGTTTGTATTGCTATATCTCCAAGATTACAAGTGCTCCTTGAGCTGTATTGGCGAGAGGAGGAAGAAGGTGCTCTATTACTCTCGCCTACAATCTTGCCCATGAACTCTAGATCAACTAGTGCTATCGAACTAACAAACCAACTAGTGCTCAACCAACCCCCTCTACTAGAACCCTAACCCCCCTTATATAGAGGAGGTTCGGTCCTGGCCTAGGGCATACGTGGAGGCATATTCCTAAGAAATGCCCCCTCCCAAAGTGGTAACCCGACCGGGGTGCTTTTCCCTGTGTCACACATGCTTTAGCGATGTAAGCCTCTGCGGCTCCCGCGTCAGCCGACGTGAGCGTCGTCACCCTTGTCGGCCATGACCCGGTGGTCCTGCCCTTGCTTTATTCGCTCATGCAGTGCGTACCGAACCTTCTTTTTTGACCAGAGAGATTCCTTCCTTCTCCCAGAAGCTAAGCAAGGATCCGGATCATAGTAGATCCGGCCACACCTATTCCTGCATATAAGTTAGACAAGCACTCCCGACTTACTCCTTAAGTCGGATGAGATAATGTTAGGCAACCCCCCTGGTCCGGGTTACTCCGTGATTCGGACTGCCTTGAGGTGACCCGGTCAGCATCCGCTTTGACCTTGCCGGACCTCGGCTAACTCGGCCGTTATACCCCGGAGCGACCCTACCCGGGGGTATCCCCCCAATAGATACTATCACGGATTCTATGACTTCTAGTCATTTTATGGAGTCAGGGCCCATCATCGCTTCTTTGCATGTAGTCGGTTCATCATTGTCAAAACAATAACGACTTGCTTATCAAATCTTACTATTTGATTCTTACCGACCCACACGATTCTATAGGAACTGTAATCTCCGAGATCACACCTTTTGTAATCACGAGAGCCATGAGCATTGTGGCCGCCACCGGGACTCTTTCTGGCGCTGCGCTACTTAGCACATATAGCTAAGGTTCAACAACCTTATCAAAGTTCTATTGTCCTCCCATTTAACTTTTCACGAAAAATTCCTTCTCAAGAAACTTGACGTTCCAAGTAACAAACTCTTTTGTCCTTGGTGTTGTGGAGAAATTCCCAACAAACTCTTTGGGATAACCTACAAAGACGTGCTTATCTGACTTTGGTTGTAAACATTTTACTTATGCATAGCATACCAAAATTTAAGAAAAGACAATTCGGGTTTTATCCCAAACCATAACTCATATGGTGTCATTTCAATGGATCACGATGGTGCTCTTTTTAGTGTAAAAGCGGTAGTCTCTAAAGCTTCAATCCTTAAAAGATAATGGCAGTTTTATAAATGACACCCTTGATCTTACCATGTCAAACATGGTTTGATTTTATCTCTCGAATATGCCATACTCCTATGGTTTATCGGGAAACACAAATCATGGAACAATTCCTCAAGTCTTAGGTGTTTTTGCTAAACATGTAACTCAAATATCTTCCTTTATGATCGAATAATAAACTCTTTATTTTCTTGTTACAGTGATTTTCCACTTCATCTTGAAAGTCTTTGAACAATTTTCAAATGTTTCATACTTCTTCCTTGTTAAGTAAATATAAAGATATATTCACTCAAATTTTCGGAGAAAGCATATGAAGCAAAAAGATCCATCGCATATGGCTACACATAATGGACTATGCACATCAGCATGCACAATTTCCAATAAGCTAGTCATCCGTTCCTCTCTGGCCTATGGACGGAGTTTCAATTATCTTGAGGAAAGTCTCACATGCGTCAATTGATCAAAATCAAAGACTCCAAAAATCCATCAACATGGAGTTTCTTCATGTTTTCTTTCAAATATAATTTAAATAGCGATGTCACTTCATAAGTGATCTTTCAATCATTTGTCTTGCGACATTTTAGCAATAGTGTTTATGGATGTGATTTCTCCAACTAGACTTGTAAAAGTTCATCCATCCTTTATGGAATATGGTAATTATTTGAACAGCCATTGTTCTCATGATACCGGAACAAAATAAGAATTATTTAAACAAATCCTAAAGGCTTGGTTTGATGACAATGAAAAACACAATAACACTTTATTTGTTTTCGATGAACATCATCACTCATTCTCTTGCTAGTTACTTAGGCCATTGTAGTTCATGAATTGCGTTGTCCTGTATGACACTTCATACCAACCAATTCGGTATCCAATACCGGTATCCAATACCTAAGAACCACATTGTTTAACAAGCAAGGAATACAGCCATAAGATGTATATCTTCTATATACCTAAGTTGGACATCTCTAACCTTTTCTTTTCTGGCAAATATTTTATAGATTCTCTTTCAGCAATTCCTTTTCTTTTAAAAGAATCTATCAACATCAATAGTGGTGTCATCAACATGACACATGGTACAAAGCGTATATAGTCAACTACTAATACCTTTGGACTTGCACTTTGAAGTGGATCACCATCATCAAATGTTTGGTGTTCTTTCAAAAATCCATTCTTTAGTAATCTATTAGTGTAGTAAACATTTTACTTACAGCTTCTATTCATCCTTATAATGAAAACTTTCATGATCAAGCTACTATAGCTTATAAGGAAGAATCACGAGTATAATATCAGTTCCCAAAACCTTTTTGGTAGATTCGGATGCCTAGCATCTCCATCCTTCACAAATTCTCATACACTATGAGAACATGTATTTTGCTAATTTATACTCTATCATAATGCAACCAAAAACATTGTTTCAGATATCACACTATCTTTCACACGTGATGGTTTCTGAAACAATTTTCAGCTCCAATATAATCTTGATATTAAAACAACTTTTGGATATCAATAATCATGGAGGCAAACATGATACTTTAGATACTAACATTGGAATTCTTACCCTTGATTTAATACCACTTATTAAATTTCATGGAGTAAATAGAGTTTGCTGAAAGTTTGCAATAGGACTTATAAACTTTAAATTGACATTCAAAACAATACGATACTAGTTCGTAAAGTAAATATCCATAATTCTATAGTTCTATTATCTCAAATAAAAACTAAGCATAAGGTAGAAAACGAATGCCAATGACTACAACAAACTATGCAAATTCACTTTGATTTAATTTATGACAAATTTGGTTCGACTAATCCAAATTAGAAATGAACTCCCACTCAAAAACGACATCCCTCGTGCCTTTTTGGTGATTACATGAACCAAATCCACTACACCAAGTCCGATCATCACGTGAGTTGATGTAGCTTCAAAGGCGAGCATCTATATGGGCATCATATCAACTATATGACTCATGCTTAACCTTTGGTCCGTGTTCGAGGCCATGCAGACATGCTAGGCTCGCCAAGTAAGAACCTTAGTACTCGCATGTGTAAAACTATCTTACACCCGTTTGTATGAAAGCGTAGAGTCGAGTACACCCAATCATCACGTGATGTCTCGAAATACGATCCACAAAACAGTGCATACTTAAGGAAGAACACAGTGTAAGGTTGGTCCGGGCCGCTTCATCCCACTATGCCACCAATATCCAAAATACATAGAAGATACAATAACATGATCATCATCGCCCACATATAAACATATGTGTACTACCCGTGCTAAGAACCTACGCATAGATCAGGCTCTGATACCACTGTTGGGTCCACAGCATAGAAAACAAAAAATTTCCTACGATGAGAACTATACAACAAGATCTATATACTAGATACAGAGCAACGGGTGGACATACATCCATGGAGAACTTACCCTCGAAGACAACGAGCTTTGTTAACGAGTAGGAACTCGTGGTTGATGTAGTCGTACACTTGCCGATCTCAAGATCGTGATGAAGCCCAGCAGGTCCGGCTCCAAAGACGTCCATCGATCCAGCTCCGGCACCACCAAGTCCAGCACCGAAAGCGTGGTGCATCCGTGATCGCACACACGTCGGTACCCCAACAACCTCCATCCTCACTCCAGCAAAGCAGAAGCAGCAACTCCTTTCGAGATAAAGCCACCGGGAACATGTAACTCGCCAATCTGAGACCAGGGGGGAATAATACGAGCGGGGGGGAGAGATCCTTCACAAGGAGGTGTGTGTGAGAAGTGAGGAGGGGTGGCCTTTTATAGGAGGAGGGGGGTTCCCCTCCTTCATGGCAGCGCATGGAGGGTGACCTTCACCTCCTCCATTCATGTGGTGGTAACCCCTCCACATTAAAATGCCCCTTCACATTCTCTTTTAAAGTCTCCACTTTAAATGCATTAAATTTCTCCAAATTTAATGCTCTCTCATTTAATAAAACTCTTTTATTATTTTATTCAGAATTTTGTTAATTACTTTAATTAACAAACATTCACATAAAACCCCCTGCAACATTTCAATATTACATGCAGAATCAATTTCAGCAATTTCACCCAAAACAGTTTCGGTGTCTATTGAAATAATTCCAGCGCTTTCTTAAATTTTTATCTGAAACATATTTGCTCAAAATGGTGTCGGTATCCCTTAAGTGTGTCACCCTATGGTTCACGAATAATGCAGACATGATCGAGACCCCTCTCCGATCAATAATCAGCAGCGGGACCTGGAGATCCATACTGACTCCTACACATTCAACGATGACTTCTGTGACCGTGAGAACCTTTAACGCTAGTAACTAAATCCCTTTGTCCCGTGATATATTACATGTCCGAGATTCGATCATCGGTATCTCCATACCTAGTTTGATATCGTTACCGACATGCACTCTTTTCTCGTTCCTGTGATATAACATTCTAGTGATCACATCACTTGCTTGCAAGCTATTTCAATGTGATATCACCGAGAGGGCCCAGAGTATATCTATCCGTCATCGGGATGGACAAATCCCACTCTTGATCCATGAGCCTCAACATAACACCTTCGTAGCACTGAACCCACCTTTATAGTCGCCCTGTTACGGTGTGACGTTTGATGTTATCAAGATACTCTTCCGGTGTTAGCAATTAACATGATCTCATGGTCTAAGGATAAAGATTACTTCGTATGATGTTATATCAATATAAACATAATGACTTTGATCGTAATGCTATACTTCGGATGAATGTTCATCACATCATTCCACCAATGGTGTGACCTTGTTATTAACAACATCCAATGTCCATGATCAGGAAACCTTGATCATCTTGTTAATCAACAAGCTAGTCTATAAGAGAGGCATAACTAGGAACCTTTTTGTTTATTAAACACACATGTATTGATGTTTTCGATCAATACAATTCTAGCATGTAAAATAAACATTTATCATAAACATGGAATAAGATAATAACCACTTTATTATTGCCTCTCGGGCATATTCCCTTCACTCTTCCACGCCATCAAGCTATTTTATGGCACCGTTACCACTTATTATTATCCATACCACTTGTATTTCACTATCTCTTTGCCGAACTAGTGCACCTATACACCTGACAAGTGTATTGGGTGTGTTGGGGACACAAGAGACTTCTTGTATCTTGATTGGAGGGTTGCTTAAGAGGGGATACCTATGACCACTTCCTCCCTGAGTTCGATAAACCTTGGGGTGATCCACTTAAGGGAAACTTGCTGCTGTTCTACAAACCTCTGCACTTGGAGGCCAACAACTGTCTACAAGAATAGAAGTGCGTAGACATCACACCGCACCGAAGGTCGAGACTGGCCTCATGGATGAATTTGAAGAACTTGAAAGAAAAGGAGATGAGGATCCGCCACCCCTTGTTTTAAAACCTATTCCTCCAGGTCTCAGGTATGAATTCTTAGATAAGGAAGGTAAATGCCTGATGTTTTTAGATGATAAGCTTTCTCCTGAGGAAAACACGAAATTATTAGAGGTACTTGTCAAATAGTGTGAAGCTTTATGATACACTCTTAATGACATAAAAGGAATTGATCCCTCCGTAGTAACTCACAAGATATCTATGATTGAAGATGCTAAACCATTTGTTGATAATCAAAAAAGGTTGAATCCTAAGATGAAAGAGGTAGTAAGAAAGGAGGTTATATGTATGTTGGACAATGGTATTATCTATCTAATTTCAGATAGTAAGTGGGTGAGCCCTACTCATTGCATACCTAGGGAAGGACGTATAACAATAATTAATAATGATAAGGATGAATTAATCCCTGCTAGAACGATAGCAGGATATAGAATGTGTATTGACTTCAGAAAGTTGAACAAAGAAACCATAAAAATTCATAAGCAACTACCTCTCATTAATGATATCATGGAAAGGATGTCTGCTAATTCTTACTTCTGTTTCCTTGTCGGATACTCTAGATCTTCTCAAATAGCTATCCAGCCCGAAGATCAAGAAAAAACTACTTTTACCTGTCCCTATGGAACCTATGCTTATCGATTAATGCCTTTTGGTTTGTGTAATGCAGCTGCTACTTTTCAAGAATGTGTTCTAAAAATATTCGACAGTTTTGTGGAAAGTTCCATGGAGGTCCTTATGGACAATTTTGTTGTCTATGGAACTACTTTTGAGAAATGTCTCTATAATCTTAATAGAGTTTTGCAACGATGTAGACAAACCAAGATGGTTCTCAATTGGGACCGATGCTGCTCAATGGTAAAGCAAGGTATAGTTTTCGGGTATAAGGTTTATGAAAAGAGCATTGATATTGATAATTCAAATTTGGTTACTTTAGAAACACTGCCAATTCCGCAAGATATACAGGAAGTAAAGAACTTCCTTGGACATGCTGGTTTTTATAGATGCTTTATTAAAGATTTCGCTAAAATAGCTACCCCTTTAACTCGTCTCTTAGATAAAGATACCCTTTTTTACCATTGATAGAGATTGCTACGATTCCTTCGAACAGTTAAAAAAGGCACTGATTTCTGCATCGATCATTCAACCACCTAATTGGGATGAACCATTTGAAATTATGTGTGATGCTAGTGAATATGCTATTGGGGCTATTTTAGGACAAAGAGATGGACCGAATCTCAATGTCATTCAATATGCTAGTCGAGTTTTTATTGAGGATCAAAGGAACTATGCAACAACCGACGAAGAATTTCTAGCTATTGTTTTTGCTTGTGATAAATTTAGACACTATATTATCAACTCAAAAGTAATAGTTCGTACTGACCATCAAGCTTTGAGACACCTCCGAGCTAACAAAGATGCTAAGCCCCGTCTAATTAAATGGGTCTTGCTACTACAAGAATATGACCTACAGGTAGTAGATAGGAGAGGAAAGGATAACCCTGTTGTCGACCATCTGTCACGGATGGAAGGAATCATAGAGGATCCCATTCCTATTAACGAATCTTTGCCAGGAGAATACCTTGCAGTTATAGAACCTCGCGATCCTTGGTTTGCAGATTATGCTAGTTTCCTTGTAGGTAAGTGACATGGGCATACCCTATAGGTACTCGAGATCAGCATATATGGTCTAGCCCAGAAGAAGCCCACGATGTTGCTAAGGCCCAATCGAGATTCGGGTGACCTGGGAGGCTTCGACTCCTTGCAGAACACGGCAAATACAAGATAGAAGTTTGAAGGGAAAACCCTAACATTTAATCGACTCGGCCTGCTATCCCGGGACCTAGCCTATCTATATAAAGGCTAGGAGGGGGCAGCGAGGAGGATATCCGCAACCCTAGGTTCCACACCATCGCCAGATTGCATCTGCGCACCCCTGTAACTTTCGCCTCCTCGATAATTCCAAGAGAAGACAAGCAGGAGTAGAGATCTCTGTGAGGCCTGAACCTGCGTAAACCTCGTGTCACCTGTGTGCTTGTTTGCTAGCCAATCGATGCCTCTAGTGCTTCCCATTTCCTTGAACCTAAGTCCATCTACGATGGGCATTGATGAGTTAACCCCTCATCAATTGAACCCGTCTATGGGAAACGGGAGTGCTGATGTTGCGGCTTCCTTGGCCCCATCAACCGCGATCTATGACTCAATAGCAGCGGAGACTTGCCTCCTCTTCGGTGCCTTCAACTTCACCGTTAACATGCCGGCCACTCGCCTGGATTTCGATTCCGTGGGCGATGGAATCGGCCTGGCAATCGGGAGCCTACGCTTCCAAGTTGGTCGGTTGGGCACACTTCGCCTCCCTGATCAGCCGAAGCTTCCTGCGATTGCTCCTGCATCGTGGTTTCCACCGCCGATCGGCACCCTGAGCAAGCTCAATGCCCCAACATTAGTCAGGAATACGGACAGTGACAGCAGTTGCGAGTCCGATCTGGCGACAGAAGACAGAACCTACGGCTCCGGATCTAAAAGCTACGGGAGCAACAGCTTCCCTAGCCATTACATGTGCGCCATCATCAACATGGGTGGCAATAGCGGCAATCGGGACAACACCGGTACTAGAAGTCACTACAAGAAAAGTTTCCTTTCGCAACGAATTGGCCCGACGATCGTCGTAGAAGGCGCGTCTTCCACGATGAAATTCTAGGCTCGGCCGTGGCCGATGAAAAACTTTTTTTCCGGTTTCACGGCCCTCTACTACGACGGATCTGCTGAAAACATGGAGGAAACTCGGACAACGCGTGGCAGAAGCAAGATTTTCGTTTCCTCGCGCGATGTTGACTCGCCGAAGTCTTTTGAGGCGTGTGGGTCCCGGACGTCGGTGCCTCTAGTGGACCATACTTTTCGGTCGTGCCTCCCTGATTTGAACTCGATAATGTAGCTCGAGGCGTTTGTTGTTTAGTCAGGCTGCTAGGTCCCACATGTCAGCATCTCATTAGAAGGATCGTGTGTATGATGGATTTTTTTCTTGGCTCACGCTACCCCGTTCCGAGTTGATAGCGCTGCTCGACGCATCTACCGTTTAACCAACCTCCTGAGCCCACACGTCATCCTCTCATTAGAAGAAACGTGTGTATGATGGATTTTGTTTCCTTGGCTCGCGCTACCCTGTTTCGAAGTTGATAGCGTTGTTCGATGCATCTACCGTTTAATCATGATGCTGGGCCCCACATGTCATCCTCTCATTATAAGAAACGTGTGTATGCTGGAATTTTTTCCTTCGCTGGTGTTACCCCGTTCCGAGTTAATAGCGCTTCTCGACGCATCTACCGTTTAACCAACCTCCTGATCCCCACATGTCATCTTCTCATTAGAAGAAACGTGTGTATGATGGATGTTTTTTCCTTGGCTCGCGCTACCCTATTCCGAACTTGATAGTGCTTTTCGATGCATCTAGCGTTTAATCACGATGCTGGGCCCCACATGTCATCCTCTCATTAGAAGAAACGTGTGTATGATTGATTTTTTACCCTTTATAGCGCCTTCGTGTTCCGAACTTGATAGCGTTGCTCGCTGCATTAGCCGTTTATTCAGGCTGGTGGGTCCCTTATGTAAGCCTCACATTAGAAGAATCGTTAGATGGAATTTTTTTCTTCCCTAGCGCTACCCTGTTCTGAACTAGATAGCGTTGCTCGACGAATCTACCATTTGCTCACGCTGCTGGGTCCCTCATTTCAACCTCTCATTACAAGAAATGTGTGCATGCTGAACTTTTTTCTCGCTCACGCCTCCCTGTTTCGAACTGGAAACGTTGCTCGTTGCAGCATCTATATAAGGTCGCACTGCTGGGTCCCACATTTCAGCCTCTTATTAAAAGAAACGTGTACATGCTGAACTTTTTTTCTCGGTCGCGCCTCCCTGTTTCGAACTGGCAACGTTGCTCGATGCAGCATCTGTATAAGGTCACACTGCTGGGTCCCACATATCAGCCTCTCTATAAATGAAATGTGCGTATGATGGACCTTTTTTAGCCATGTCTGCTGTTTTGACCTTGGAAACTTGCTGGGTCCCAGATGTCAACCACCTCTGTGCAGGAAACGTGTCTATGTTGGGTCCCAGCTAACAGCCTCTATTTGAAAGAAGCATGTGTATGTTGGACTATTTTTTCGGATCCCAGATGTCAGCCTCAGAGTACAAAAAATGCTCAGAAAGGTTGAATTAAAAAGATTCTGGGCTAACTCGGGGCGGATGCCCTATTCATCATGGCTTATATTCCATGGGCTCACTCCTAAATTCAATGGGCTACGGTCGGTGGCCACAAGACCATGAAAAGGCCGAATTAAAAGGTATTGGGCTATGCTTGGGGCTGATATGCTAATTTCATGGGCTATGCTTGGGTCTGCTGGGTCCGACATGTCAGCTTCTCTATAAGTGCAACGTGTGTATGATGGACATTTTTTTCGGCCGCGTCCGCTGTTTTCACCATGGCAGCCGTGTATGGTCTTACTGCTGGGGCCCTGATGTGAGCCTCTCTGGCATGTTCTGGCTTGTGGGTCCCCGATGCAGCCTTGTATGTTTTGTCTGGTGGGTCCCTGATGTGAGCCTCTCTATACAAGTATTTAAACTTTTTTTTCGAACCCACCCTCAAAACAAACTCCAGGGACGCTGCATGCTGGTGGGTCCGTGATGTCAGCCTCTCCGTAATGCGATATTGCTAGGAGAAAAAAAATGTAAACCCAAGATACACACACACACAAAGGCGATTCGAACAAAAGACCTTCAAATCAAATAAACGTAAACTGAGTGCCAAATACAACAAAGATATTTATAGAAAAACCATTAAACTTTTATTAATACTACAACTTCTGTTTTAGTCTTCTTAAATTATTTTGTGTGTCTATGTTTATCTCTTTTAAAATATAAAAGGGCAGCGCTCCTGGCATCTCAATTTATAAAATGCCACATAATGGCGTATTTTCTTAAAAACATGGGTATGCAGAGTTTTTTATTATGCGAGGTGGGGGGGGGGCAATGCCCAAAATGCCGAATTAAAAAGAGTTTGGCTATTGCTCTACGTGGGTTATATTCCATGGGATATGCTCCATGGGCTTCATTCTCAAATTTCACTAGGCTGTGCTCAGTAGTCCGCTGACCCGTAAAAGGCCGAACTAATATGTTCTCGGCTATGCTCCATGGGCCGAACTAAAATTTTGCTGGGCTGTGGTCAGCAGTATCTGACCCCTAAAAGACTGAATTAAAATGTTCTGGGCTAAAGAGGGACCGAATGAGCTACTCCCTCCGATCCAAATTAATGTTCTCGGATTTGGCTAGATTCGGACGTATCTAGCACTAAAACATGACTAGATATGTCAGAATCTAGACAAATGTAAGAACATTAATTTGGATCGGAGGGAGTATTAGATTTCTTCTCCTGGTTAATAAAATTTGCATTGTGATGTGCTCTGCCGGATTCGAAATAAAGACCTCAGCGAGGGCGAGGGAAAAGCGATAATTCTTTTTGGCAGACATTCATGTCAAAATTCAGCAGTACAGAATAAGGTAGAAAAATTATCAACAGATTCGAAGTTAATATTCGGGAGCACTTGACCAATTCAGCAACATTTCAAAAGTGACCAATGCAACAATACAGACAATAAAATACAATACCAATACATCAGTATTAGTTGCACAAATGCTTTAGTAATAGCAACGACAGAACATTTGAGAGATTCAGTAGCTTTCCTACTTGAAATTCAATAGCCGTACAGAGAGAATCAGTTCTTGTTCTAGCTAAAAATACCTTGGCGCACGATCAGTTTGGCTTGTTCTCCTAATACACTCAATCATTGGAGCAAGCAAAACTGACGATCAAGTCTACTTTTCTGTGCATGCCTCCTTCTCACATCAATGCAAAGCCTGGTCAAGATTATGAGTTTATGACAAGGCCAAGTTACAAAATAAAAGCAAGACCATCTACTGCCCTTGATCTAAACAAGTAGCAGTACATCAGTATTAGTTCTATAAAATGCCAAGTTCCAAAAGAAAAGCAAGACCATGTACTGCACTTGGTCTAAACAAGTAGCAGTACATCAATATTAGTTCTATAAAATTCCAAGTTTCAAAAGAAAAGCAAGACAATCTGCTGCACTTGATCTAAACAAGTACACGTACATCACAGTTAGTTTTACAAAATATTGTATTGTACGTACTAATAGTAACAACAAAAACATTTGATAAATTCAGTAGCATTTAAAAGATTCAGCAGTACAGAATATGACCGAAGAAATATCGACAAATTCCTAGCTCATATTCAGCAGCACTTGACAGATTCCCAGTTCATATTCAGCAGCACTTGCCAGATTCATCAGCATTTCAAACTGACCGAATTAGCAGTACACAGACAATAATTGATAGATTCAGCAATGCACACATTGAAATTCAATAGATGTAGCTAGGCCTAATTCAAAAGTAAAGCGAGACCATACTCTGCACTTCAAAAGTAAATCTGAACAAGCACCAGTACATAGTTATTATTGCAAAATAGATTAGCAGAGGAAGAACTCCATAGAAAATACTCAGAACTACCTTAAGCTAGGAACCACGTCTCCCAAAATGATAAGTACCAGTATATACAGTAGGTATTACTACAAAATACATTAGAAGTAGTTGAACTCCATAAAAATACTCCTAAGAACAACTACTAAGAACAGGTAGTAAGTCTTTCTAGTAGTTCAAATACTCCAACAAACATTAAGATGTGTTTATCTCACTCATGAATCTTGTTAATCCGAAGACATTATTCCAGGGTGAACACCGACGGTTGACCAGTGACCAGGTGCGACATCGGTATCGGCAGGAGCCACTGCAGCTCTTCGAAAGGGATGCCGTCAGGCTACACGGTGCTCTCCGGCACGCATAACCCGGAATTTTTTATCCTTCTCCCCTCAATCACAGTCGACGACCAAAACTTCACCATGTACCGTGGCGGCAAGCACACTGCCGACCTGACGCATACGACGGATACGACGTGCAGCGTTTGGCGCGTGTCAAATCGCACCACGAACACAGTACCATCGTCTCCGAATATGATGATATCTACTGTCCATAGGCTTGTTGCCGGCAGAGGCTTAGAGGTGTACCTACTTGTTTTGCCGTAGCGGAAACTGCGCACCCTTATCGAGTGAGCTTCACAAAGGTGGGCGAGGAGCGCCGCCGGTGAGGCGGCGAAAATGCAGCCATCATCCATGCAGTTCAAGGGCCGTGCGCGCACGCAATCTTGTGGTTGTGGACCTAACGGTACGCGACCAATGCCCCGCAACCATCGTTGGGGCATCTGCTAACTTTTCTGCTGGTGACTCGGAGGTTCAACTCCTTGGAGCATGTGGCTAGTTGGACGGTGCTGGTAGTGTCCATACGCATAGCGATCTCGTCGAACACGTCGGCGCCGACGTTGCTCCATCCGCCGTACCACTAGTTGGGCTCCGAATCCGCCATCGCGTCTCGATGGTTTGGGGGCGAGGCAGATCAATCTATGACTATTGGGAGGTTTTGGAGGAGAAGGGTGGCAGCCTGGAAGGATCGATGCTGCGGGGGAGATGGCGAGGAAAATGAGTGATGCGCGTGTTGGATATGATACCAAATACCGGTGGAGATGGAGAAGACGGTATGGCTCTTTGAATGAGGAGTTTTTGCGTGTTCCTTCGTCGGTCTTCTGCTGCAGGGGGCAGCTGCATCGAGGAGACTTTAATAATTAGCTAGCTAGTGTAGCACGCCAACACCGTCTAGTACTACTGTAGTCCTAGCATCGAGGAAACTTTACTAGTACTGTAATTAGCTAGCTAGTCTAGCATGCCAACGCTGTCTAGGGGTGTGTTCGGCTCTGAAATGTAGTAGCATGGAATGGAGTGGTTCCATTCTCCAGGCACGGAACGGTTCCATCCTAGTGTTCGGTTCAGCCAAAAGTGAGGAACGGAATGGTTATATTTTGTTTGGTTGGATGGAATGGAATGTCTAGGATTGGGTTCAGCCCACCTCATTCATACCTATGGTGAGGATATCTCCTAGATGTTGTAACACAAACTAAGAAAAAATTCAGCAGTATATTATTTGTATTTTAAGCAGTAAGAAGAACAAATATATTTGATCAAGCATATATCATAGATTTGATCAAGCAATCAATAAAACTTGCAATATTTGGTCCAAATTAAAGTGGACAGGGCACATTGACGAGGATATCTCATTGTTGTTTGCTTGCCCCGCCGTTGCCGCTTGCCCCACCATCGCTGTTGCTTGCCCCGGAGAGAGGGAGAGGCGTTGGAGAGACGAGGGAGGGCCGCCAGGGAGGGAGTGGAAGCAGGGCGCCGTCGCCGGTAGTGAGAGAGAGGAGGGAGGCGTGGATAGGGTTGCGGGGTGGGTGGTCGCCCGACGGGTGAGAATAGGCCTATCTTTTTCTGGAGCGGTTTGGGTGATGGTTAGTGCCTCGTTCCTCGCGATTCCACCAATTCGGTCGCATCAGTTGGTTCCGCATCTTCAAGGAATATTCGGTTTCATGGAACTAGTTGGTTCCGTTCTATTCCAGAACCGAACACTGGAATTGCCTCTAGGTACAGAATGGTTCCGTTCCATTCCACCTAATTCTCAAACCGAACACACCCTAGTAGAATGAATGCCATATCATCACAATATAAAATTGTACTACTCCATAAAGTAGTAATAGGTAAAGCTGAGAAAATAATTATATTTTCGAGCCGCTTCCATAAAGTATCGGGTGTATATTTGGTTCTTGTACTTGTGCATAGCGTTCATTGTGCTAAAGTCTAGTACAGTATCAATAGAATCTCCTACTTCCCCCGTTTCAAAATATAAGATGGTTTAGCTTTTGTGAAAAAATGTATCTAGACATCTTTTACTACACACTAAAAGTAGTGTGTATGTTCGGAGTGAACCACACACTAAAAGTTGTCTAGATACATTCGTTTCGCACAAGTTAAAGCATTTTATATTATGGAACAGAGTGAGTAGATGCTAGAATGGAAAATAAGATTCGAGGGTTAGCAATGTTAGAATTTGCTAGTCTTGATACAACGGTTAATGTTGAAAGTCAACTATACACTATATAGTGGCAAGATAAGATAAGATAAATCTCTAAAAAATATGGTCTCATCATATCAGCTTATCCAAAGACTAGTGCATGAGGCTATATAATCGTTCAAGCCAAGGTTGTTTTCATAGAGTACGACCCTTACACAAGCATTGAGGTGATTGTTCATGTGTATGACATGTGGTCCGTAACATCCTATTGATGCTAAAATTTCCATAATTTCTAAAAAAACTCTAGAATCGGCGGACTAAAGTGCATTATGATAACGGTCCAAAAAAAATATAGTCAAGTTCATTTGAGTAAATAAACATAGTACCGATACAAGGACATGTTTCAAAAGAGAGGAAACCAACAAGTTGAAAACCGATGACTTCAGACAACCAAACAAAATAAACAGTTCAACATGGTCCATAATTATTTCTCTACTTGTAGTACCAACTATTACATATGGATTGCATCATTACGTACTGCGGTAACATGTCTTGTTTCTTAGTTAAGCATGAGGCCGGTTCCAATCGACGGTGTTCACGAAGGTTGGTACGAACCAAAGTGGATGCTTCACCGTTCCTATCCAGAAGCAAGGGTTACTAATTCCCTCGAGGACATTGATTTCAGAAGTAACACCGCAGTCTTTACCACTAAGACTGAAGCGGCATAATTCAGGCTGTGCCTCTTTGAAAAGCCATGCTGCAGTTGGTAAGATGTAGATACAGTTGCTTCTCGTCAGATAACCTGAGGTAAGATCTGCATGGCCTACGCGCATGATAATCGGATAGTTCACTCTAAGGAAAAGAGAATATGATCCAAGGTCAGCAATCCTTTCCCATGGATTAGCTTGATCAACCTGACCAGTGTTCATTGAGAACACCAAGCAGCCAAACCTAGAAGCATAAGTGGAGATAGTGCGCCTGCAGTGTAAAACACAAGGATGAGCAGCACCAATACGATGGCGCCAATGACAAGTAAGACAACTGGGACCATAAGAAGCGCCAAGCGTATATATATGAAGAAGTCTAGAACCATCTGCAGATCTTGCTAACCACCAAAAACCAAAAAAGTAGTCGTGCTCGTCTCCAGTAGCATTAAGAAATGAATTCACCAACTCGTCCGCGGCAGCTGGTCGCGCCAAGACTAGCGCAGGACCTTGAAAAGGTAGCATAATGCGTTAACTTATGATTCCGGCAGCATGATATAGTGAATCCTACTGAAAAATTTCCTTCCAATTGAACTACATGCAAAGTATCTCGAACATAGGAAAAACAACTACGACCTAGAATCGTACAAAGGAAACATATCATTATATAATAGGGAAATTTCCTAGAGAACGGACTCATCTTTTTTTGAACAAGATGGGCAATTTTTGGCTCGTTTTGTCTAAAAAAGGCAAAGATAATTGACCGGTTCATCTGCAGGGGAACTTGCCGAAAACCTATGCAAATGCAGAAAACATAGGATAGGAAAGACACAAGATTTTACATTTGCATGTCCATTTATACTCCTGCAGGATTGCGGTTGTGTTGGATTACATTGCACGGAAAAACCATTGAACGGATTCTTTTTAGAAGCTTCAAGTATATGTTAAATTCCTATCGAATGAACTAAAAGACATTCGGAAAAATCTACTGTGCATAATTCAATCCGATGTATCAAACGACTGCTATAAGAAAAAAATCCTACGGGAAAACTATGATTCGTACAGTTCATAGAGTCTAAAATAACTACTCGTATTTTCATTTAAACGAAACACTCCGTATGTCAATTCAGTACAATAGCTTGGGCACATGAGTAATTAAGCTAGTACACTATATATGAAGGAATAATTACCAGGATGCAGAGGATCCCAAACCTGAACGTTGCCATACAAAGCTGTGGCGAACACCAGTCCATCATGGGTAATTCCATCATTGTAACTATAAGGGCTCAGGGTATGGTTAAGAGGAAGTGGAAGAACTGTCCATCCATCATCACCGCCCTGAAGGATGGCAATTCTGACGTTGAAGACTGCAACAAGCGAGAAATCTTTATATCTCCCAGCAGCTGTGGGAACTTGGCAAATAGCAATCTTCTGCATTACAGCTGGAAGATCATTATCCAACAAGAACGTGGTTGGCTGGTCGGTTGCTTGGAGCGGCAATGCTGGGAGAGGAATCTTGCGACGAGTGTACATGTTGCAAAGCTCCAACTTGCCTCTGAAGCTAGCCGTGGCAATCCAATCTCCATTGACGCTTACCCACTGCCCAGAAGTATAGCCTGGTACCATAGCATCGGAGGTGAACCTGTCCAGCGGCGATAGCTTGAATGGGAGGCTATCAATTTTGAAGTAATGCAAGAAATCTAGCAGTCCCTTGGTCAGGGGGGAATGAAGAACACATGGGAGGCTAAATGGCATTGAAGCATCCAGAGTTGCACTAGCTTTTGCAGATTCAAGAAAAAGTTTGGACGAACCAATTAGGCTGGCGGCGAAGATGACGTCGCATCGCGTTATGAGTTCTTCAAAGGGGCCTTCGATAAACACGTCGTGAAAAAGCTCAGAATCATGCTCACTGTTCTTGCTCGCTGACGCCATCACAAGGCAGTGTCTGTATTTCATTGATTGGGGTTTCAGAAGAGAGGGGGAATCGAGGGTGGCAACTGCCTGAGTGAGACGAGGAAGAAAATCCGAAAGCGACATATGGCGGAAGCGATGGCACATGGTGCGAAAGGGGAAGACGCCCTGGAGGGGGCGGGGGAATAGGCAAGGGGGGAAAAGCTGGATTAATAAACACGAGGGTGCGCTCCTCAGCTACATTTCGAGGAGACAGTGATCTGCCGACTCCCTACTCCCTAGTACCAGTAGACGTCGAGACGGTCAGAGTAGTTAATTTGGAGGAGACTGTGACCGGCCTGACTCTACTAGACGCCTAGGGTACGAGTTGTACTGGACGAGCTCTGTAGTACTATTTTACTTGCATGGATGAGCTCTATTTTTCTTTTTTCACGAAACAAGATCTGTACTATGTTGTCCATAAGCAAAAAGTATTTGGGCATCCACTATGTTGTCCATAAGCAAAAAGTAGTCCTTATGGATGAGACCACATACATAGTAGAGCTTCACCTAAGCTTGTGGCTTGTCCATAAGCAATATAAAATTATTTACTCTCGCCTCTCTCTCTTGCACCTGTATACTTTTTTGCAGATATATGGGTCCCAACTTATAGATAAGTTCACTTTATCATCCATGGTGTTGATGTTGCGAAATCTGACACACAACACTATTTAGCATGGGAGGCAAATTTGGCATTAGCTCCACAACGTTTGTCTTGCCAAATATTTGCATAGTGGGCCCTTACACAGAATAAAACAACACATAGTAAAGGGTGTTCTCTCTCCCCATCGCACGAGAGAGAAGTAGTGCACTACCACATGATCAGATAGAGTAGTACTTGGAATTTGGCATCGGCGCATGGAGTTGCTCCGATTCCCTAGTTTCTCAGATTTGGAACTAACCCTGCAACATATGGAACTAGTTCCAAAAGCCAAATATCTATTTTGGAACTAGATTTGGCTATACATTATGGGTGCCCAGGGCATCCACTATGTTGCCTACCCACAAGCCAAAATGTAGTCCATAAGCCTATCCATAGGTTCACTTTAGTGGAATTTCCTTAAGGGTGACCTACAAGCTTATGGGTTGTCCATAAGCAATAAACAATTATTTTACTTTCTCCTCTCTCTCTTGCATGTGTGCATTTTTAACAAACATGTGGGTCCCAGCTTAAGGTGAACTCGACCTTATACATTGTACTAGCTATTTCTATAAGCTGTGTGGGTCCCATCTTATGGCAAAAGTTCACCTTATACATAGGTGATGTTATAGCTACTTCCACAAGCTGTGTGGGACCCACCTTATGGCAAAAGTTCACCTTGGGCATCCACTATGTTGTCCATAAGGGTGTCCACAAGCAAAAAGTAGTCCTTATGGATGACCACATATATATACATAGTAGAGCTTCACCTTAAGGAAATTTTCTTAAGGGTGACCCATAAGCTTGTGGCTTGTCCAAGGGCGCTCACAATATTGCCATTGCCAAATCTGACGTAAAGGTAAATTTGGTTTTGGTATAAAATATAGCAAGAGCTCCACAATGTACTAGTTGAAAATATTTATAACGTGGGTCCCACCATCTAGCTAAAACAACACATGAAGCAAATATGGAACTAGCCTCACAGTGTATTTGAGGTTTGTGCATAAATTTCATTGTGCTAAACACTATCAATAGAATCTTCTAGATCCCATAATAGAAAAGAAGATACAACTGCTAACAATGTTGGGATTTGACAATCTTGATTCAGCGACCAGTGTTCAAAGTTCTCCATACACCATATAGTTGTAAGATGTAAGATAAGAAAAGCAAGGCGAGTGTAATTTATGGGCCCACGCAAGGCATCATTGTTTCCAGAAAAGCCCATGTGCTAAAGCTAAAATCTTGGGAATTTGACATGATATGCGAACAACATATGTCCATGTGCTCATCCAACATACTTCGCAATGCTCAAGTTGAATCATCACATATAAAACAATTGATGCACATGGATTGTGAAGTGTATAAGAAAAGAGTCAAATTTGGTTAGATTTCAGCTAATTTGAAACTAACGATGAAATATTGAGTGAAATTCACACATGTGTAGTTTTAGTTAACTTGAGAATTTGCAGAGGACAGTGTTCAGCCAAGCTAAAATAACATCAATCTACGCAAAAATTCTACATAAACTTTCAAAAGCAATAGAAGTCGTGGAAGTACACCACTTCTAGGCCGGTACTATTTTACTATCTCAATCGCAAAAAGGCACGATCAGGACAACTAAGTGTGTATGAATTTGGTCAAATACGCTCAAATTTGTTTGAAATGGACTGATTTGCACTAGGGATGCATGCTTTAGGATTGATTTTGTCCACTCTGCAAGATATGGGACTAATTTGTACTCCGGGTGCGAGAAGTGGGACTAAAACTATGTTTACCACGATCTTTGGCAAGAAACAAGTTATACAGATCTTCTAACTTATGTTGTAAAAGAAAAGCTAGAGAAGTCGTAGAACACTAACTTTCCTTCTTCCAAACAATACAATATTAAGGTCTAAATGTCGTAAAATTAATTTGTACTACCTCCACACTAGAGCTTATTAATTAATCCTTATATTTTTGTACATGTGTCTTGCCATGTGTACATGTGTGGCCATGTGTACATGTATTTGTACGTGTCTGTGTACGCGTGTGTGGTGTGTGGCCATGTACATGTATACATGTAGCTGTTTGCGCGTGTGTGTGACGTGTGAGTGGCCAAGTATCTATAGGCGTGTACATATACATTTCCATATACAAGACATGTTTTAGTATGAGTATATATATAAGAGCGATCTGTGCTACAAACATATAATCCCTCTGACCCATATTTGTTGGTTTAGATTCATCTAGATACGCATGTATTTAGTCAAGTTTTAGTGCTAGATACATCCGTATATATCTAGAGTATGTGCTATTGTCTTGTATGTATGACATACTCGCCCCACCCGTTAGCACACACAAAATAAACATTGTGATTGCTATATCTTATCTTATCTTACCATCTTATCTTATCTTACCACTATATAGTGTACGAATAACTTTGAATATTGACCATTGGATCAAGACTCATGAATTCCAACATTTCCAGTCATTGGATCCTCTTTTCCATTCTAGCATCTAGAAGATTCTATTGATAGTCTCCAGCATAATGAATGTTATGCACAAACCTCAAAACACACTTCTCCATCATACTAGAATCTTCTCCCTCGTAGCTAATAATCGTTGACTTCTGCATGATATTATCTTATCTTACCACTCTATAGTGTACGAATAACTTCCAATGTTGACCGTTGGATCAAGATTCACGAATCCAATATTTCTAGCTGTTGGATCTTCTTTTCCATTCTAGCATCTAGAAGATTCTATTGATATATAGTCTTCGTCATAATGAATGCTATGCACAAACCTCAAAACTCACTTCTCCATCATACTAGAATCTTCTCCCTTATTTCTCTAGACCATGTTATCAAAAATTGAATGTGTTCGGTAGCTAATAATCTTTGACTTCTACGTGACATACAAAGTACAAGGACCAAATATACACCCATACTTCTTATCTTAAAACACTTCTCTATCATTCTAGAATCTTCCAGACATTTCTATAGACCATGTTACCAAAATTGGAAGTATTAGGTATAGCTAACAAACATTTACTTCTATGTTGACTTCAACATGATACAAAGTACAAGAACCAAATATACACCCATACTTTATGGATGTCCATCAAATTTAAAACTTTTTGAGCTTAACCTATTATATAATCATATCTTACCACTATATATATAGTGTACAAATAACTTTGAACTTTGACCGTTGGATCAAGACTGGCAAATCCCAACACTGCTAAATAGAATTAAGTTGGATCTTCAATCCATTCTAGCATCTGGAAGATTATCTCTTGATGTTCTTTAGTACACTGAATGTTATGCACAAACTTCAAAATACACTTCTCGGTAATTCTAGAATCATCTTCGTCATTTCTGTAGAGCATGTCGAGTACTAGGTAACTAATAGTAGGTTGATTTCTACATGATACAAAGTACAAAGAACCAAATACACACCTGGTACTTTATGGACGTACCTCTTAATTATAATTGGTAAAGCACAAAAATTTATAAATTTGATTATCATATATATAACCTGTAAATTACACGTGACCTGCATGTGAGACTCAGATAGTATACGTCTGACACATATCATCACTATATAAAATTATAATACAGGTAAAGCAGAAAAATATATAAATTTGATCAACATCTATAAAAAGTATACAAAACATAAATTTCTATATGTGAGAACATAAAAATATGTGGGGTGCAAAATAACTATTCCGCACCCTGGGTGCTGAATAGGGTTTCTCTCTCTCTCTCTATATATATATCATGTAGAAGTCAGTGATTATTAGCTATCTAAAACTTGAATTTTTTGGAAACATGGTTCAGAGAAATGAGGGAGAAGATTCTAGAATGTTGGAGAAGTGTGTTTTGAGTTTTGTGCATAGCATTCATTGTGATGAAGACTATCAATAGAATCTTCTAGATGCTAGAATGGAAAAGAAGATCCAACAGCTAGAAATATTGGGATTCACGAGCCTTGATCTAACGGTCAATATTCAAAGTTATTCATACATTATATAGTGGTAAGATAAGATAAGAAGTATGGGTGTATATTTGGTTCTTGTACTTTATATCATCATGTAGAAGTCAAAGATTATTAGCTACCTGACACTTGAAATTTTTGGTAACATGGTCAAGAGAAACGAGGGAGAATATTCTAGTACGATATTCTAGTACGAGGGAGAAATGTTGGGATTCGCGAGTCTTGATCCGACGGTCAACATTCAAAGTTATTCATACACTCTATAAAAAAGTGGTATGATGATGGAAATATGAGATAGTGGTAAGATATACTACTCTTGTTGCTCCATGTCACACCCCGAGAATAAGAAGCACACACACACACATAGAGAGAGAGAGACTCACGCAGCTTTGCTCTTGAAGTTATACTATGAAACTATTTTGAAGGTGTACACTGTGAGTCAATATCTTGAAAATCACCGAGATTTTTGAATGACTCAATATCTTGATATATATGAATTTGCATGCTGGCAACTCGTACACAGATTAAAAAACGAAAGGATATAAAGGAAAATGAATAAACGAAAAGGGTCCGCATGACATCCTCTCGTTTGCAGTACCAACCATGAAAAAATGGTAAACATGAGATTTGAAACATTCGAAAAAGTTGTTGTCACATTAGATATGGCCTGAACACTCGAGGGTTTCTCGAGCGGAACAACCGATTAGGTCATGGCCATATCTACATCATAGTTCATGATAATGGTCCCATATTTGGTAGATGGGTGTGTCTTGCCATGGTATACAATAATGCTGGGGTGGTAGTTTAGAACTAGTATTAGGAAAAACATGTTCAAATTTCCGAGTTGTATCTTTAGGGTCCGTGTTGTAAAATTATAGGTCCCAGATATATTTTGGTTTTCTTTTTGGACCACTATGTAATTTTCATGCCCACCATTGGATTTTAACGCGCATGTTCTTGGTACTTCGGGGCAGATTCCTTATTAGAAAGAAAAAGAAAAAGTTCCCAGTGACCGGAATTATTTTGGATCTGAATGCCCCAGACCCAATTTTCAAAAAAAAATGGACTATTGTGCAAAACTTGAGTAGTTTGTACTTCTACTGAACCAGGGGCACCAGAAAAGTAACCCCAAAGCTGCCAAAGAAAAAAAGAAAGAAAAAATGAAGAGCAAGAAGAGATTATTAACGGGAGGCAACGCGAGAGCAGCGAAGGAGTTGAAGGCGGTGCGATGTCAGAGTAAAGCTAGTTTGATGGGTTTCTAACACGAGGTACAGGTACCTACTACTAGTGGCACAATACTACTAGTAGTAGTACTATGTTTTCTCTCTCCTTCGTTGTCTCTCACCATCCATCTTCTCTCCCGCTCCTGTCCAGCACGTCGCGTGCACCAGCCGGCTGATCTCTCCCTCGTCCCACTGCGTGGCGCCGCACACGTGTGCCTTGGTACGGCCGCGCTGTGTGTGTGGCCCGTTTTTTTCTTTTTTTTTCTTGACAAGAGTCTCTAGCGTGTTGGTCAAGCTGCCTTGGTGTAGTAAACTGTACGTTCTTCGCACGACTATTTTATTACGTGCACTCCAATAACTTACCTTATTAAAGCATAATAATATCCTGCATAATTTAGAACTTTGGTGCAATACTTGGTCGACTTATTAGAACTAAACATCTCTCGAGTATTTTAGAAGTACTCCGAAACATGTTTCTAGCTTACCAAGATATCGTGTATTTTTTAATGGATGCAGTACTATGGATGGTTTTGCATGACTATCGACATGCACATTTTTTTTTGCATTGTTCACATTTGACGTCCAGGCAAACAATGTACATATACCTCTCCATGAACAACGATTGGAGTCTACACTCAATGTTACATGTAAGTTTCGTCGTTTTTTCCCTACTTTCTAAATGTTATATTAAACTACCGTCATTTCCAATGATGCATGAAACGACCAAAAAAGAGTTGTGACCTTTTTTTTAGTATCTAAAAATATTTTCATTATTAATAATTAGTTTTTACCATTTTATAGAGCATTCTATAAAACAGAACAATGTTTTCACCATCAGGGGAAATGTTTCCATTACATGAACAAAAATAATGTTTTTATCACCAAGAATATATAGCACAAGAAATGAATTCCAACACAATAACCATATGCAATGACCTGATGTGTATAAACCTTAGTGACTTAATGTATGCCTTTTTTATCTATGAAAACTGTTGGTTAATAAAAACATAATGTTTGTTAAACCCACATGTGATCTGTCTATATAAATGACACAGTGATAGTAACCATGGAGAATCGTCATACGTCTCCCCTTCTTCTTTTTTTTGCGAAAAGGATCCTGGCATTAAAAGAAACATCGAACAGTACAAAACACCTAAAAAACTAAAATTACATCAAAATCCTTGAGATGCCCTTCGTCTTCAACCTTAGTTGCCCACGCCACGAGGAGCAATGGTACCTGCCAGATTGACATGTTTTTTTGCAAAGCCGTCGAGGATATCCCTGTGATGGAGGCTGGCGGCCGTGCATGCGTTGTTCACACCCGACGTGCCCTAGAATACACACTGCTCAAGGAGGCCGATGAAGAGGTCCATCTCGTCATGCTGGACAAGACGCTGCGTGAAAATAGCTACCTCCATGTAGACGTCCGCCGGTGCGGCGGGCAAAGCCTCAGAAAGCTGTAGGGCCATCAGTGCGCAGAACAGATCGTCTCCAGAGAGACCAGCCAGGGAAGTGGTGAGCACGGCAACAACCTGGGGAGGAACACCTGGACCAAAATTTGGGGCTAAAAGTCAGTTATAGATAGGCTAGATGAATGAAGTCCATAGAAGAAAACGATATCGCTGCCGGTAGCATGCATTATGGCGAACGTACCTGTTGGGTATGCGTCACGGCGCATGGCCTGAAGGCGAACAGTGAGGTTGTCCACCATGCCTGTGATGACGCCGAAGCTAGTGAGGAAAGAGTCCATCGTCTTCTTGAGCCAGGCTGCGAAGATGGTGTCATAATGGGTGCATGCCATGGCGCGTGCCAGCACGACACGGAGGCGCTACAAAGAGTCGACCTAGGGGTGGGCGTCCCTGGCTTTCTCTAACAGACGGATGGCGCTCGCCCACACAACCTCCATCTTTCCTTCTCTCTCTCTGGATGTCGGCAGACTCCACCGCTGCTCAATCTAGGTACTTTTGTACTCTTGCTTTTGGAAGTATAGTACATATATATATAGTAGTACTACAGAGTGGTACTAGTAGTAGTACTCGTACAAGCAATCAACGGTAGAAATCTACTACCACTGGTATAGTTGACCTTCAAGTATTAAGTTCCTACCTAACCAAGTCTGCATGCTTATCTTGGTAATTGTGCGGCCTCTCGCATAGCCAAATGCCCACTTAGGCTGGTCATAGTGTGAAGTAAGTAGTAGTAACATGCATATGAGTATGTTACTAGTCAGTTACTACCTCCATAGTGGAAAATAACATAGGTGTGGTATAATGCACAGTCTCATTTATTGCAATGTAGACTCATTTTTCTTGAAATGTGTGATATTACGGTAACATAGCTAGTTACTACCACAAGCCTCCCTCTCATTATTTAATTGCATGCCATATCATCTAAATGCTTACTCCCTCCGGTCCGGTTTATTAGGCACACACGTAGTTTAAAAACAAGTTTGACCAATAAAATATGCAATATATGTCCTAAAAAACATATCATTGGAAAGTACTTTTGAAGATGAATCCAAAGGTATAATTTTTATGATATATTATATAAAATTTGTTGACCAAAATGAATGGTCAAACTTGTTCTTAAACTACATGCATGCCTAATAAACCGGACCGGAGAGAGTACTATAGTTGGCAATACAAGTAGGACTAGGTTACTTCCACTATGACTAGCCTTAACATGGAGTACTAGTACTGCCTGTTCAAAAAAACATGTACTCCCTCCATTTCAAAATACAAGATGTTTTAGTTTAGTGAAAAGTGTATCTAGACCATTTTTAGTGTATATGTTCAATCTAAATGAACATATACACCAAAAGCGGTTTACATGCACTCTTTTCACAAAACTAAAACATCTATTTTGGAATAGAGGGAGTACTAGCTAGTGCCACTGTTTTGTTGGTACCAAGACGTGGCCTTGAAAATCGGTGAGAAAATCTTGGGAACGTTATTAGAGCTAGCCTCTTACTACACCGTAATTCTCTCCCCATTAGTTTATTTTTCCCCTCGCGCTCTACCACATGCAGAGAGAAATGGTAGATGCTAGAAATTAGGGGCTGCAATAACTAGGGCTCTAGAAATTACTCCCCGATCTCATTGCATTTTACTACTCCCCGTATTCTGTACCTCGTGTCAGGAACCCATCGCAACTTTGCTCTTGAATTTATACTATGAAACTATTTTGAAGGTGTACACTGTGGGTCAATATCTTGAAAATCGCGGAGATTTCTGAATGACTCAATATCTTGATATATATGAATTTGCATGCTGGCAACTCTTACACAGATTAAAAAAACGAAAGGATATAAAGGAAAATGAATAAACGAAAAGGGCCCGCATGACATCGTCTCGTTTGTAGTACCAGGCATGAAAAAATGGTAAACATGAGATTTGAACATTCAAAAAAATCGTAGGCACATTAGATATGGCCTGAACACTCGAGAGTTTCTCGAGCGTAACGACCTATTAGGTCATGGCGATATCTACATCATAGTTCATGATAATGTTCCCATATTTGGTAGATGGGTGTGTCTTGCCATGGTATACAATAATGCCGAGGTGGTAGTTTAGAACTAGTATTAGGAAAAACATGTTCAAATTTCCGAGTTGTATCTTTAGGGTCCATGTTGTAAAAGTATAGGTCCCATATGTATTTTGGTTTTCTTTTTGGACCACTATGTAATTTTAATGCCCACCATTGGATTTTAACGCGCATGTTCTTGGTACTTCGAGGTAGATACCTCGTTAGAAAGAAAAAGAAAAAGTTCCCAGTGACCGGAATTATTTTGGGCACGAATATTTTGGATCTGAATGCCCTAGACCCAATTTTCAAAAAAAATGGACTATTGTGCAAAACTTGAGTAGTCCGTACTTCTACTGAACCAGGGGCACTGGAAAATTAACCCCAAAGCTGCCAAAGAAAAAAACGGAAGAAAAAACGAAGAGCAAGAAGAGATTATTAACGGGAGGCAGCACGAGAGTAGCGAAGGAGTTGAAGGCGGTTCGATGTCAGAATAAAGCTAGTTTGATGGGTTTCTGACACGAGGTACAGGTACCTACTACTAGTAGCACAGTACTACTAGTAGTACTACTATGTTTTCTCTCTCCTTCGCTGTCTCTCACCGTCCATCCTCTCTCTCCCCTCCTGTCCAGCGCCCCACGCGCACCGGCCGACTGATCTCTCCCTCATCCCACTATGCCACGCCTCACACGTGTGCCTTGGTATGGCCGCGCTGTGTGTGTGTGGCCTATTTTTTCCTTTTTTTTCTTGACAAGAGTCTCTAGCGTGTTTTGAATTGGATACATAGCACCAATCCTGACCGTTGGGCTATAAGATCCAATGGTTCAGAGCAGGTGTATTCATGTTGAACAGTACCTAGAGAAAACTCCACCATGTTCTAGGACCATCATACTTTAAGTCGTGTTAGAGAAAAATGCACACATTAAGTCTATTAATAATAACTATGTTCTTTTCCATTCTAGCATCTAGAAGATTCGATTGATAGTCTTCATCACAATAAGTTATAAAATTACTATATAAAATTGATAGTCTTCAATTGATAGTCTGACATATCAATACTATATAAAATTATAATTGGTAAAGCACAATAAATTATAAATTTGATCAACATCTATAAAGTATGGGTGTATATTTGGTCCTTGTACTTTGCATGTCATTATGCTAAAGACTATCAATAGAATCTTCTAAATGCTAGAATTGAAAAGAAGATCTGATATATTGCAAATGTATCTATAATTTTTGATGTTCCATGCTTGGTTTTATCCACTTTCTTGTGTTTTGTCCACACTTTGGAGTACTTTTCATATGATTTCTTGGACTAACCTATTAACAAGAGCCACAATGCCAGCTGCCTGTTTTCTGCTGTTTTTGGTTCCAGGAAAGTCAGAAAATGAATATTCTCGGAATTGGACGGGACAAAAGCCAAAATGCCTATTTTTCCGGAAGTCATCAGATGCCAGAGTAAGAGACGGAGAAGAGCCAGGGGTGGCCACACCACCTGGTGGCGCGGGCCAGGCCAGGCCATGCCAAGGGGTGGTGTGGGCCCCCAGGCACCCCCTCGGTCTCCCTCTTCGCCTATAAGAAGCCTTCTGACCTAAAAATTCTGGGGGGTTCGACATTTTCCCAAAAGGAGTTCCGCTCCGCCGCCACCACCAGATTCCACGAAACAGCACCAGAAACTCTGTTCTGGCACCCTGCCGGGATGGGGAATTGGAGGAGATCATCGCCATCATCATCACCATCGCTTCTCCATCGACCATCCATGTTTCCCCCATCTATGAGTGAGTAATCCCCCGCTGTAGGCTATGGGGATGGTAGGGAGTGGATGAGATCGTTCATGTAATGGCATCAGATTGTTAGGGCATGGTGCCTAGTATCTTTTATTAGTGCTTTATGACTTTGTTGCGACTTGTTGTGCTTAATGCTTGTCACTAGGGCCCGAGTGCCATGATTTCAGATCTGAACATGTTATTGATTCATTATGATAGTATTGTTTTTGGTCTTATCTACAAGTTGTATACACACGTTGTTGTCCGGAACCAATGGCCCAAGTGATGAAATCGGGATAACCGGAGGAATGGCTTTGATGTGAGGATCACATGTGTTCACGGAGTGTTAATGCTTTGCTGGTGCTCTATTAAAAGGAGCACCTTAATTGCCGATAGTTCCTTGAGGCCCGCTGCAAACATTTGGCGGGGACAAAGATGTTGTGCAAGTTCTCATTGCGAGCACGTATGACTATATATGGAACACATGCCTAGGATTATCTAGTACTTGGATGCTTTATCTTATTTATCTGCAATTGCCCTATGTTCTGATTGCTATGTGAATTGTCTTGTCCATGCAATGCCTGTCCATCCATCCCTATGCCTACCGCACTCAAATCCTACTGTTTACTGCTATTGTTACTGCTGTCTTTACTTTACTACTGCTGTTACTTTGCTATTCCTACTACAAAACTGTTGCTACTGATAAACTGCTGTGAGCAAGATTATTTCCAGGTGCAACTGAATTGACAACTCAGTTGTTAAGGCTTATAGATATTCTTTGGCTCCCCTTGTGTCGAATCAATAAATTGGGTTTCACTTCCCTCGAAAATACTGCGATACACAACCTATACTTGTGGGTCATCAAGACTATTTTCTGGCGCCGTTGCCGGGGAGCATAGCTTTATTTATCAAGTCCACTTGGAATCACTATTGTTCAAGCTAAGTTTATTTTCGCCTTGTTTTCTTGTTTCTTTATCAAAAATACAAAAAAGTAGTTCCTACTCTAGTTGTTATTTTCGTTCGTCTATTATTGTCTTGCTTTATCATGCTTGTTGTCAATGGTTGGTTTCTTTGAAACTGAATCTTATTGGCAAGGTGGGTTCACAGAAGATCAAAAATATTATTATAAGGAACACCGCTTGTCACAAAAAGGGAAACACTTATGGGAACAAATTGATAAATTGTATACCATTGCTAGAAACGTGTGCTCTACTTATAATGTTACTTATTGCTGTGATGAATCTTGTTGAAGAAATAGGTATAAACACCTCCCTTTTCAATGTGAGTATAATGATAATGATACCATATCTTCTTATGCTAAAGTAATTTATGACTTTTATGATGCGAAACAAATTGAAGAATTTATTGCTTGGAAGGGTGCTTTTGAACTTGCTAGTTTGCTTGAAAATATTGATGAGTCACCTTACAAATATGAGGTTTATGGTATACTTAAATTTTGCTTTGATAATTACAAGGACAAAAATGGCTATATTCTTAAATAGTTTAATAAATGCTTTCCACAAATGGAAGAGACTAATGCCTTGCAGGATCCTATGGAAGAAGAAATTGATGAACCTGAAATCTCATTAGATGAAAAAGAGGAGGAGAGTGATGAACAAAAGGAGGAAGAATGGATTAGCTACCCATGCCTACCTTCTAATGAGAGTAACTCTTTATCCCTTACATTATTTGATTGTCCTCTAGGCTTACTAAAGGAGGATGATTGTTATGTTCCTGAGGATTCTCTTGAAATGTTTATAATAAAGCTCTAGTGCTTGTAGATCATGAAAAGCATGCTTTATGTGATAGTTATATTGTTGAGTTTATTCATGAGGCTACTGAAAATTATTATGAGAGAGGAAAATATGGTTGTAGAAGTTTTCATGGCATTGAAGCACCTCTCTATGTGTTGAAAGTTTTGAAGTTACTGTCGTGGTGGTGTCACGGCAGATGCCATGGATAGGCTAAAGGTGGGGACTAATACATGCTAGGGGATACCATGGAGGGATAGTGGAGTGATTCTCCACACGGAAGTTTGTATTGCTATATCTGCAAGATTACAAGTGCTCCTTGAGCTGTATTGGTGAGAGGAGGAAGAAGGAACTCTCTTACTCTTGCC
The DNA here is from genome assembly GCA_023614405.1 of Avena insularis. NCBI lineage: Eukaryota > Viridiplantae > Streptophyta > Magnoliopsida > Poales > Poaceae > Avena > Avena insularis. The sequence goes on from CM042688.1 coordinate 79,951,283, forward strand.
TACTATCTTTCCCTAGAACCCTACATCAACTAGCCCTATGGAATCACCAAACCAATTAGAGCTCAACCAACCCCTTCTACCAGAAACCTATCCCCTGCCTAGGGCATACGTGGAGGCATATTCCTAAGAATATGCCCCCTCCCAAAGTGGTAACCCGACCAGGGTGCTTTTCCCCCGCGTCACACATGCTTTAGCGACGTAAGCCTCTGCAGCGCCCGCGTCAGCCGACGTGGGCGTCGTTACTCTTGTCGGCCACGACCCGGTGGTCCTGCCCTTGCTTTCTCCGCTCATGCAGTGCGTACCGGACCTTCTTTTTGACCAGAGAGATTCCTTCCTTCTCCCAAAAGCTAAGCGAGGACCCGAATCATAGTAGATCCAGCCACACCTGTTCCTGCATATAAGTTAGAAAAGCACTTCCGACTTACTCCTTAAGTCGGATGAGACAATGTTAGGCGACCCCCCTGGTCCGGGTTACTCCGTGATCCGGCCTGCCTTGAGGTGACCCGGCCAGCATCCGCTTTGACCTTGCCAAACCTCGGCTAACTCGGCCCTTATACCCCGGAGTGACCCTACCCGGGGGTATCCCCCCAACATTAGTCCCCGAAGCTGGTGCGGTCTTAGCTTCCTTGGCCGCTAAGGCCACATCAGGTTCATTTATGTTCGAGCCTCGGACGTTAAATTCCGGGTTAGCTCCTTATCTCGGACTATATGGATTTACGTTCCCTTCGCACGTTCCAAGTTTTCACTTGCCGGACGGGTCACCACTTTGGCTCGGATCCCATGGTTATCATGGTTTGTCCGGGCCCCGTTTCCTTCTCTCATACGCCAACCCACGTGGAGGCTAATCATTACCTCGTCTTATTTTAAGGGCTGCGCGAACCGCACAAAGAATTGTCACTTATCACCGTCGTGGGTCACGTCATGCCCGCCTCCTCGTTTACCACATCAGCGTCGCGTCATGGGATCGCTTCTACTCGTGGCCTCTGTGTGGCTTTTCTCCGATTGGTGATCACGGTGATACACGGCCACACCGTGTGGCTCGTCGGCGCAGCGCGATCCCACTCATCCATCTCTGGGGGTGGTTAAGTAGTGGAGGGGCGCATCCCTTAGCGTTTTTCCACTTCTGCGCCCCTCTGCCTGTTGCCTTTCTCCTTCATCTTCCTAGCGACCGCGCCGCCGCCGGTGCTTCTAGCAGCAGCGCTGCCCCTGCACCTTCCCCGTGCCTCTGCATCGTAGCCACCGCTGCGCAGCTTCTTCGCCACGGGTCCACGTCAATCCAGACCTCAGATCTCCGCCGCCGCTAGCTCCAGCGAGGATAGTGGAATCTGAGATGCGGAGGAGGCTTCGTCGCCCGGCGGAGATGGAGGAGGACGCCGGTGCGGCGGACCGCGGCGCGTGGGCCGGATCATGGGTCTGTCAAGATGACCTTGACTGGCTCTACCGGACCAGGCGCATTCCCGCTGGCGTCACCGCTCGTCTCCCCTCTGCCGAATTGGCCCCCTCACCCAATCCGGGTGAGTTCGTTGTATTCCTGTCCCACTTCCAATGGGGATTTGGTCTACCGGTGAGCTATTTCTTATGGGATTGGGTTAGGACCTACCACTTGCAGCCGCACCATCTCCCAGTGAACGCTATCACCTCTCTTTTCGCCTTTGCCTCTACGATCGAAGGCTACACCGGACTATGGCCCACGAAGGAGCTGTGGATTCGGTTCTTCGGCCTTCGTTGCAACGTCATCCCCAATATCCAAGTAGAGTCAGAGGATAAGCAGCTCACCCAATTCGGAGCTGCCTCCATCTCGCCTCGGAGACTTTCCGTATTTCCCCGGGTTACCGGGCTTGACTCCTGCAAAGGATGGGCCTGGACCTTCTTCTACGTCCGGAATGAGGGTACTGAAGATTTGATTCGGTTGCTGCCCTATGCTCCAGGTTTACCTGACACAGTTTTCTGGGAGGAGGTCCCCAAGAAACCTACAGCTCTGGCCAACCAAGTTAACAAGAGGTTCGCGGAGCTGAAGAGACTCGGATTGCGCAACGAGGATGCTATGATCACGTTCGTGTGCAACCGAATCTCTCCCCTCCAGAAGCGCACCCACAAGTTGTGCCACATGAGTTTGGCCGACCTAACCGAACCTCCTCCTTGAATTGAGCAACACGGAGATCTTTCGCGGGTTAAGGCTCTTTCACCACCCACAAGGATTTCTCCGCCCGAATGGGCGTGGGGAATTGAGCACTCTGTCGTGACAGGCTCCCTCCATGATAAGCTTCAAGGCAAACTTATTTCGGATCAAGTATGTGTTGGTTTTTGTTGTATTTTTGACTCTGTTCTTCGTGCTTTTCTTAGGTGTTCCTTCAGCAAACTCTCGAGGATGGTATGAACCCGACCCTTAAGTGGGCGCTGGACCGAGAAATCCCGGATGAGGAGCCGGACCAGGAGATGTTCCTCCCTATGACCGACGCTACCAAACGGCCCAGCGGTAAATTCTCTTCTCTTAGAGATTGGCCCGATGATGAGGATGACTCGGATGTCGACGTGATTGAACCTGTTGAGGCTGTCCCTCTTTCTTTTGTCTTTCCGGCATCAGCTAACCCCGGTGGGCATATCCACGAGGATCCTCCACTTGCTACGGGCGAGCCGGTTCCGGTGGCGTCGAAGAAGAAGCGCGAAGCCGCATCAAGTTCTTCCTCTGAACCTTCTTAGCCCACAAAAAGGCAAAAGAAGGCCGGAGACAAGACTGCCTCCAAGCGAGCAGGCAAAGCCCCGGCACGGAGGGCCCGGAAACCCAAGGAGGCCGAAACCTCGGATGCGTAAGTCATTTTTCATTGTGTAACTCACTTTTCCTTGCATCGTGGTAATTTCTCTTCTAACATTATTCTCTTTTTCAGGCCTCCGATGGAGGTCCCTCAGAGCGGATCAAGCATCTCTTCACCCCTTCGGTCTGGCCCTTCTCCTCCTCGTGACGACGAGTCACGCCTGCTGATCCCTATTCCGGAGGGTTCTACGGCTGCTCCGGGTTCCGCAGTGCCTCATCGAGAGGAACGTGACCTCGGAGCGGGAGGGGTTGGTCCAGCCGAGGCGGCGGCGTCCACCACCTCGGCATCGCCGCAACCAGCAACCACCGAGTCTATCGCAACACCAGCACCAGCAGCTCAAGATTACCGTGACCGAGCCAGCGGCACTGTCGGCAGCAAGGAAACCAACAACAGCTCCAAATCCAGCTACAAGAGCTCCAGTGCCAAGTTCTTTTGCCTCGTCCAAGTCATCTCAGCCTCGGCGAGGAACTACTCCAGCAGCTTCTAAAGGGAAATCCACCGCAGTTACTTCTTCCTAGCAAGCTAAGGGCAAAAGGGCTCCGGATACTACCAAGTCTGCATCCGTCGAGGCCGGGCAGCGAACCCTATCGTCGATGCTTCCGAAGAAATCACCAGCAGTGAAGGATATTCCTACCGAGCCAACTGATGCGCAGAAGATGGTTCTGCATACCAGCCCACCTCTTGCCCTAGTTGAGAGGAAAGAAGCTCATGCGAAGGGCTTGGTGGCACCCCATATGCCCACCGGCGAGCGGTACCCTCCGAGCCTTATCGAGTTCTTCATGAACTGGAACAAGGCTGAGTTCGTCCACAACGACGATCTCCCGGAAAAGTTCGGCCCCGCAGAATTTTCCGCTCAGATGAATACCGCCGCTCAGATGGAGGTATGTCGTTTCTCCTTTACATTCTGTAGATAATAACCATTAGTCCCCGAGCCTCCGGTGGAGTAGCTTGTTACTCGTCCGGATGCTCATTAGAATACTAACGTAGCTGCATGTAAACTTCGAATCTGCACACACCTAGAGCCGGGTTAAGTTCCACTTGGCCCGCATCTTGTACACTTCGAATATGCACACACCTAGAGCCGGGTTAAGTTCCACTTGGCCCGGATTTTTTACACTTTGAATATGCACACACCTAGAGCCGAGTTAAGTTCCACTTGGCCCGGATTTTTTACACTTCGAATATGCACACACCTAGAGCCGGGTTAAGTTCCACTTGGCCCGCATCTTGTACACTTCGAATATGCACCAAGTTAATTTTACACTTCTGTACTTTTTTCAGGTAACCACCAATGCGGGCGCTGAATTGAATGCACCTTGATACCCACAAGATGCTACACGCAAAACATGTTGCACTTGGTGCAGAACATGAAAAGAGGGGTAATTTTCTCCCTTGGCACCTCTCCATTTTTCTTCACTTTCTTCCGCCGAACTAATCTCCTCATTCGGTTTCTGCAGCTAGGGTGGAGGCTGAGAACAAGATCATGCGGAAGAACTTGGAGGAAATCCGGGGTATGTCCTCTTTTGTTCGACCTCGTAGTGTTTTCCATTTCTTCTTCTCCTTGGCTCGGCACACATTCACTCCTCGGCTCTGCCGGGTCAACATACTATTTTAGCATCGCTTGAGGATAGTGTGCCCGTACCTGATATGATGCTGCATTTTCTCGAACAAGCAGGGAAGCATCAAGCCGAGCTAAAGAAAAAGGATGATGAGCTTGCTCTCCTCCGGACTAAGGACAACGAGATTGCCAAGCTCAAGGCTGAGATGGAGAAGATGAAGGCCCAGCACCAAACCGAGCTCCAAAAGGTTGGCGAACTTCCGAAGGCGTGGCGCCTTACTCTCTAGATCTCCAAGGACCAGGACCTACTCAGAGAATCCGACCTCCAGCTTGTGTCGGCAAACGCTGAGCTTGAGCAACTTTGCAAAAGACGCGATGCCTGCATCAAGGAGTTAACCCGGATCCATAGCCATATTTCTCGTAAGTTCCTTTCCCTTGTCCGACATAATTCTCTGGGTTACCTCATATGTCTTTTCTTTACCTTCTTCCTTTGCCTTGTTTCCAGACCACTTTCCAGAGGGTACTTCTATTGCAGCCGCTTTGTTGCAAAATTTCGCCGAGAGTGGGGTACTCCCGTCGTTCATGAGGGTGAGAGAATTCCCTTTGACATGGAGGACCTATTGGTCAGCCTGTCAGCTCGCGTGGGAACCATCAAGAATTATGGCAAGGATATCCTCGACGTTGCAGTTCGCATTTTCAATACGTTCTGGCCCGGAGAGAGTAGCCCGGAGACCATCGCGACTCTCATCGAGAAGTTAATGGAGATTGAGACCTAGCTCGACCTCTTGAGAGAGTCCGCTGGTCGTGCCGCAGCTGATACCATCCTTCACCATATTCTCACATGGTACGAGAAGATCGACCTCAGCCTCCTTACACGTCAGCGCACCGGATCCAGATGGACCGATGATCCAGAGTGGGCAGCTCGGCGCCAGGCTTGCGCCTACAGCCTCGTCGAATATTCTCCTATTCATGACTGGGTTAAAGGACCGAGCTTCCTGGAATCCGCTGGGGACGAGCACAATGAGAACATTGAAGATGGGTCGGATGAGGGCGAAGAAGATGATGCTTCAGATATTGAAGACAGCGACGATGACGCCGAACTTCCTCCTCCTGCTGCTCCTTAGTTCCAAAAAGCTTGAAAATTTATCAGATCCCCGGTATGCCGGGTGCAATTGTATGCTGGATATGCGATATTTTGCTACTATATTTCTATGCCGGATTAACTTGGGCGCAGTCCCCGAGTTTCATTTTCTTGTTCGTCCAATTTTTTGGCTCGGTCCGTGTCTACCTTGATTCGGTTTTACGACTTACGAACCCGAGCTTCAAAAATTGTTTTAACAATACTTAGAAACTTTTAGGCTTAGCTCAAAATAATTCAGCATAATAACTTGAAAATAAATACAAGGTTAGTCCAAAAACAAGCGTTAGCTCGAATAGACTCGTTTCCTTAGTCGTTTTTCATGTGCTACGCAATTCCAAACTTGTTCCCTTGCTTGCCATGAAGCCAATTCTTGTTGGACAGCAGCAAGTCGAAGAGTTGGGTTTTTGGTGCTCACACATTACTAATCCGGGTTAAGTAGAACGACTTATTCCAGCTACCGCATAAGAAGTAACAACAAACGTTATTAAGCGGTCCCCAAATTCTTTGCTCGGTGCTATTTCATTGATAAGCTCATTGCCGACATACATACTGACATATGAGACGACTCGGATACATACACTTCTTAGCTAAGTGTAGAAGGGACGAAGTAGTGCTACATTCCACGGTCGCTTGGATTCCTCTCTGGACCTGTTCGCCTTGTTCTTTTCCTGTGGCTTTGCATCTTTGAGATAGTAAGAATCATTGTGCAATGCTTTGCTCACAATGAATGGCCCTTCCCATGGGGGGGATAATTTATGCATGCCAGTAGTACGTTGTACCAACCGGAGCACCAGATCGCCTTCCTGAAAGACTCGGGGGCACACTTTCCGGCTATGATAGCGTCAGAGATTTTGCTGATATATGGCGGATCTGGACAGTGCGAATTCTCTCGCTTCTTACAGCAGATCAACATCATTTTGCCGGGCTTCTTGCACTTCGGCTTCTGTGTATTGGGTGACCCTAGGCGAATCATGCTCTATGTCGGCTGGTAATACAGCTTCTGCCCCATATACCAGAAAAAATGGCGTATAGCCTGTTGATCGATTCGGAGTTATTCTTAAGCTCCACAGTACCGCTGGTAGTTCTTCTATCCAGCACCCCGCTGATCTTTGCAGCGGCTCAATGAGCCGGGGTTTTATCCCGGATAATACTAATCCGTTGGATCTATCCACTTATCCGTTCGATGCGGGGTGGGCTACCGAGGCGACATCGAGTCGGATCTTCTTATCTCGGCAGAAGCACGCAAATGCTCCTTCCGCAAACTTTGTTCCATTATCGGTTATAATACTGTGTGGATAACCGTATCTCAATATGATGTCTTTGAGAAATGTCACGGCCGTAGCTCCATCACATTTTCTTATAGGTTTCACTTCAATCCATTTTGTAAACTTGTCTACCATGACCAAAATGTGTGTCATGTTTCCTCTCGCCGGTTTGAACGGGCCAACCATATCCAAGCACCATACTACAAATGGCCACGTAATTGGTATGGTTTGAGTTCCGACATAGGCATATGTGTCTTGCTGGCGTACCTTTGACAACCATTGCATTTTCTCACCAGATCTTCTGCTTGTTCCAAGGCACTTGGCGATAGAATCCATCTTGGGAACGCCTTTGCCACCAAGGCTCGGGATGAGGGATGATGCCCGCATTCTCCTTGGTGTATATCTCGGAGGATGTAAAGCCCTTCTTCCGGGTCAACGCATCGTTGGAGGACATTGGTTACACTCTGTTTGTACAACTCGGAATTGATGATTGTGTATGCTTTTGCTCTCCTCTGAGTTTGCCTGGCTAACACCTCCTCAGCGGGTAACGTTCCGTCTTTCAGGAATTGGAATATAGGCAGTGCCCAAGCTGGTATCGCTCATGGAGGAAACATCTCCTCATCAATTTCCATCTGATCCACCGGCATAACTTTAGCCAGATCACGCTGAGCAGTCCCCGGGTCTAGCGAGGTAGTCCCCGGGTTTGCCGAGGCAGTCCCCGGGTTTGCTGATGCAGTCCCCGGGTCTCGCGTACTACCTCCCGTGTCAATGTCCATGGGCTCAGCTCCGGATTCTGTAGTTTCCGGGACATAGATCGAGTCGGTTCCTGGGGACGGCTTGATAGATGGTTTTCTGAGGTGTTACAATGCTACACCTGGTGGAATTGCCTGTCTGGTCGATCCGAGCTTCGACAACATGTTGGCAGCCTCGTTTTCCACTTGGGGTACATGGTGAAATTCACACCCCTCGAAGTAACCAGATATCTTCTGCACGTAAAATTTGTATAGTGCCATGTTTGGATCCAGGGCGTCCCACACTCCGGACACCTGCTGCACCACCAGATCCGAGTCGCCAAAGCATATTATCCGACGTATGCCAATCTCCTTTGCCACTTTGAGCCCATGCACAAAGCCTCATACTCAGCGACATTGTTCGATGCCGCGAAATGGATCTGCAATACGTACTTTAGCTGGTCCTTCTTTGGCGAGGTAAGCACAACCCCGGCCCCTAGTCCGGTTTTGGTTTTCAACCCGTCAAAGTGCATCCTCCAGTAATTCGGATCTGGTGGCGGTGGTTCGTACTGTACCTCGGCCCAATCCACAAAAAAGTTCTCCACAGCCTGAGATTTGATCGCTTCTCTTCTGTCGTATTGGGGCGCATAAGGGGCTAACTCGATTGCCCATTTTGCAATTCTGCCACTCGCATCCTTGTTACCCATTATCTCGGATATGGGAGCTTCACATATTACTTTGATGGGGTGCTCCTCAAAGTAATGCTTTAACTTCTTTGCTGCCATATAGACACCGTATGCCACCTTTTGAAAGTGCGGGTAGTTCTGTTTTGAGGCAGACAATACCTCGCTCAGGTAATATACTGGCCTTTGCACCGACTTACCCTCTTCATTGCGCTCCACTACAATTACTGCACTTACAACTCGGTTGGTTATGGCTATGTAGAGCAACATTGGCTCCTTTGATAGTGGAGAGGCTAACACTGGCGCAGTGGCCAACATATTTTTTAAGTGGGCAAAGGCTTCATCGGCCTGTGGCATCCAGACGAATTTACCCGACTTTTTCATGAGTTGGAGAGAGGCAGTGCCTTTTCTCCCAACTGACATACAAACCGACTCAACGATGCCAGGCATCCAGTGAACTTCTGGACATCGTTAAGACACTTCGGTAGCTCCATTCGTTCGATGGCTCGGATCTTAGTTGGATTAACTTAGATACCTCGGCTGGAGACGAGAAATCTGAGTAATTTTCCAGTCGGGACACCGAAGGTACATTTTTCCGGGTTAAGCTGCATCCAGAACCTTCTCAAGTTCGCGAATGTTTGCCTTATGTCGTCAAGGAGCATTGTGCTTTCCTTGGTCTTGATAACCACATCATCCACATATACTTGTACGTTTTGACGTGTTTGGTCGTGCAAACATTTTTGCATACATCTTCGGTACGTTGCACCTGCATTACGTAAACCGAATGACATAGTGCGATAGCAGTAAGCCCCGCACGGGGTAATAAACGCGGTCTTTAATTGATCATCCGGGTTCAGAGGTATCTGGTGGAAGCTAGAATATGCATCAATGAATGACAACAGTTCGCATCCCGCGGTCGAGTCAATGACCTGATCTATCCTCGGCAGTGGAAATGGATCTTTTGGATACGCCTTGTTCAGGTTCGTGTAATCGATACACATACGCCAAACCACTGCCACGTTCAGATCGTCCTTCTTCTTTTCTACCAGCACCGGATTAGAGAGCCAATCCAGATATAGTACCTCCATGATAAATCCTGCTACTAGTAACCGAGCTATCTCGTCTCTAGTGACTTTTCTCCTATCCTCGGCGAAGCGGCGGAGAGGTTGCTTCACCGGCCTTGCTCCGGGTCTTACGTTCAAAGAGTGCTCGGCCAACTCCCTCGGAACACCTTGCAAGTCCTGTGTAGACCAAGCAAAAATATCCCGATTCTCACGGAGGAAGCTGACGAGCTTGCTTTCCTATTTGTGAGTTAACCCAGCACCAATTGTTACGGTGCGCTCCGGGAACATGTTATCAACTGGAACCTTCTTGGTGTCCTTTGCGGCTTGAAATGAAATGCTGCCATGCGGGTTACTTAACGCCGACATATATTGCTGCGGGGACTAAGCTAATGCCGCCACCTCTTGGATTTTTCTTTTCTCTTGCGCAATCACGAGTGACTCGGCTAGGTTAGACCCGGCTGAAGCACACTCAATGGAACGTCGGAAATCTCCAGCAATGGTAATCACTCCATTTGGTCCGGGCAACTTCATTTTTAGATAACTGATGTGACAACTTGCCATGAATTTGTTCAATGCTGGTCTTCCGAGTAACGCATGATATGCACTTTCCAAGTTCACCACTTCAAACTCCAGATTTTCAGTTCGGCAATTATCCCTTGTTCCGAATAGCACGTCGAACCGGACTTTTCCTATGGGCTCACAAGAAATGCCTGGTACAATGCCATGGAAAGTTGTTCTCGTAGCCTGGAGCATGTTCTCCGAGATGCCCAACTTGCGCATCGTATCCGCATACATGATGTTAATGCTACTGCCATTATCAATCAAAACCTTGGAGAACCTCACATTGATGTTCGGTCCAATGAATGTTGGATCTAGCACTAGCGCATACGAACCTGGACTCGGCATAAGTTTAGGATGATCTTTGATGTTCCAGGTGATTTCCTGGTACGACCAAGGCATGTACCTCATCACTGCTGGCATGACCGCATTGACCTCCATATGTCGGCGCTACAAGCTCTTTATGTCTGTTTCCTCAGTCGTGAACACACAATAACTCAGGTGATGTTCCCTGTACTCATTCCTTCCCTCGTTTCCGGGGTACCTCTGATCCGGTTGTTGCTGATTTTCCACCTGATGCACTGCATCCCTTCTCTCATTATTATCATACCTCAGCGGAGGGGGAGGCAACATCAGCTGATGCGTGTTCGCCCCGGAGAGCAATTGCTGCCGAGGTAACTCCTGCCGAGGTTGCTCATTCCGGAATGCCTGAGCATTCCCCGAACCTCCTTGCTCTATCTTATGCATCCACTCACATTGCCTCGTCGTGTGACCCGCCGGGCTATTCGGATTTGGCGTGTGAAACTTACACGACTGGTCCAACATCGACTCATAGGTATACCTCAGACGGTCTTTCTTTTCCTGCCACTGTTTCTTTTGCTCTGGAGTCCATGTTTTCTTGCCATCATTTCTTGGAGTCCATTGCCCTCCCATTCTCTGGCGTTGGTTGCTCCCTCTCCGGGTTGATCTTGATTCACAGCTGCAACTTGTTGCGAACCGTAGCGATGATCCGGTCTATCATCTCTCCTTTTTCCTCTGTAATCGTTCCTCCGGGATGACCCAGCTCCATCCCTCTAACAGTATTCCTCGTTTGACTCATTTGACGCGAGCCTAGGTTGAGTCGGATTGCCCAAAGCATATATATCAGCAATCCGGATCATCTCTGCCAGCGTAATTGGCATTTTCCTTTGCAACTTCATCCACAGCTCACTGCCATATCTGCACCCTTGCGCGAACCACGCTATGGCCTGTGACTCTATGACATCCTCACACGAGTTTCTCACGGTACACCACCGGGTCAAGAATTCACGATCCGTCTCGTTAGGTCTTTGCTTGCACATTGCTAGGGTCTGCGGTCTATTCGGCCTCTGATATGTACTTGAGAAGTTGCTGATAAACATTTCTTCAAAATCTATCCAACAGTTGATGCTTCCGGGTGGTAAATTATTCAGCCATACTCTGGCTAGGCCTTCCAACATCTGGGGTACATAACGTACAACCCATCTCAAGTTGCCAGTTGCAATTTTCACCGCCGTAGCATAGTTTATCAGCCAATCCTCCGGCTTGGTACTGCCGTCATATGTCTTCGTGCCTCTGGGTAACTGGAAGTTTGGTACCAGCAGTTCCTTCATGATCCAGGGTCCAAAGCACGCTGGACCCAGAGGACCTTGACATTCGATATGTTCCGACCTATACAGGCGATCCAGTTTTAACCTAGCGTCATTCGGCATTAAATCCCTGCTTCCCAATCTTGACCCTATCACATGATAGTCTGGTCTGGGGTACCCTGCGTTCACCATCTCCGAATCACCGTCGTTGTATCAGTTTTTCTCTCGTTGCGCACCTTTCTGCTGCATACCTCGGCCGGCGCTTTGCTCTTGCCTTGGTATATTCTGCTGCTGCGGTTGTCTTGCTCCTGCGGAGTTGCGCTGTCCGGCATTGCTGTTGGCAGCATTCCATTGACCGGCATTGCCTTGGTCGTGATTACCTCGGCCAGCTTCACCTCGGCTCACACTCCGTTGATCATCACTTTTCCGCATCTCTTTTTCTTTTCCCGCACGCGTCGGGTCGTACGGGACGATCTGTTTGTTCCGTTTAGCCGAGGTTACTACCTCTTCTCTCCTTGGACCACCATGAGGCGATGATGCGGCTCCAGCGGACTTCTCCGGGTTACCCATCACCGAATGGACGATTTTGGAAGCTCCAGCTCTCTCCGGGTTAGCTCTCAGCAGCTCTTCGTTCTGTCTGTTCGCGATCCGAACCAGCTCGTTAACCCTATCTTGCTGTCTTTGACGGGCCTCACCCGTCAGACGCTCTAACTCGGACGCAGCAAAGATCCGCTGCTCGAGGTTCTTCGCCGGGTACTATACTTCGCAACCCCTGACAGATAGTTTTCCGACCCTTCTGCTCCATCATCACCTTCTCTGTTCATCTCGCTTATGAGATTTCTCCCTTTTACTTTTACCGTATCAACTTTGTTTGCCTTTGCGTACTCACGCAGCGTCATGTTCAGCGACTGCTGAGCCGCGGCTATTTTCTTTGCGCCCTCCAGTATCTTTTGCCTAGTTTCCTCTAGCTCGGCCTGTGCCTGAGCTGGATCTACCACTGTTACTACCGGGTTAGCCAAGCTATCCATAGCTTCTCTCAGTACGTTCTCAGGCCTCTCTAGTGGAGGTCCTCTACCTTTCCTCGGTGCCTTAGGTGTTACCTCCGGGTCTGGTGCTGGGTCCTTGCTTGCGCTTGCACCTGGCGCAATCATCATCACCTCCACATGGTCCGGGGAGCGAGCGATACACGCCCCGCGAGCCACAGTGAGGGGTGGTTCCCCCGCATCGACGACGCGGCGCGGATGAACGCATGATACATCCACAGCAACGTAGACCTTGTGCGCACCAAGCTTGACGAAGAGGCCGTTGCGCGGAAGTGGGCGCGTGCCGAAGCAGCCAGCGTTGTCGCTGACAAAATCCAGCGCTCCAAAGTGCGGAACGAGCCCGGAGACGACGCGTTCGCCAGCGCCGATGAGGTTTCCTGTCCGGATCTTCACCCCTGCTAGCGCCGCTAGCCCCACGGTGGGCACCAACTGTCGTGGTGGTGTCACGGCAGATGCCATGGATAGGCTAAAGGTGGGGACTAATACACGCTAAGGGAATCCAGGGAGGGATAGTGGAGTGATTCTCCACACAGAAGTTTGTATTGCTATATCTGCAAGATTACAAGTGCTCCTTGAGCTGTATTGGCGAGAGGAGGAAGAAGGAACTCTCTTACTCTTGCCTACTATCTTTCCCTAGAACCCTAGATCAACTAGCCCTATGGAATCACCAAACCAATTAGAGCTCAACCAACCCCTTCTACCAGAAACCTAGCCCCCCTTATATAGAGGAAGTTCGGTCCCTGCCTAGGGCATACGTGGAGGCATATTCCTAAGAATATGCCCCCTCCCAAAGTGGTAACCCGACCGGGGTGCTTTTCCCCCGCGTCACACATGCTTTAGCGACGTAAGCCTCTACGGCGCCCGCGTCAGCCGACATGGGCGTCGTCACTCTTGTCGGCCATGACCCGGTGGTCCTGTCCTTGCTTTCTCCGCTCATGCAGTGCGTACCGGACCTTCTTTTTGACCAGAGAGATTCCTTCCTTCTCCCAGAAGCTAAGCGAGGACCCGAATCATAGTAGATCCAGCCACACCTGTTCTTGCATATAAGTTAGACAAGCACTTCTGACTTACTCCTTAAGTCGGATGAGACAATGTTAGGCGACCCCCCTGGTCCGGGTTACTCCGTGATCCGGCCTGCCTTGAGGTGACCCGGCCAGCATCCGCTTTGACCTTGCCGAACCTCGGCTAACTCGGCCCTTATACCCCGGAGTGACCCTACCCGGGGGTATCCCCCCAACATTTACTCTTGTTTTATCTTCCTATGCCTGTCACTTTGTTATTTGCTTACACGATTTCTATGCATAGGAAGTGGGTTAGACTTAAATGTGTTTTGAATTTGGTTCTTGATTCTCTCTTTTACTTCAATTCATATTTCTTATGTGAGCATCCTCTCAAACTATCATGCCTGAAGATGATAATATGTCTATTATTCTTGGGAGACCTTTTCTTAATATTGCAGGAGCTGTTATTAATTGTAATCAAGGAAAGGTGACTTTCAATGCGAATGACAAGGAACATACTATCCATTTCCCAAGAAGATTGATAGTACTTATGGTTTTGAATTCAATTGAACATGTTGAGGGCATTCAAGTTGGAGAAATATATTGTCCCATACCAAGAGAAAAATTTGAAACTATTATGATTGGAACCATTGCTATCAAGGTTGAGGTAACATAATCATTAGTGGAATACAAAGTTTTGTCTCATATGGAATTGTTTTGGTAGCAAGACCTGATCAACCTTGTTAACAAAAAGATTTCATTGAACAAAACAATGTTTTAACCATGATTATCTCCGCTTACTTCTATTCTATCCATTTTAGTTTTTGCTTATGCCTAACTTAAAGGCATTAAAGAAAAGTAATTATTGGGAGATAACCCAAAATTTTTAGATGAGTCTTGGAAGTTATTACTTCAGTAATAACCACTCCTTATCCTTTTTATTTGCTTTTTGTTCCAAGAGTAACCTCTAATGAGAGAGAAGTAATGATTGGGAAAGTTGTTGTCCTGAAACAGATTTATGTGCTTCACCGTAAAAATTTGTGTAAAATCTCTGAACGTCTTTTTGAGGCGTGAATTTTTGTTCTTCTTCCCCAGGTTGTTATATAACTTTCGTTAGTTCAACACTTTTTGATTTGATCAGCAGAAGGTCTTCCAAAAAATTCGTCTTTATCTGCTGGTCTGTTTTGACAGATTTCTGCCATTTTCTGCATTTGTTTCTTGTTGGTTCCTTTTTGAGTTCTTTTGGGGAATTGAGCTTTTTGAGGGAAGTGCTAAAGTAGCTATTATTCTAATGGAAGTTTATTTGGTGTTAGAACTGAACCTTAAGACTTATTTATCTTGAGTGCACTAATGTTGCTAATAAAGATTGTGTGAAGTTTTGTATGAAGGAAAATTTTTAGGTGTATGGAAGGAATGAGTAATGAGATGAAGGATGGACTAAAGCTCAAGCTTGGGGATGCCACATGTGTCACCCCAAGAAATATCCAAGAAGTACAAGCGTCAAATCTTGGGGATGCCCAAGGCATCTCCCTCTTCATCAATAAAAATCCCAGGTTTCTTCCAAACACTTCATTTTTATTGTGTCATGCATAGTTGTGTTGTTCTTGGAGCGTCTTCTTTTTCGTTTTCATTTTGGTTTTTCGTTTGCTCTTGGTTTGCTTAGTTTGCTGAATAAATTGGTTGGACCTCCTCTTTCATACTTTGGTGTTCAAATAGTTTGGTTTGGTTTGGTTTGGAAAAGAGTAGGAAAGTTCATGCTTAAGTGGTAAAGGGAGCTTGTTTTTGACTATGGCCTATGCTTTGTCATGCCATGCTTGATATTGTTTTGGCTTTATGCTTAGTATTCTTTGTTGTAGCATGAATTGTTATAAACAATTGAGATTGCTTAATGTGCCTTGGATGAATCATGCGTTGTTTTAGCATATTAAAGCATAAGTATAGTGGTATTCTCCTTTGATGCTTTATTTGGGTTGACTTGGCGCATGCTCACACCATGTTATGACTATCTCAAGTCACCATAAGCCTTTATGATCCTTTAGTTTTCAACTTGTAGTATCACTTTATGCTTTGATCAATGATGTTTTGTCGCTCTGCATGATTATGGCCATTATTGCTCTCTCGTTTGTCGCTCCTTTACTATTGCTAGCCTTCACTTACACTGAGTATGTTTTACTCAAGTTTCCAACTCCCTAAACCAAATATTGATAAAGTGTCCACCATACCTACCTATTAGCATCATTTGCTACTTCCGTGCATATTCAATATGCCTTGTTTTCTTCCGAATAAAATGTTTGCTTGTTATGAGAAAGTTAGTTAGTAAAGCTCTCACGAACTTGATGGCACACTTTATTTCTGGCACTTAATAAACCTGAACCATTGTGACTCTCCATGAAAATTATATGCTTGCAAATTATAGGCTGGGGATTAGCAGAACCGTGCTGTCACGAGGAACGCTTTCAACACTTGTAAATATATACCCAGTTGATACCTTGCTCTTTTGTTTGCGGATGTCGTCGGTGTGAAATAAAAGGGGAGCTTGTAAGTCCATGGAGTTATGTATGTGTGTTAGAGAAACGCCTGGCATTGGTCTAATCCATCTTGACATGGTGGAAACCTACAAGCGTAACCATAATGATATCTATGAAGCATTCTTCTTATAAAAAGAGAGATAGCTATTGAGAAAAAAAAGAGATTTATGAAAAGAGGAAAGAAAAAAAGCACCATTTTCCCATGGTAAATAAGAAGATTGCTGAGATACTCATTGTCCTTGCCTTGTCATTTTGATATGGGGATTCTTCCGTATCATCGGGCAAGGTACCCGTTAGCGATTCTCTATGATACGCACATATTTACAATGAAAAGAACTTACCGGTAACTAAAGTTGAGTAGCATGAGGAGCGGCCCTCGTACTCAAGGGACATGGGATTTTCAGTTTATAGTCTGTCAAGCATATAACTCAGATTGGACCTCACTTTCACCTTAACCACATTAAAGATGCTTATGATAGGGGCAATGAGAGCTCAAAGCTAATGAGTACCATACTTTCAGCATTTGGAAGCCTTTCAAACTTTTCAAAACCTGTTCATTTCCTTGTTGAGTCTCCACACATTCTATGAGCACTTTCTTGAGAGCATAGTGGCCATTCTTAGTTCTATGTGCATTGTCCCAAGACTTGTTGATTGATGCATACCTTGATATTGCTTGTTTTAAAATATTTGTATCTAGTCACTCTTATGAACTTTGAAGGTGTCCTATGCATTTATATTTGCTACTCTATGAGGGACAAGCTGAATACTATTATGCTATGTTTTCTTTATGTGAAACAAACAAACGTCTTGCAAAGCATTGTTATTCATGAATCTTTTGTTTGTGCCTTTTCATGTTGCATCATAGTTTCTTTGTCTTATTGCTAGAACTTTGTCTTTCATGTTATGATTGAAGTACTATGATCCCAGCTTTGAATGTTTTACAAATACTTTGATCAAGTTTATGATGGTGCATGTCACCTCAAAAATTATTCTTTCTTTTTATCACTTACCTACTCAAGGACGAGCAGGAGCTAAGCTTGGGGATGTTGATACATTGCAAATGTATCTATAATTTTTGATGTTCCATGCTTGGTTTTATCCACTTTCTTGTGTTTTGTCCACACTTTGGAGTACTTTTCATATGATTTCTTGGACTAACCTATTAACAAGAGCCATAGTGCCAGCTGCCTGTTTTCTGTTGTTTTTGGTTCCAGGAAAGTCAGAAAATGAATATTCTCGGAATTGGACGGGACAAAAGCCAAAGTGCCTATTTTTCCGGAAGTCATCAGATGCCAGAGTACGAGACGGAGAAGAGCCAGGGGGTGGCCACACCACTGTGGCGCAGCCAGCAGCGCTAGGGGTGGTGGGCCCCCCAGGCACCCCGGTCTCGCTCTTCGCCTATAAGAAGCCTTCTTACCTAAAAACTCAGGGGGGTTCGACGTTTTTCCAGAAGGAGTTCCGCTCCGCCGCCACCACCAGATTCCACGAAACAAACTCAGAACTGCTCGCACCTGCCAGGACGGGGAATTGGAGGAGATCATCGCCATCATCATCACCATCGCTTCTCCATCGACCATCCATGTTTCCCCCATCTATGAGTGAGTAATCCCCCGCTGTAGGCTATGGGGATGGTAGGGAGTGGATGAGATCGTTCATGTAATGGCATCAGATTGTTAGGGCATGGTGCCTAGTATCTTTTATTAGTGCTTTATGACTTTGTTGCGACATGTTGTGCTTAATGCTTGTCATTAGGGCCCGAGTGCCATGATTTCAGATCTGAACATGTTATTGATTCATTATGATAGTATTGTTTTTGGTCTTATCTACAAGTTGTATACACACGTTGTTGTCCGGAACCAATGGCCCCGAAGTGACAGAAATCGGGATAACCGGAGGGAATGGCTTTGATGTGAGGATCACATGTGTTCACGGAGTGTTAATGCTTTGCTCCGGTGCTCTATTAAAAGGGAGCACCTTAATTGCCAGTAGTTCCCTTGAGGCCCCGCTGCAAACGGGCTGGCAGGACAAAAGATGTTGTGCAAGTTCTCACTGCGAGCACGCATGACTATATATGGAACACATGCCTAGGATTATCTAGTACTTGGATGCTTTATCTTATTTATCTGCAATTGCCCTATGTTCTGATTTCTATGTGAATTGTCTTGTCCATGCAACACCCGTCCATCCATCCCTATGCCTACCGCACTCGAATCCCACTGTTTACTGCTATTGTTACTGCTGTCTTTACTTTACTACTGCTGTTACTTTGCTATTCCTACTACAAAACTGTTGCTACTGATAAACTGCTGTGAGCAAGATTGTTTCCAGGTGCAGCTGAATTGACAACTCAATTGTTAAGGCTTATAGATATTCTTTGGCTCCCTTGTGTCGAATCAATAAATTGGGTTTCACTTCCCTCAAAAATACTGCGATACACCCCCTATACTTGTGGGTCATCAAGATCCAACGGCTAGAAATGTTGGGATTCGAGAGTCTTGATCCAACGGTCAATATTCAAAGTTATTCGCACACTATATAGTGGTAAGAGGTAAGATAAGATATCTCTATCTCTACTACTATAATGGAGTAGTTTTGAATTGGATCCATAGCACCAATCCTGATCGTTGGGCTATTAGATCCAATGATTCAGAGAAGCTGGATTCGTGTTGAATAGTACCTAGAGCAAACTCCACCATGCATGTTCTAGAACCATCATGCCATCACCCCCAAAATTTCTTAGCACAGTAGGCTGTTAATAGTATAGACCTAGAACCATCATGTCACCACCCCCAAAATGCATAAATTTAGTATATTAATAATAACTATCTACACATATTGAGAATACAACCGACTGTGCTATGAAATTTTGGGGGTGGTGACATGCATGATGGTTCTAGAACATGGAGGAGTTTGCTCTAGGTACTATTCAACACGAATCTAGCTGCTTTGATCCATTGGATCTAATAGCCCAACGGTCAGGTATGGTGCTATGGATCCAATTCAAAACTGCTCTATTCTTATCTTATCTTATCTTACCACTATATAGTGTTCGAATAACTTTGAATATTGTCCATTGGATCAAGACTTACAAATCCCGACATTTCTAGCCGTTGGATCTTCTTTTGCATTCTAGCATCTAAAAGATTCTATTTTTTTGAACGGTCTAGAAGATTCTATTGATAGTCTTCATCACAATGAATGCTATGCAGAAAACCCAAAACACACTTCTCCATCATTCTAGAATCTTCTCCCTCATTTCTCTAGACCATGTTACCAAAAATTTCATGTTTTAGATCTCCACTGCTATAATGAAGCAATTTTGATTGGATCCATATTACCAATCCTGACCATTGGGCTGTTAGATCCAATGATTCAGAGAAGCTGGATTAGTGTTGAATAGTACCTAGAGCAAACTCCACCATGTTCTATAGAACCATCATTTCATCACCCCCAAAATTTCATAGAATAGTAGGCTATATTCTCAATATGTGTATATAGTTATTATTAATAGACTTAATTTATGCATTTTTTCTCTAATGTATGAAATGTGATTTAGCAAACATTAAGTTGTTATTAACCAATAGTCTTGTTAGAGAAAAAATTCATACATTAAGTATATTAATAATAACTATCTACACATATTGTGAATATAGCCTACTATGCTATGAAATTTTGGGGGTGGTGACATGCTAATGGTTCTAGAACATGGTGGAGTTTTCTCTATAGGTACTATTCAACATGAATCTTGCTGCTCTAAACCATTAGATCTAATAGCCGAACATTCTATATGAAATGTGATTTAACAAACATTAAGTTGTTACTAACCAATAGTTTTGTTAGAGAAAAATGCATATTTTAAGTCTATTAATAATAACTATCTACACATAATGAGAATACAGCCTACTATGCTATGAAATTTTTTGGGTGGTGACATGATGGTTCTAGAACATGGTGGAGTTTGCTCTAGGTTGATACTATTCGACACGAATCAAGCTACTCTGAACCATTGGATCTAACGGCCCAATGGTCAGGATTGGTGCTATGGATCCAATTCATTCAAAACTGCTCCACTATCTTATCTTATCTTACCACTATATAGTGTACGAGTAACTTTGAATATTGACCGTTGGATTGAGACTCGTGAATCCGAACATTTCCAGCCATTATTGGATCTTCTTTTCCTTAGCATCTAGCAGATTCTATTGATAGTCTTGAACACGATGAATGCACTATGCATAAACCTCTCAAAACACACTTCTCCATCATACTAGAATCCTCTCCCTTGTTTCTCTAGACCATGTTACCAAAAATTTCAAGTGTTAGGTAGCTAATAATCTTTGACTTCTACACATGATGATACAAAGTAGAAGAACCAACAATGCACCCATACTTTATAGATGTTGATCAAATTTATATTTTTCCACTTTACCTATTATAATTTTATATAGTGATGATATGTCAGACGTCTATTATCTGAGCCTCACGTGCGACTTACTAGTAGTAGTAGAGAGAAGAAAACCTAATGTGCTATGAAATTTTGGGGGTGGTGACATGATGGTTCTAGAACATGTCGGAGTTTTCTCTAGGTACTATTCAACACGAATCTAGCTGCTTTGAACCATTGATCTAACAGCCCATGGTTAGGATTGGTGCTATGGATCCAATTCAAAACTGCTCTATTCTTATCTTATTTTATTTTATCTTATCTTATCTTACCACTATATAGTGTACGAATAACTTTGAACATTGACCGTTGGATCAAGACTCGTGAATCCCAACATTTCTAGCCGTTGGATCTTCTTTTCCATTCTAGGATCTAGAAGATTCTATTTTTTGAACGGTCTCGATAGTCTTCATCACAATGAATGCTATGCACAAAACTCAAAACACACTTCTCCATCATTCTAGAGTCTTCTCCCTAGCTCGTTTCTCTAGACCATGTGTTACTGAAAATTTCATGTTTTAGTAGATAGCTAATAATTGTTGACTTCTACATGATCTTACCACTATATAGTGTACGAACAACTTTGAATATTGACAGTTGGATTAAGACTAGCAAATCCAAACATTTCCAGACGTTGGATCTTCTTTTCCATTCTAGCATCTAGAAGATTCTATTGATAGTCTTCATCACAATGAATGCTATGCACAAAATTCAAAACACACTTCTCCATCATTATAGAATCTTATCCCTCGTTTCTCTAGACCATGTTGCCAAAATTTTAAAGTTTTAGGTAGCTAATAATCATTGACTTCTACATGATATGCAAAGTACAAGAACGAAATATACACCTCAGAAGATTATTCTACTCCCTCCGATCCAAATTATTGTTCTCAGATTTGTCTAGATTCGGTTGTATCTAGTCATGTTTTAGTGTTAGATACATCCGAATCTAGACAAATCTGAAAACAATAATTTGTATCAAAGGGAGTAGAATGATGGAGTAATGTTTTTTGAGGTTTGTGCATTGCACTCATGTGATAAAGACATACTATCCATAATATATTCTAGTAGAGATGCTAGCTAGTAGAATGGAAAGGAAGATCCAATGACTAGCAATGTTGGGATTCACGAGTCTTGATCCAACGATCAATATATTCGAAGTTATTCGTACACTGTATAGTGGTAAGATAAGATAAGATAAACAATAGTATTTTTTAGAGATGATGCTACAATGGAACAGTAGATCCAATGGCTGGCAATGTTGGGATTCGCGAGTTTTGATCTGGCCAACCGATCAATAATAAAAGTTATTCGCAAAAAATATAGTGGTAAGATACGATAAGAAAGACTATCAATTGTATCTACTAGATGCCAGAATGGAAAAGAAGATCCAACCGATTGGCAATGTTGGGATTCACGAATCTTGATCCAACGGTCAAAATTCTAAGTTATTCATACACTATAGTGGGTAAAATAATGTAGTATCCATAGTGTATCTTCTATTTAGATGCTAGCTAGAATGGACTAGTAAAAGGCACGTGCCACACACTTATATATTTTATGAAATGTAATTTAGCAAACATTAAGTTTTTTTTATTAACCAATAGTCTTGTTAGATAAAAAAGGCATACATTAAGTCTAATAGTAAAAGGCATGAGCCACACATATATACCGTATGAAATGTGATTTAGCAAACATTAAGTTGTTATTATTAAACAATAGTCTTGTTAGAGAAACAAGCCATACATTAAGTCTTCTAGTAAAAGACATGAGCCGCACATGTATATGCTGAATGAAATGTGATTTAGCAAACATTAAGTTGTTATTATTAACCAATAGTCCTGTTAGAGAAAAAGGCATACTCCCTCCGACCCATATTAGTTGACTCGAATTTGTCTAGATTCGGATGTATCTAGACATATTTTAGTACTAGATACATCCGAATCTAGATAAATCCAAGTCAACTAATATGGGTGGAGGGAGTACATTAATTCTATTAATAATAACTATCTACACACATTGAGAATACAATCTACTATGCTATGATAATTTTTTTTAGGGGGGAGGGGGGTTACATGGTGGAGTATGATCTATGGGTACTGTTCAACACGAATCCAGCTGCTCTGAACCATTGGATCTAACAGCCCAATCGTCAGGATTGGTGCTACTAATAATAACTATCTACACATATTTAGAATATAGGTTACTCTGCTATGAAATTTAGGAGGGGGGGGGTGTTGACATGATGGTTCTAGAACATGGTGGAGTTTTCTCTAGGTAAGTACTAGCTGTTCGACATGAATCCAGCTGCTCTGAACCATTATTGGATCTAACATCCCAACGGTCAGGATTTGTGCTATGGATCCAATTAAAAACTGCTCTTTTATAGTAGTAGAAGAAAAGAAGATAACGTTGTATAGTGTACGATACAAATAACTTTGAACTTTGACCGTTGGATCTAGACTCGTGAATCCAAATATTGCTAATTAACCGTTGGATCTTCTGTCCACATTCTACTCCCCTCGTCTAGAAATATAATACATTTTAGCTTTGTGAAACAAATGTATCTAGATGTCTTT
The DNA here is from genome assembly GCA_023614405.1 of Avena insularis. NCBI lineage: Eukaryota > Viridiplantae > Streptophyta > Magnoliopsida > Poales > Poaceae > Avena > Avena insularis. The sequence continues at coordinate 79,974,298 of CM042688.1, forward strand.
TAGTCTATAGGCCGACATCTAGATACATTCGTTTTACAAAGGTAAAATGTCTTATAGTACTTGTGAACGAGGGATCATCATCTAGAAGATTCTATTGTTAGTCTTCAGTACAATGAATGCTATGCACAAATCTCAAAACACACTTTTCAATAATTCTAGAATCTTCTCTAGAACACGTGGAGTATTAGGTAGGAGTAGCTAGGTTGATTTCTACATGATACAGTACAAAGTAGAAGAACCAAATATACACCCGATACTTTATGGACGTGGCTCGAAATTAAAATTATTTTTTGAGCTTCACCTATCCCGTGCAAGGCACGTTTAACTTTATAGTGGATGTCTAGACCATGCTGGGGGTGACAACTGCTTATGGCTGTCTCTTTGATTTCTACGTCAAGTACTATATCTGAATGGAAATGGGTTTTTTACTCGCGTGGAGACCAGGAGGCCACCTCTCATGGCCTCGACCTTCTTCCTCCTCCTCTTCGCGAGTTTATATCTTCTCTGCCAGATTGCTTTGCTTGTTTTCATTCCTTTTTGTTGTGCTATTTCACCCGCATGACTGGGAACAAGTCCCGCCATAGAAGGGCTCGTGCCATGATGGCGAAGCTGGCGGAAGAGAAGAAGTCGGCTTTCCATTCTGCCATTATGTTGCTACCGGTACCAGGCGATGCGACAATCAAAGGGTCCCAGTCGAATCCCTCGGCTGCAGGCGTGAGGTCTTCAACTCAAGGTTCTTCAAAGCCGCCGCAACCAGGGACAGATACCTTCAGGTAAATCTCCGTTCTTGCGCAACTTTCCATGTCTTTAACCGTTTCTTGATTTCTCGTTTACCTAAAAAAGCACGTTCTTCCTCAATGGTGTTTTTAGGTTGGGCGGTCTTCGAATTCCATCAGCACTCCTGCCTACAGAATATCTTCACCGTCACCGATGGAGACTGACACCTTCAGGTAAATCTTCGTGCTTGGGCAACTTTCCATGTATTTGACCGTTTCTTGATTCGCTCATTTCCTATTAGTACATTTATTATCAATGTTGTTTTAGGTCGGGCGGACTTCGCATTCTCGCGGCACTCCTGGCTGCAGAATCATCTTCACCATCACCGATGGAGGCTGATCGGTACAGCCACAAGGTAAGAAATCATTCGAATTGTGATTCCGTGTCTCTCTTCCTTGATAGTTCTCTGGGTACACTTCTGAATTTAGGCTCCCTGTTCATCTTTCAGAATATTGGCTTCGAGATCGAGTTTATGGTGAAAAAGGTGATGGGCGATTTCTGCGTCAAGATAGTGGACAGAAGCACCCTCGTCAACGAGTGCACTAGACTTTACTCCAAACTCGCCGCTGACAAGGTCGGGCGTATCCTCCTCAGGAATCTCGCCATGGAATACTTGATTGAGCGTGACGAGCTGAAGCGGCGGAACATCGGCATGATGGAGATGCTGGGCATAAGCTTCGAACAAATCCAGGACCTCGAGGACCATAGGGACAAACTCCTGGCCGAGCTGGCAAAGCTGAAGTGTGAAACTATCGTCGATCTCCATCAATGAGCCGGCACGTGGAAGACCTTAGTTAGTACTCCATCTATATTCACAATATAAGCCTATTTACAGAGCTAAAACAGCTTACAAAAAAGGCTTATATATTATGGAACAGAGGGACTAGTTGATGATCGGATATATAGATTGCAATATTGCGGCAGTAAATTGAAAAACCTTTATTACTAGTATGAATGTATGATCGTGTACTTGCTGGTAAAATATTTGGTTATTTGGTGAATGTGATATGCATCAGCATCACCAGCCACAATGTTGCCGGAGCCAATTTTGGGTGTGATTATCTTTCCTACTGTTCTATAGTAGTAATTAGTAGTTATTATCGCCTCCATGTAGAGCGGTAGCTACCTTTCCGTCGTTGTCATGCTGCATCTCACCAACTTCACTTGCTCAAAGCCTCCATTCTTCTTTACTCCAAAAAAAGAGCCTCCATTCTTCCGCCATCTTCGGTTTTGGTCCTGCTGATGGCAGTGGCACCGATATCCCATTGATGGTCACTTTAGATCAGGATCCTAACTTTGTCTCTGTACAGTTGCAGTGTAGTATAATCATTGTGCCAATGCTTACAGGGGAATGAAGAGGTAACTGCTGGGGATCCCTCCTGAACATATGTACACTCTCTCCACAATTTATACATTGAAGGGATAACCACTTTTATAGCCATTTAAAAGAGTTTTGGGTGATTTTGTCAAATTAATTCAACCTTTAACTTGATGTGTGCTATTTGGTCAACAATTATAAAACACTATTTAGTTATTTAGTAGTAGTATATAGATTCTTCCAATTTTTGAATAACTTGTGACATCTATTTTGATACGAAGGGAGTAGGATTATGCGTTAGCTACAGACATGGCCTTTATTCTGCATAGTGTCAACCTGGTGGGATAATTCTCTCCTGAGGAGAGAGGCCTACACATTAAAAGATGTCTAGATATATTCGATTTCACAAAAGCTAAAACATCTTATATTTTGGAATAGAGGGAGTACCTAGGATCTAATAAAGAGGGGAGAGAGGTACATATATGAGTAAAAAAATGAGAGTAGCAAGAACAAGATGATGAATGGATATTCTATCAATGGTCTTACCGACAATTTGTCACCCTGTTACGGAAAAATGTAACAAATCTATGAAAAATGAAAAAACGTGTGTATTAGTTTTTATGTGACAATGATTGTGCCCTGGCACACGCCTAGAAAATATGTGGTATTTCTTGGACCGACTCAACTGCAGCGAGTCCGTCGTAAAAAGAAAAAGGAAACTATAGAAAAAGGAAACGATGTCGTGAAACTAGGTCGAACTTTCTTATCTTATCTTATCTTATTACTACTATATAGTGTACGAATAACTTTGAAGGTTGACCGCTGGATGAAGACTGGCAAATCGCAAACCTCTGGATCTTTACCATTCTAGCATCTAGAAGATTCAATGGATAGTCTTTAGCACAATGAACGCTATGCTGAAACTTCAAAACACAATTCTCCGCCATTCTAGAATCTTCTTTGTCATTTCTATAAGCATGTTACAATTTTTTTGAGTATTATTATGTACCAAGAACCAAGTATACACCGAATAATTTATGGATATAATGTGGCTCAAAATTCTTTAATAGTCTTTTGAGCTTTACCTATTATAATTTTATAAGTCATGACATGTCTTACTTTCCATCTCATAGCTAGAGATGACATGATAGTCTTTTATTTGAGTCTCATGTTTGTTTTTTGGAAATGGGGATACCGCAGCCTCTGCACTCAAAGGATGCACAAATCGCTTTTATTAAAAACCAAGTACCGAGTACAGTTTATGGATCAGATAAGGTTGATACAAACACCAACCATGTGAACAAAGTTAAAGGTCTCACAAGAGAAAGCACATATCTCACATGCAAATTATTATGCAAATACTTACTTTAAGAACATAGTTTGACCGTAAATCTGGTCAATAATATATAATTATATTTAATAATTTTTAACCAATTTATATATAGTCGAAAGACGATTCCAATGGTACAATTTTGTGACATACAATTCATTAATTGGTGACCAAATTTATGGTCAAATTATTTTCTTCGAGTACGTATTTGTCTAATGAACCGGAATGGAGGTAGTATACAAAATTCCTAGGCAAATCCTTTGAATCAAATGGACCCTAGAGTAGGAGTGCTTGAAGCAGAGGCCCTGCTCGTGACTGCGCATAGCTTTTCGCACTAGGGACTACATGGAGTCTGCACTTGGGAAAGGCTGCCGGTGCATTCATACCTCCCATCGCATTCGATGCACTTCCTCTAGCTCGGCTTCTGGCTAGTGTAGAAATAATCATAGAGTAGAGATCGCCAATTTTTTTGGCGGGTTCATCTTGTTCTAAACTGAGATCACCAAAATTTGAATGACATTGGCCGGTTTTTCTTTGAACTACCCGGCGCGACGCAATTCAAAAGTTTTGAACCTACCACCGGCGCTCTTGTGATACATATAAAACACTCCATATCCCACATCTCTCACTCGACCTCAGAGCCGGAGCATCTACCACGAACATGGCCTCGCACCGCCGTCCCTCCCCACCACCACTTCCTCCTCACCAGGTACTGTTGTGACCGAAGGCACCACTCCCTTGTTTAGCAAGACGGAGCGGCTTCCCCACGCCGACGACCACCGCGCTGGAGCGTGCACAGTGTCTCCGGCAAACACGGTACGGTCGCTGCACAGTCCCATCAACTTCACGAACTCCCTGGTCTCCGACACCGGAGAGATGGGCAAAAGACGCGCCCTCGTGTTCGACCGCACCAACGTGAAGCATAAACTCGTATCCTCCCCATACGAATGTTGTTGCATACTTTATGCTAACTTTCGTTATGCACCTTATTACTATCAAAAGTACTTCGTCGTTTGTTGTAGTGTACTGCATCTTGCTCATATATTCGATCGTTACTAAAGTTTGCTAGAGCCTTCATTACCATCGTTATGAAGCTCCTCTGACATCTGTGGAATATCTCCTAAAATGATTCTAGTTGGGGCGTACAGGTTTATAGATAGCACAACTGGTATACGTCAACTTTAGCTGACGCCCTAAGTCGAATTAGTATGTCATGGCTCCTTGTTTAGAGTATAACCAAGCAGACCCTGCTAGTTATGTTATCAGTACTATAGTCAAGCCTACAGGCTAGTCGATTGTATTGGAACTTCATGTGTTTTCTTCTCACTCAGGGTTACATATGATTAGAGTACTCATAGCGGAAGTACTGTACTAGAGTTGTGATGGGGAATCATTGCTTTTCGAGCCGTCAACCTCTAGAAGAACTCCTAATAATTTCTTATTTTTTCACACGATTCCATGATAAATCTGAAAAGCTATTTGCTTCCAATGTAGGAAATGGAGTCAGAACAAGGTCTCAGACTCTACTTAATCTAGTTGAAAATGACAACCAGGCCAAAAAAGACAATAATGCAAAACATCAGCATAAAAAGTTTCATCCTAATCCCGCACCAATTGGTCCAGTTGCACTGATGGCTGCAAATTGAAAACTACACATCCCACAACCGCTAGTAGCCCATCCAGTTACCCAGGAAGAATTGGCAGCAGAACCAGTTTCTACAGCAGGTTCTCATCAACGAACTGGTTATGATCTCCCAACGACCTTTAGTACTGACAGAGACATATTACTCCCTTGCAAATGATCTTGACACCAAATTTGTTATATGTTCAGAGACTAGTAGTAGCATGCCCTTTTATATGTAATATGTATACATTCATATTTTGATGTAAATTTTTTTAGTTACACTACGACGAAGATTAATAAGGGGGCCGACGATGGGAAAAAATCTTGAGCAAATGCTTGAAATAACTAAATCAAGACTTCCGATCACATCTATAGCAGGATTCAGAAGGCCACTAGATCCACATGAATCTGCTTATATTGCATCGATCACAGGCATTTTCGTGAGAAATGATATTCCCATCTTGCCCTCATGGAAACACCACCGAAATACCCCTGAGAATTTCGAAGGTTTACTAAAAAAGTTACATGTAAGTCCTCTATCTCTTGGACATACTCCATTGCTCTGTCTCTTGTCTTCTTAGCTTGCTGTTTGTTATATATGCTCCCTATTGTTGTCTACAGAGATTTTTCATGTTCGATGACAATAGAGAGGAAGTAAAGGTTATTCTCAAAAGCATATTCTCCGCATGTTTGTGCCAACAGCACCACAGGCTAAAGAAGCAACACTTCTCTGGCAAGTGTTTTAAGGATGTTACAAGAACGTCTCTTGTGGATCACATGACTAACGATCAGTGGAGTGATCTTCTCCACCACTGGCTTGATCAAAAGAATGAGGTATGCTTTGAGAAGACTGAGATTAGATCGCATTGTCAATTCGTATTTATGCATGTGTTTTACAAGTCTCATTTTGTAGGCCATCGCTCAAAGGAACTGTTCCAGCCGTAATAAAGTACGACTACTAAGTCACATCGGATCCCGCGGCATAATTGGGCACCTCTACCAATTGGTAAGGACCTATTATTCTGTACTGTATATTTTAAATAAGTATGTAATTGATGTTGTGGAATATGTATGCATCTTATCTTTCAACCTCTGTTTCCACCATGTGATGCAATTTATTTTCGCCTGTCCAAATGCAGACGAAGTCTAATGGGGATCCAAAAAACAGTTGAGTATGCTAGAGAAATTTGAGGGATGCCAGACGGATAGATATGGTGTCATTGTAAAGAAATTTATTGTAAATCTTCTCTGCATTTTGTGATGTTGCACTTGCAGTGATTTGTACGTATAAGTTTGATATGCAACCTTGCTTGGACTGCTTCTTAGTTTTGTTTTCATTTTTCTTCATAATTTGCAACTAAAGTCAATTTCAGTTATGAATTGTACAAACAGTTGGCATATCATGCACCTCATAGTGTTTACACAGGAAGCCACATTTATAGTCTTGTTAGTAAATGACATCAAAAAAAGATACACGACAAAAATATCTTTTTACTAAAGTGTATAAGATGTGTTATCAGCACTGCCAATTATAGTAGTTCATGCACATGTTAAACCTATCTGCATCTTTCTCTGTAGTAACTTCACTTCTCTTACACATGTCTATCAACTAAAAACTTTCTACGCTGAATTGAAAGAGGAGCTGGCAAATCCTGGGAAAGACTGTTCAGTAAAAACTCCAAAAGAATGTGTGGATTTATTTTCCAAGGTACTACAACGCGGTGCTATAGCCAAGAATATGTTGCTGTGTAATGCTGGGTTCCCAGTGAGCTCGTCAAATTCCAAGTCCAAGTTCAAGTCCAACTCCAAGGCCATTTTTTTGCATATTCAAGTTCTAGCGGAACAACTCCAAGCTGAACAATCGTTATCATCTGCCCTAAGTGTATATAATGAACGTTTGATCGCAAAGTTAGAATTTTTTTAATTCGGCTAGAGCACTCCATAGAAAATAAGAAGAAAGTCATGAAGATGCTCAGTATTTGTGATTGAGCACTAACAGCTGAGGTCAGTCCCTTTGTCATGAAATGGAACCTAAAGCTGAAAGTATTTGTTAGTGCACTAGTCTGCAGTTGTTATGAACTTGGGTTGTTTCCTTGTTGCGACATGTCTTTAATTTGTATGGCGGATGCACCAATATGTACTAGTGTGATACAATACATTATGTTACAACTGCTGTTGTCTGGATCATTGATCATGAGGTTTAGGTTCTCAAAACAATGCCTTAGCCCTTTGTTGCACACCATATTCATACGCGTCATGTGATAAATGGAAATACATTTTTGAATCGGAGCTCAACATTTTCTTTCATGTCTGAATGGACTGATGAACATATGGAGTACGACCCGCAAAAAAGACCTTATACAATTTTTCTGTTCTGTTACTTGGAGTAGTCACATTCAAAACCGTACTGGAGCCGCATATCCTCCCGTCGTCCCCCGTAATATTTTTGAATCCGAGATCATGGTATCCAATTTTCTACCCCTCCGTCCAAAAAAAGGCTACTGAGAAAGGTCCTGGATGATCAGTTGATGTGACCAGGCCTTGGATTCGTGAACAGAGGGAAGTACGGTCTACTAGCAGTTATTAATTGGACTGTCACCAAATTCAAATTCTGAATCGATAGGAAAAAGCTCTCGCCTACACGAAATATTTGGTCCCCATGTTTAATCTTTCATATACTGCGAAATTCCGATTGACCTATCGTACTGATGACCAATGGCGATTGTGAAATTGCTGGGTTGGGTGGTGGGGTTCGCTCGTAAATTCTGTTACTAGGACTATAGCCAAATTCAAAATCTTAATTGAGGGTAAAAAGCTACAGCCCAAACAATTTCGCAGATGGAGTCAACATTATTTTTTCTATGGGAATATTTTTTTATTTCTAAAAATAGGGAGAAGCATTTTTTTCAAATTATTATTTGTACTCTAGCCAAATTGAAAATCTCAGTTGAGCGGCAAAATTTACCAATGTTCTGCGCAATTATGTAATGGATGGTCAGTTGATGTGACTCTCGGCCTTCAATTCCTGACCAGACAGCGTACTAGTCTACAACTATCTTTTTCTATTGTTACTTTGCCGCTAGCCAAATTCAAAATCGTAAAATCGAGCGGCAAAATCCCAACCGACTCATATGCATTTCGTGCCCCTCCGTTTCAAACATTTTCAGCCAAAATCTCCCACCGATGGAGTACCATTTTTCTAGTATTACTTGGACTCTTGCCAAATTCAAAATCTCAATCGAGCGGCAAAATCACACACCGACCTTGAAGCATTTCCCGCCCCACCGTTTCAAAAACTTTGAACAAAATCTCCGACTGGGGAGTACCTTTTTCTATTATTATTATTTGTCCTGTAGCCATATTCAAAATCTCTATCGAGGGGCAAAACACACACCGACCTTGAGAATTTCCTGCCCCATAGGTTTCAAAGACTTTGAGGCAAAATATCCCATCGTGGAGTACCATTTTTCTATTTACAGTATTATTATTTGTCCGGTAGCCAAATTCAAAATCTCAATCGGGCAGCAAATTCACACACCAACCTTGAAGCATTTCCCGCCTCGCCGTTTCAAAAACTTTGAGGCAAAATCTCCCACCATGGAGAATCATTTTTCTATTATTATTATTTGTCCACTAGCCAAATTCAAAATCTTGGTCGAGCGGCAAAATCACAGACCGACCTTGAAGCATTTCCCACCCCAAAGTTTCAAAAACTTTGAGGCAAAATCTCCCACCGAGGGATTACCATTTTTCTATTATTAGCCAAATTCAAAATCTCAATCGAGCGGCAAAAGCAGAGACCGACTTTGAAGCATTTCGCGCCCCTCCGTTTCAAAAACTTTTGACGTTAAAATTCCCTTTCTACCCATTGTTTCGACACCCTATGGCACGCTAAAGTCGGTAGCTTGGGGGCACGATTGTAATTATTTTTATGTTCACCTCCATAGTCCCGATTCATGCAGTTTTTCCAGCTGACCCTCCCAAAATCCCAGGCTTCTCTCCCACGCCCTCACCTCCACGACCACCGCGCGCACTGCTCGACAGCAATTCCACGGCTGCCGGAGCCGCTTCATCGACGCCCACCCATCGGATCTAGTTCACCGGGTCTCTCTGCCACTCCACCAGAGTTGTGGTCTCACTGACCGTGCCTATGGCATCGTCGACCGCCCATGCTCTGCTTCCCCGCCGCCGAAAGCTACCCAACCGTACTGGAGCAGCTTCACCGTTGTCCACTAGACAGGATCTAGTTCAACAAGTTCCATGTCCACTTCTCCAGACCAGCTACACGGTTCTCGCCGTTGATTGCACCGGCATCGACCGCCCAAGATCTGCTTCCCCGACGCCAACAGCCACCGCAATCGCAGCACCCTCGATGACCTGGATGTCACTCGCACGGTACCGATGATGCTTAGACGCCTCTCTGACCAAGGTAACCAAATCTCCAACCTGTTTTTGTTTTGTCAGCGGTATAGCAGGTTCAAGCATGTCAGAGTGAACTGAATTTTTGTAATCGTGCTAGTACATGCAAGTCACTAGGCACGCATGTTCTTCGTGCTAGTACATAGAATGTCATTATACATGTTGGTTTGCATTCACTGCTCTACAAATTTCAAGTCATGCACATGTCTGTTATATTGTCATGCACATGTTCTTATCTTAGCTGCTCCGTACACCAGTAATTGCCTGCTATTGTGTAGTTCTTGCAAAATGTAATGTCAGTGGAAAATATTAGTGTGGATTCTCTGCTCCATAGTTACTGACTTCATCTCATTATTCCTGAGCTAAGTTCCTGCTATTATTTCCTCCCTGGCATCATTCTGCTATCCTATAGTACCCGTTCAAACTCTTCGTACTAGTTAGATTATAATTTTGTTGTTGCCATCTGGTTCTTCAAAAGCTGCAACACTGACTAATTTCTTTTTCTTTGCGTAGATATCAAAAAGGAAACACTGAACATGTTGGTTTGCACAGCCTACAGGTCCACCAGTGATGCCATTATATATTTTCTGTATCCGGTGCTGGTTCGTCCTAATCAACAGCATAATTATTCTTTACTATATAGTTCATTCATGTTTTACATTCCTGCTCACAAGTTATGGTATGCTGTGGTTATAATTTCTATGTGGTTCATGCTTAGCTACGACAGTAACTGCATGCCATTGTGTCGCTCACCGCAAATTTTGAGTCACCCAACGACTCTTGCATTCCAGGAGATACCACCGCTTCCATATATATTTGCTAAAATGACCTGGCTAGTTTATACTGAAATTCTAAGAAACACTTTGTTTGATTGCTCAGTTCATTGTTGTCATACTTGTCTAATGTTTGTTTGTCCTATTCTACAGGTTCACAAGCCACACTATTATATCTCGTATCTAGTTCTGGTTCGTCCTAGGCAACGGCATAACTATCCTCTACTATATAGTTAATTCATGGTTTGCATTCCTGCTCTACATGTTCGTATTATGCAGTTATAATTTCTATCTGGTTCATTCTTAGTTATGAGTAGTTTGTCTTCATTGATGTATTAACTTGTTATTAGTTAGTTTCAGACTGCAATTATTGCTATTGCCACCAAAGAGGGGACTGCAAGATCACGTCTCAAGGTGGTTTTCCAATGTAGCTGTCACATTCAAAGGGAGATACAGTTGATGGATTGAGAAAGAAAATTGAGGACTCTGCTATCAACTTGATTGGCAACTAAAATGCTGAATTTTCTTTCCGTTTTGTCATATTATGTAATATTTTTAAGAAGTTTGCAACTGATGTAATATCTAGATAACTGGCATAGGCCATGTAGGCATTTAGTCGACGCCGTCCATGAATGGCGGTACCATAATCAAGGCCAGTGTCGATCGAGTAATCGTATAGGGTTTTGTTATTTGCCCTTCTTTTATTGCGCCTTCCATGAACAGTAAAAGATGATCGCTAATTATACTCCTTTTATGATATTTGCATGGCCTTTAGAATTACCAAAACAGTAACGGCAACTGGGTAGAACAGTAATAGGACAAAACAGTAACATACCAAAATAGTAACATGCCAAAAAGAATATGCAAAGCAGTAGCGAGCCAAAACAAAGAGCATGCCGTAAAGCGATAGAATGAGCGAAAGAATAACAAGACAAAACAGTAGCAGGCCAAAACACCAGCAGACCAGAATAGTAGTAACCCAACACAATAACGAGCGAGCGATGAGACCAAAAAAGCAACAGGCGTAAAGAGCGAGGCTGAATAGTAGCAGGCCAGAATAGCGACAGTAAGCACAATAACGGGCCTAAACAGTAAAGGGCCACAACAGTAACTGACATGAATAGTAGATGGCTAGAACAGTAACGAGCCAGAATAGTAAAAGGCCAGAACAATATCGGACCTTCTCCAAAGTGGGCCGTTTGTAGGCAGCCCATGACGAGCTATGAGAACAGTGACGGGCTGAAAGTGGGCTTTAACAGTATCGGGCCTACTTGTCGCAGACTATTAACGAGCCGCACAGTGTTCGAAAACTATGGGCTTTTGTAGGCCAAAACAATAATGGGCCTGATATTCCCGGGCTACTGCTAGCCACATCTTTGGGCCCATTTCAAACAGTGTTAGACGAAACAGTAAAGGGCCGTAATCTTATTGGGATCTCTTGATGGGCCGGCCCACTTAATTGTGAGTAGGCCTTGGCTGGGCCTGGCTTCTAACACGGTTTCCGTGGCCGTTAACAGCGGTAACTGGTCGTTAACGGTGTTTGCCACGTGGCATTTTGCATGACGTCAGCAGTCAACGCAGCTGGTGAACAGATCTACGACGGAACAAGTTTTCGTGGCTAAAGGGTGCGATCCGTCACGGTCAGGAAAAAAATCGTGGTAGATTATTTTGTGACGGGGCTTTTACCACGATGGGCATCCGTCGTAGAAGACTTTTTAGCCACGAAAAGGGCCTTCAACCACGAAAATCGTCCGTTGTAAAAGCCAACTTTTCTTGTAGTGAGTGGTATCCCAGTCACAAATGGTGGACCCTCTAATGGAGCCCCCACCAACAACGTGCCAGAAGGCCGCCCCCTGGTGACAGACCCATCCCAGAGGATCAGCCGAACCTCTCGACGACTGAAAATAGCTGAGAGCGCGTACTGATCAAGCTCAACAACGCTGAGTGGGCCCGCTGCAGGGAGGCCCTACGGGGCCATCCCCTACCACCCAACTCATTGCAAGACATGCTGATGGGTTATCACTGGCTTCTCAAGGAGGAAATCAGGCGCCATCATCAAGTAATTGCCTAGCTCGACGAGCGCAGGAGGGCAGCGGACGAGTAGAGCCTCCGTCGAGCTTAGCTCTCTTTTATCGGAGGATCCTCCTCCAGAGTCAACGACCAAGAAGCAGCCAGAAGACGCTGTCGACTAGCTCACCTCACCTATAGGGAGCGAGAAGAGGCCACTTGAGCCCTTGACTTCTCGTTCATGACGGTGGATACGCGGGGCAACGTACTCCCGAAAACATCGCAGGCAGCAGTGACAACAGCCAATATGTACATGCTGAACAACTAGCCGCCAGCTGGGGACCCACGGTCCACCATGCACCGATCTACAATCGCTGGCCTGGGACTAGTCAAAGCTGCGCTCACCAAGGATCCAGCGATAGAGCCGAGGAAAAGCAAGGCTCTAGCCAAACGCTACTCTTCCTCCTCCTCCAGTGATGATGACCATGACTTTTTGTGGCGACGCTGCTCACGGCGACACGACTACGACTACGATGCACGCGATGACATCACGCAGCGCAAAGTCGACAAGATGCGTGCAAGGCGCGCCCGGTCAACTGACTTGGAAGATGACGGGATAGAGCTCTGTGGTTCCAGCTGCTTTAGCAGAGCCAAACAGCAAAAGCGAATGCCAAAAGGGTTCAAATTCCCATCAGAGAACCCAAAATTCGACAGCCTCCAAGACCCGAAGAACTGGCTGGAGGATCATATCTCCTCCGTCAGGCTGCATGACGGAACCACGAGCACGGCCATGCAATGCCTCTAGCTACAACTGCAAGACGCCGCCCGTGCGTGGCTCAACAACCTCCTGCATGGATCGATCCGCAGCTAGGACGAGCTGGTCTATAGCTTCGTGTGAAACTTCAAGGGCATTTACAAGAGGCCTGCATCAATCGAAAAATTAAGAGGTTGCTACCAAAAGAGCGGCGAGTCACTATGCTCATACATCTAGAGGTGGTCCATCATCAAAAACTCTACAGAGGACATCTCCGAGGATCGTGCAATCGATGCATTCAATGGTGGCGTACGCCGTAGAGAGCTCAGGGAGGAGCTGGGCCGCTCGAAGCCGAAAACAATTGACCACCTGATGGAGGTCGCGAACAAGTGGGCTGATGGAGAGGACTCGGTGAAAAACTGCGTCCACTCAGATGATGATGACGACCTCGGTCGCAGACACGATCACCGAGGAAAACTCCAGATGCGTGGTTATGAGGACCGCGAGGAAGTTGACATGGTCGCGACTGGCTACACCGACAAACATGGCGACAGCAACCGCAACAACGGATATCGTAGGGGTGGATACCACGACAGCGGGAAAACCACGCAAGTATGGCAAGACCGTACCCGCGATGAGGCACCTCGAACATCTATCCAGGAAAAACTGTCCTGACCGTGCAACATACACTTCTACATCGACAAGCACGACGATAAGAAAAAATCCAGTCACCTTCTGAAGGACTTCCGTGAGTTCCTCAGGCTCCACGAAGGCTTGGCCTAGATGAATCGCGACGCGATAAACCAAGGCTACGGAGCTGCCCCCGGTGCCGTGGATCACGGAGCGCCACCACCACCACCACCCGGGCCACCCGCACCTACGGCCGCGCCAGTCCAAAACAACAGAGGTGAGCAGTACCCGCGAGCACTGGGAAACATGGGAATGATCTAAAAAGGATGCCCATCAAATCAGGTGCAAAAATCAATCACTCGCCAAGTCAACCTGGCGATGAACTCTCCACCCTCCACCACTAAGTACCTCAGTGGGTGCGAGTCCTGCATTACCTTAGACAAACACGATCATCCGTTTCAAGTACCTCGCCCTGGTCACTATCACCTGGTGCTCGAGGCACAAATTGGAGGCTTCGAGATGAGTTGTGTATTCATGGACGGTGGCAGTAGCATCAACCTCATGTTCGCAAGCACCTTGCGCGCCATGCGAATCCCCCTGATGTGGCCTGATGTGGCAAAGGGAACGTAAATCCATATAATCCGAGATAAAGAGCTAACCCGGAAATAAACATCCAAGGCTCGAACATAAATGAACCTGATGTGGCCTTAGCGGCCAAGGCAGCTAAGACCACACCAGCTTCGGGGACTAATGTTGGGGGATACCCCCGGGTAGGGTCACTCCGGGCTATAAAGGCCGAGTTAGCCGAGGTTCCGCAGGGTCAAAGCAGATGCTGGCCGGGTCACCTCAAGGCAGGCCGGATCACGGAGTAACCCGGACCAGGGGGGGGGTCGCCTAACATTGTCTCAGCCGACTTAAGGAGTAAGTCGGAAGTGCTTGTCTAACTTATATGCAGGAACAGGTGTGGCCGGATCTACCATGATCCGGGTCCCATTTAGCTTCTGGGAGAAGGAAGGAATCTCTCTGGTAAAAAAGAAGGCCCGATACGCACTGCATGCGCGAAGCAAGCAAGGACATGACCACCGGGTCATAGCCGACAAGGGTGACGACGCCCGTGTCGGCTGACGCAGGCGCCACAGAGGCTCACGTAGCTAAAGCATGTATGACTCGGGGGAAAAAGCACCCCGGTCGGGTTACCACTTTGAGAGGAGGCATATTCTTAGGAATATGCCTCCACATATGCCCTAGGCAGAGACCGAGCCCCCTCTATATAAGGGGGGCTAGGGTTCCAGTAGAAGGGGTTGAGCTCAAGTTGGGTTGATCTTTCTTCGATACTGATTTAGCTAAGGTTCTAGGAGTGAACTGTAGTTGAGAGTAAGAGAGCTTTTTCTTCCTGCTCTCGCCAATACAGCTCTAGGAGCACTTGTAAACTTGAAAGGAATACAATCTTATGTGTGGAGAATCTCTCCACTATCCCTCCCTGGATTCCCCTAGCGTGTATTAGTCCCCACCTTTAGCCTATCCATGGCATCTGCCGTGACACCACCACGACAGTTGGCGCCCACAGTGGGGCTAGCGGCGCTAGCAGGGGTGAAGATCTGGACGGGAAACCTCATCGGCACCGGCGAACGCATCGTCTCTGGGCTCGTTCAGCGCTTTGGAGCGCTGGACTTCGTCAGCGACAATGCTGGTTGCTTCGACACGCGCCCACTTCCGTGCAACGGCCTGTTCGTCAAGCTGGGAGCACACAAGGTCTATGTTGCGGTGGACGTATCATACGTTCACCCGCAGCGCGTCGTCGAGGCAGGGGAACCACCCCTTAGCGTGGTTCACAGGGCGCGTATCACTCGCTCCCCGGACCGTGCAAAGTGATGATGACTGCGCCAGGTGTAGGCGCAAGCAAAGACCCAACACCGGACCTAGAGGTAACACCTAAGGCACCGAGGAAAGGAAGAGGACCTCCACTAGAGAGGCCTGAGAGCATACTGAGAGAAGCTGTGGATAGCTTGGCAAACCCGGTAGCAGCAGTGGTAGATCCGGCTCAAGCACAGGCCGAGCTAGAGGAAACTAGGCAAAAGATACTAGAGGGTGCAAAGAAAATAGCCGCGGCTCAACAGTCGCTGAACATGACGCTGCGTGAGTATGCAAAGGCAAACAAAGTTGATACGGTAAAAGTAAAAGGGAGAAATCTCATGAGCGAGATGAACAGAGAAGGTGATGATGGAGCCGAGGGATCGGAAAACTATTTGTCTGTGGGGTTGCCAAAATATAGTACCCCGGCGAAGAACCTCAGAGCAGCGGATGCGGCTGCATCCGAGTTAGAGGGTCTGACGGGTGAGGCCCGTCAAAGATAGCAAGATAGGGTTAACGAGTTAGTTCGGATCGTGAACAGACAGAACGAAGAGCTACTCAGAGCTAACCCGGAGAGAGCTGGAGCTTCCAAAATCGTCCATTCGGCGATGGGTAACTCGGAGAAATCCGCTGGAGCCGCGTCGTCACCTCATGGTGGTCCAAGGAGAGAAGAGGTAGTAACCTCGGCCAGACGGAACAAATAGATCGTCCCGTACGACCCGACGCATGCAAGAAAAGAAAAAGAAACGCGGAAAAATGATGATCGACGAAGTGTGGGCCGAGGTGAAGCTGGCCGAGGTAACCACGACCAAGGCAATGTCGGTCAAGGGAACGCTGCCAATGGCAATGCCGGACAGCGAAACTCCGTAGGAGCAGGACAACCGCAGCAGCGGAATATACCAAGGCAAGAGCAAAGCGCCGGCCGAGGTATGCAACAGAAAGGTGCGCCCCAAGTGCAAAACCGATAAAATGACGGTGATTCAGAGATGGTAAACGCGGGGTACCCGAGACCGGACTATCATGTGATAGCGTCAAGATTGGGAAGCAGGGATTTAATGCCAGATGACGCCAGGTTGAAACTGGATCGCCTGTATAGGTCGGAACAGATCGAATGTCAAGGTCCCCCGGGTCCAGCGTGCTTTGGACCCCGGATCATGAAGGAGCCACCGGTACCCAACTTCTAGTTGCCCAGAGGCACGAAGACGTATGACGGCAGTACCAAGCCGGAGGATTGGCTGATAAACTATGCTACGGCTGTGAAAATTGCCACTGGCAACTTGAGATGGGCTGTACGATACGTACCCCAGATGTTAGAAGGTCCAGCCAGAGTATGGGTGAATAATTTACCACCCGGAAGCATCAACTGCTGGATAGATTTTGAAGAAATGTTTATCAGCAACTTCTCAATTACATATCAAAGGCCGAACAGGCCGCAGGCCCTAGCAATGTGCAAGCAAAGACCTAATGAGACGGACCATGAATTCCTGACCCGGTGGTGCACCGTGCGAAACTCGTGTGAGGGTGTCATACAGTCACAAGCCATAGCATGGTTTGCGCAAGGGTGCAGATATGGCAGCGAGCTGTGGATGAAGTTGCAAAGGAAAATGCCAATTACGTTGGAAGAGATGATCCGGATTGCAGATTCGTATGCTTTGGGTGATCCGACTCAACCTAGGCTCGCGTCAAACGAGTCAAACCAGGAATACTATCAGACGGACGGAGCTGGGTCATCTCGGAGGAATGATTACAGAGGAAAAAGAAGAGATGATAGACCGAATCATCGCTACAGTTCGCAACAAGTTGCAGCTGTGAGTCAAGATCAATCCGGAGCAGGGAGCAACCAACGCCAGAAAACAGGAGGGCAATGGACTCCAAGAAACGATGGCAAGAAAACATGGACCCCGGAGCAAAAGAAACAGTGGCAAGAAAAGAAAGACAGCCCGAGGTATACCTATGAGTTGATGTTGGACCAGCCGTGTAAGTTTCACATGTCAAATATGAATAGCCCGGCGGGTCACACAACGAGGCAATGTGAGTGGATGCGTAAGATAGAACAAGGTGGTTCGGGGAATGCTCAGGCACCCCGGAATGATCAACCTCGGCAGGAGTTACCTCGGCAGCAATTGCTCTCCGGGGCGAACACGCAATAGCTAATGTTGCCTCCGCCTCCGCCGAGGTATGACAACAATGAGAGAAGGGATGCAGTGCATCAAGTGGAAAATCAGCACCAGCCGGATCAGAGGTACCCCGGAAGCGAGGGGAGAAATGAGTACAGAGAACATCACCAGAGCTATTGTGTGTTCAAAATTAAGGAAACAGATCGAAAGAGCTTGCAGCACCGACATATGGAGGTCAATGCGGTAATGCCAGCAGTGACGAGGTACATGCCTTGGTCGGACCAGGAAATCACCTGGAACATCAAAGATCATCCTAAGCTTATGCCGAGTCCAGGCTCGTATGCGCTAGTGCTGGATCCGACATTCATCGGACCGAACATCAATGTGAGGTTCTCCAAGGTATTGATTGACAATGGCAGTAGCATTAACATTATGTATGCGGATACAATGCGCAAGTTGGGTATCTCGGAGAACATGCTCCAGGCTACAAGGACAACTTTCCACGGCATTGTACCAGGCATTTCTTGTGAGCCCATAGGCAATGTTCGGGTCGACGTGCTATTCGGCACAAGGGATAACTGCCGAACTGAGAATCTGGAGTTTGAGGTGGTGAACTTGGAAAGTGCGTATCACGCGTTACTCGGAAGACCAGCGTTGAACAAGTTCATGGCAAGCTGCCACATCAGTTATCTGAAGATGAAGTTGCCCGGGCCAAATGGAGTGATTACCATCGCTGGAGATTTCCGACGTTCCATTGAGTGTGCCTCAGCCGGGTCTAACCTAGCCGAGTCACCCATGATTGCGCAAGAGAAAAGAAAAATCCAAGAGGTGGCGGCATTAGCTCAATCTGCGCAGCAGTATATGTCGGTGTTGAGTAACCCACATGGTAGCGTTTCATTCCAAGCCGCAAAAGATACCAAGAAGGTTCCAGCTGATGACATGTTCCCGGAGCGCACCATAACAATTGGTGCTGGGTTAACTGATAAATAGGAAAGCGAGCTCGTCAACTTCCTTCGTGAGAATCGAGACATTTTTGCTTGGTCCACACAGGATTTGCAAGGTGTTCCGAGGGAGTTGGCCGAGCACTCTTTGAACGTAAGACCCGGAGCAAGGCCGGTGAAGCAACCTCTCCGCCGCTTCGCCGAGGATAGGAGAAAGGTCATTGGAGACGAGATAGCTCGATTGCTAGCAGCAGGATTTATCATGGAAGTACTGTATCCGGATTGGCTCTCTAATCCGGTGCTGGTAGAAAAAAAGAAGGATGATCCGAACATGGCAGTGGTTTGGCGTATGTGTATCGATTACACGAACCTGAACAAGGCATGTCCAAAAGATCCATTTCCACTGCCGAGGATAGATCAGGTCATAGACTCGACCGCGGGATGTGAACTGTTGTCATTCATTGATGCATATTCTGGTTTCCACCAGATACCTCTGAACCCGGATGATCAAATAAAGACTGCGTTTATTACCCCGTACGGGGCTTATTGCTATCGCACTATGCTGTTCGGTTTACGTAATGCAGGTGCAACGTACCAAAGATGTATGCAAAAATGTTTGCATGACCAAATAGGTCAAAACATACAAGTATACGTGGATGATGTGGTTATCAAGACCAAGGAAAGCAAAACGCTCCTTGACGACATCAGGCAGACATTCGCGAACTTGAGAAGGTTCCGGATGAAGCTTAACCCGGAAAAATGTACCTTCGGTGTCCCGGCTGGAAAATTACTCGGATTTCTCGTCTCCAGCCGAGGTATCGAGGTTAATCCAACTAAGATTCGGGCCATTGAGCAAATGGAGCTGCCGAAGTGTCTTAACGATGTCCAGAAGTTCACTGGGTGCCTAGCATCATTGAGTCGGTTTGTATGTCGGTTGGCAGAAAAGGCATTGCCTCTCTACCAACTCATGAAAAAGGTGGATAAATTCGTTTGGACACGACAGGCCGATGAAGCCTTTGCCCACTTAAAAAAGATGTTGGCCACTGCACCAGTGTTAGCTTCTCCACTATCGAAGGAGCCAATGTTGCTCTACATAGCCGCAACCAACCGAGTTGTAAGTGCAGTGATTGTAGTAGAGCGCAATGAAGAGGGTAAGTCGGTGCAGAGGCCAGTGTATTACTTGAGCGAGGTATTGTCTGCCTCAAAACAGAACTACCCGCACTTTCAAAAGTTGGCATATGGTGTCTATATGGTGGCAAAGAAGTTAAAGCATTACTTTGAGGAGCACCCCATCAAAGTGATATGTGAAGCTCCCATGTCCGAGATAATGGTAACAAGGATGTGAGTGGCAGAATTGCAAAATGGGCAATTGAGTTAGCCCCTTATGTGCCCCAATATGACAGAAGAGAAGCAATCAAGTCTCAAGCTGTGGCAGACTTTTTTGTAGATTGGGCCGAGGTACAATACGAACCACCGCCACCAGATCCGAACTACTGGAAGATGCACTTTGACGGGTCGAAAACCAAAACCAGATTAGGTGTCGGGGTTGTTCTTACCTCGCCAAAGAAGGACCAACTAAAATACGTATTGCAGAGCCATTTCGCGGCATCGAACAATGTCGCTGAGTACGAGGCTCTTGTGCATGGGCTCAAAGTGGCAAAAGAGATTGGCATACATCGGATAATATGCTTTGGCGACTCACATTTGGTGGTGCAGCAAGTGTCCGGAGTGTGGGACGCCCTGGATCCAAACATGGCACTTTACAAGTTTCATGTGCAGAAGATATTCGGTTACTTTGAGGGGTGTGAATTTCATCATGTACCCCGAGTGGAAAACAAGGCTGCCGACATGCTATCGAAGCTCGGATCAACCCAACAGGCAATTCCACCGGGTGTAGCATTGGAACACCTCAGAAAACCATCTATCAGGCCGTCCCCAGGAATCGACTCGATCTATGTCCCGGAAAATACGGAATCCGGAGCTGAGCCCATGGACATTGACACGGGAGGTAGTACGCGAGACCCGGGGACTGCATCAGCAAACCCGGGGACTGCACAGCATAATCCGGCTGAAGTTATGCTGGTAGATCAGATGGAAATTGATGAGGACGTGTTCCCTGCACGAGCGATACCATCTTGGGGACTACCTATATTCCAATTCCTGAAAGACGGAACGTTACCCACTAAGGAGGTGTTAGCCAGGCAAACTCAGAGGAGAGCAAAAGCATACACAATTATCAATTCCGAGCTATACAAACGGAGTGTAACCAATGTCCTCCAGTGATGCGTTGACCCGGAAGAAGGGCTTAACATCCTCCAAGATATACACCAAGGAGAATGCGGGCATCATGCCTCATCCCGAGCCTTGGTGGCAAAAGCGTTTCGGCATGGATTTTACTGGCCAAGTGCCTTAGAACAAGCAGAAGATCTAGTGAGAAAATGCAATGGTTGTCAAAGATACGCTACTAAGACACATATGCCAATGTCGGAACTCAAGACCATACTAATTACGTGGCCATTTGCCGTATGGTGCTTGGATATGGTTGGCCCGTTCAAACCGGCAAGGGGAAACATGACACACATTTTGGTTATGGTGGATAAGTTTACAAAATGGATTGAAGTGAAGCCTATAAGAAAATGTGATGGAGCTATGGCCGTAACATTTCTCAAAGACATTATCTTAAGATATGGTTATCCTCACAGTATCATAACTGACAATGGCACAAATTTTTCTGAAGGAGCATTTGCACGATTTTGCCGAGATAAGAAGATCCGACTGGACGTAGCCTCGGTAGCCCACCCCGCATCGAACAGACAAGTGGAAAGATCCAACGGATTAGTATTATCCGGGATAAAACCCCGGCTCATTGAGCCGCTGCAAAGATCAGCGGGGTACTGGATAGAAGAACTACCAGCGGTACTATGGAGTTTAAGAACAACTCCGAATCGATCAACAGGCTATACGCCGTTTTTTCTGGTATATGGGGCAGAAGCTGTATTACCAGCCGACATAGAGCATGATTCGCCTAGGGTCACCCAATACACATAAGACAAAGTGCAAGAAGCCCGGCAAAATGATGTTGATCTGCTGGAAGAAGCGAGACAACTGGGACTGTCCAGATCCGCCATATATCAGCAAAATCTCCGATGCTACCATAGCCGGAATGTGTGCCCCCGATGTCTTTCGGGAAGGCGATCTGGTGCTCCGGTTCGTACAACGTACTACCGGCATGCATAAACTATCCCCCCATGGGAAGGGCCATTCATTGTGAGCAAAGCATTGCACAATGATTCTTACTATCTTATAGATGCAAAACCACAGGAAAAGAACAAGGCGGACAGGTCTAGAGAGGAATCTAAGCGACCATGGAATGTAGCACTACTTCGTCCCTTCTACACTTCGTTAAGAAGTGTATGTATCCGAGTCGTCTCATATGTCAGTATGTATGTCGGCAATGAGCTTATCAATGAAATAGTAGCGCCTCGAGCAGTAACTCGGGGACTGCCTTAATAATTTTTGTTGTTGTCTCTTGTGCGTTAGCTGGAATAAGTTGTTCTACTTAACCCGGATTAGTAATGTGTGAGCACCAAAAACCCAACTCTTCGACTTGCTGCTATCCAACAAGAATTGGCTTCATGGCAAGCAAGAGAACAAGTTTGGAATTGCGTAGCACATGAAAAACGACTAAGGAAATGAATTTATTCGAGCTACCGTTTGTTTTTCAGACTAACCCTGTATTTAATTTCAAGTTATTATGCTGAATTTTTTTGAGCTAAGCCTAAAAGTTTCTAAGTATTGTTAAAACAATTTTTGAAGCTCGGATTCGTAAGTCGTAAAACCGAATCAAGGTAGACACGGACCGAGCTAGAGGATTGGATGAACAAGAAAATGAAACTCGGGGACTACGCCCAAGTTAATCCGTCATAGAAACGTAGTAGCAAAATATCACATATACAGCATACAGTTGCACCCGGCATACCGGGGATCTGATAAATTTTCAAGTTCTTTTACCTAAGGAGCAGCAGGAGGAGGAAGTTCGGCATCGTCGTCGCTGTCTTGAATATCTGAGGCATCACCTTCTCCGTCCTCATTCGACCCGTCTTCAGCGTTCTCAGCATTCTCGTCTCCAGCGGATTCCAGGAAGCTTGGTCCTTCAACCCAGTCATGGATAGGAGAATATTCGACGAGGCTGTAGGCGCAAGCCTGGCGCCGAGCTACCCACTCCGGGTCGCCAGTCCATCTGGATCCGGTGCGCCGACGTGTAAGGAGGCTGAGGTCGATCTTCTCATACCACGTGAGTATGTGGTGAAGGATAGTATCAGCTGCGGCACGCCCAGCAGATTCTCTCCAGAGATCAAGCTGGGTCTCAGTCTCCATTAGCTTCTCGATGAGAATCGCGGTGGTCTCCAAGCTACTTTCTCCAAGCCAGAACGTGTTGAAAATGCGAACTGCAACGTCGAGGATATCCTTGCCGTAATTCTTGATGATCTCCATGCGAGATGACAAGCTGACCAACAGGTCCTCCATGTCGTAAGGAACCTCCTCACCAGCAGGAGCGGCAGGAGTACCCCTCGCTTGGCGAAAATCTGCAACTGCTGCGCTTGCAATAGTGATGCTCTCAGGAAATTTGCCTGAAAGCCAGACAAGGGAAGAAGGTAAAGAAAAGACATATGAAGCAACCCGGAAAAGTAGGTCGGAAGGAACTTACGTGATATGTGGCTGAGGATCCGGGTTTACTCCTTGATGCAGTCATCGCGTCTCTTGCGATGTTGCTCAAGCTCAGCATTTGCTGACCCAAGCTGGATGTCGGATTCTTTGAGTAGGTCCTAGTCCTTGTAGATCTGGAGAGTAAGGCGCTCATGCTCTTCTGTGAAGTTCTGGCCAACCTTTTGGAGCTCGGTTTGGTGCTGGGCCTTCATCTTCTCCATCTCAGCCTTGAGCTTGGCAATCTCGTTGTCCTTAGTCCGGAGGAGAGCGAGTTCATCATCCTTTTTCTTCAGCTCGGCTTAATGTTGTCCTGCTTGTTCGAGAAAATGCAGCATCATATCAGGCACGGGCACACTATCCTCAAGCGATGCTGAAATAGTATGTTGACCCGGTAGAGCCGAGGAGTGAATGTTTGCCGAGCCAAGGAGAAGAGGAAATGGAAAACACTACGAGGTCGAATAAAAGAGGACATACCCCTGATTTCCTCCAAGTTCTTCCGCATGATCTTGTTCTCAACCTCCACCCCAGCTGCAGAAACCGAATGAGGAGATTAGTTCGGCAGAAGAAGGTGAAGGAAAATGGAGAAGCGCCAAGGGAGAAACTTACCCCTCTTTTCATGTTCTGCAATAAGTGCAACGTGCTTTGCGCATAGCATCTTGTGGGTATCCAGCAGACGTTGGAATTCAGCACTCCATCGATTGGTAGTTACCTGAAAAAAGTACAGAAGTGTAAAATTAGCTTGGTGCATATTCGAAGTGTACAAGATCCGGGCCAAGTGGAACCTAACCCGGCTCTAGGTGTGTGCATATTTGAAGTGTACAAGATCTGGGCCAAGTGGAACTTAACCCGGCTCTAGGTGTGTGCATATTCGAAGTGTACAAAATCTGGGCCAAGTGGAACTTAACCCGGCTCTAGGTGTGTGCATATTCGAAGTGTACAAAATCCGGGCCAAGTGGAACTTAACCCGGCTCTAGGTGTGTGCATATTCGAAGTGTACAAAATCCGGGCCAAGTGGAACTTAACCCGGCTCTAGGTGTGTGCATATTTGAAGTGTACGAATTCGGGCCAAGTGGAACTTAAACCGGCTCTAGGTGTGTGCATATTCGAAGTTCACATGGAGCTACGTTAGTTTTCTAATGAGCATCCGGCCGAGTAACAAACTACTCCACCGGAGGCTCGGGTACTAATGGTTATTATCTACAGCATGTAAAGGAGAAACGACATACCTCCATCATTCGCCCCGCGAGGTTAATTGCCTTAGCGGCGGTATTCATTTGGGCGGAAAATTCTACGGGGCCGAACTTTTCCGGGAGATCGTCGTTGTGGACGAACTCTGCCTTGTTCCAGTTCATGACGAACTCAATAAGGCTCGGAGGGTACCGCTCACCGGTGGGCATATGGGGTGCCACCAAGCCCTTCGCGTGCGCTTCTTTCCTCTCAACCAAGGCAAGGGCTGGGCTGGTATGCAGAACCATCTGCTGCGCATCAGTTGGCTCGGCAGGAACATCCTTCGCTGCTAGAGCTTTCTTGGGAAGCATCGATGCTAGGGTTCGCTGCCCAGCCTCGACAAATGCAGACTTGGTAGCGTCCGGAGCCTTTTTGCCCTTAGCTTGCTGGGAAGAAGTAACTGCAGTGGATTTCCCCTTAGAAGCTGCTGGAGTGGTTCCTCGCCGAGGTTGAGATGACTCGGACGAGGCAGAGGAACTTGGCTCTGGAGCTCTTGTAGCTGGACTTGGAGCTGTTGTTGGTTTTCTTGGTGCCGGAACAGGTGCTGGTGCTGGTTCGGTCCGGTAATCTGAACCGCTTTGGTGCTGGTGTTGAGGTAGCCTCGGTGGCTGCTGGTTGTGGTGATGCCGAAGTTGTGGACGCCGTCGCCTCGGCTGGACCGACCCCTCCCGCTCGAAGGTCGCGTTCCTCTCGATGAGGTAGTGCGGAACCCGGAGCAGCCGCAGAACCCTCTGGGGTCAGCGGACGTGACTCATCGTCACGAGGAGGAGAAGGGCCAGATCGAAGTGGTGAAGAGATGCTTGATCCGCTTTGAGGGACCTCCACCGGAGCCCTGAAGAAGAGAATAATGTCAGAAGAGAAATTACCACGATGCAAGGAGAATTGAGTTATGCAATGAAAAATGACTTACGCATCCGAGGTTTCGGCCTCCTTGGGTTTCTGGGCCCTTCGTGCCGGGGCTTTGCCTGCCGGCTTAGAGGCAGTCTTGTCTCTGGCCTTCTTTCGCCTTTTTGTGGGCTGAGAAGGTTCGGAGGAGGAACTTGGTGCGGCTCCGCGCTTCTTCTTCGACGCCACCGGAACAGGCTCGCCCGTAGCAAGTGGAGGATCCTCGTGGATTTGCCCACCGGGGTTAGCTGATGCCGGAAAGGCAAAAGAAAGAGGGACAGCCTCAACAGGTTCAATCACGTCGACATCCGAGTCATCCTCATCATCGGGCCAGTCTCTAAGAGAAGAGAATTTACCGCTGGGTCGTTTTGTAGCGTCGGTCATAGGGAGAAACATCTCCTGGTCCGGCTCCTCCTCATCCGGGATTTCTCGGTCCGGCGCCCACTTAAGGGTCAGATCCGTACCATCCTCAAGAGTTTACTGAAGGAACAGCTGAGAGAAAGCATGAAGAATAGAGTCAAAAATACAACAAAAAACCGACACATATTTGATCCGAAATAAGTTTGCCCCGCGAAGCTTACCGCGGGAGGGAGCCTGTCACAACAGAAGTGCTCAATTCCCCACGTCCATTCGGCGGAGAAATCCTTGTGGGTGGTGAAGAGAGCCTTAACCCGGCGAAAAATCTCCGTGTTGCTTAGCTCGAAGGAGGAGGTCCGGTTGGGGTCACGGTCGAAACTCATGTGGCACACCTTGTGGGTGCACTTCTAGAGGGGAGAGATTCGGTTGCGCACGAACGTGATCATAGCATCCTCGTTGCGCAATCCGAGTTTCTTCAGTTCCATGAACCTCTTGTTAACTTGGTTGGCCAGAGCCGTGGGCTTCTTGGAGACCTCCTCCTAGAATTCCGGATCAGGTGGACCCGGAGTGTAGGGGAGCAACCGAATCAAATCTTCAGTACCCGAGTTCTGGACATAGAAGAAGGTCCGGTCCCATCCTTTGCAGGAGTCAAGCCTAGTGACCCGAGGGAAAACGGAAGTCCTCCGGGGTGAGATGGACGCAACTCTGAATTGGGTGAGCTGCTTGTCCTTAGATTCAACTTGGATATTGGGGATGACGTTACGACGAAGGCCAAAGAACCGGATCCACAGCTCCTTCGTGGGACATAGTCCGGTGTAGCCTTCGATCGTAGAAGCAAAGGCAGAGAGAGAGGTGATAGCATTGGCTGGGAGATGGTGCGGCTGCAGGTGGTAGGTGCTAAGCCAATCCCGGAAAAAATCGCCACGGCAGTCAATCCCGTTGAAAGTGGGACAAGAACACGACGAACTCACCCGGATTGGGTGAGGGGGCGGGGAGACGAGCGGCGGCGGTAGAGTCAGTCAAGGTCATCTTGACAGACCCATGATCCGGCCCACGCGCCACGGTCCGCCGCAGCGGCGTCCTCCTCCATTTCTTGCTCGACGACGATGAGCTCCTCCTCCGTCATCGCGTGCTCGCTACCCTCGCTGGCGCTGGCGGCAGCAGGGATCTGAGTCCTGGATTGGCGAGGACCCGTGGCGAGGAAGTTGTGTAGCGGTGGCTGTGATGCAGAGGCACGGGGAAAAGTGCGGCTGCTAGAACGCTAGGGCGTGGCGATCACGAAAGATGAAGAAGAAGAGCAACAGGCAGAGGGGCGCAGAAGAGGGAAAAATTCTAAGGGGTGCGCCCCTCCGCTACTTAACCACCCCTTGAGAGGATGAGTGGGATCGCGCTATGCCAATGAGCCATATGGTGTGGACATGTATCATCTGCATCAACCAATCAGAGAGGAGCCACACAGAGGGCCACAGAGCAGAAAAGATCCCGTGACGTGATGCGCAGATGCGGTAAACGAGGAGGCAGGCGTGACGTGACCCACGCACAGTGATAACTGACAATTACTACGGCGGTTACTGTGCAGGTCCTTAAAATAAGACAACGTGATGATTAGCCTCCACGTGGGTTGGCGTATGAGAGAAGGAAGCAAGGCCCGGATCAAACCATGGTAACCCGGACCGCAAGTAAAAACTTAGAATGTGCAGAGGGAAAGTAAAACCATGAGATCCGAGTCTCAGTGGTAACCCGGCCGGCAAGTGAAAACTTGGAACGTGCAAAGGGAACGTAAATCCATATAATCCGAGATAAAGAGCTAACCCGGAAATAAACATCCAAGGCTCGAACATAAATGAACCTGATGTGGCCTTAGCGGCCAAGGCAGCTAAGACCACACCAGCTTCGGGGACTAATGTTGGGGGATACCCCCGGGTAGGGTCACTCCGGGCTATAAAGGCCGAGTTAGCCGAGGTTCCGCAGGGTCAAAGCAGATGCTGGCCGGGTCACCTCAAGGCAGGCCGGATCACGGAGTAACCCGGACCAGGGGGGGGGGTCGCCTAACATTGTCTCAGCCGACTTAAGGAGTAAGTCGGAAGTTCTTGTCTAACTTATATGCAGGAATAGGTGTGGCCGGATTTACCATGATCCGGGTCCCGTTTAGCTTCTGGGAGAAGGAAGGAATCTCTCTGGTCAAAAAGAAGGCCTAGTACGCACTGCATGAGCGAAGCAATCAAGGGCAGGACCACCGGGTCATAGCCGACAAGGGTGACGACGCCCGTGTCGGCTGACACGGGCGCCGCAGAGGCTCACATAGCTAAAGCATGTATGACGCGGGGGAAAAGCACCCCGGTCGGGTTACCACTTTGAGAGGAGGTATATTCTTAGAATATGCCTCCACGTATGCCCTAGGCAGAGACCGAGCCCCCTCTATATAAGGGGGGCTAGGGTTCCAGTAGAAGGGGTTGAGCTCAAGTTGGGTTGATCTTTCTTCGATACTGATTTAGCTAAGGTTCTAGGAGTGAACTATAGTTGAGAGTAAGAGAGCTTCTTCTTCCTCCTCTCGCCAATACAGCTCTAGGAGCACTTGTAAACTTGAAAGGAATACAATCTTCTGTGTGGAGATCACTCCACTATCCCTCCCTGGATTCCCCTAGCGTGTATTAGTCCCCACCTTTAGCCTATCCATGGCATCTGCCGTGACACCACCACGACACTAGGTCCACCCAACGGACCCGACCAAAACGACCCTCATTGCCAACAACTTGAGTCCTGCATAGGAACTCACGCTCTTTGAATTCCTCTGTGAGCGCTGGTAAATCTTCGCCTGGTGTCCAGCGGACATGCTAGGGGTTCCCAGGGAATTCGCCGAGCACTCACTCAATGTGAACCCTGAAGCAAGACCAGTGAAGTAGACGATACGTCGACTATCTAAGCCAAGGACAAAAGCGGTCAGTATGGAAGTCAACAGACTCCTCGACGCTAACTTCATACGCGAGATCAAGGAAAGCACCTGGGTAGCAAACCCCGTGCTTGTTCCTAAAAAGGACACGGATATCGTACGGATGTGCGTGGACTTCAGCTCCTTGAACAAACAATGCCCAAAGGATCACTTCCCATTGCCGCGGATCAACCAGATAATCGACTCCACCGTGGGATGCGAGCACTGCTGCTTCCTCGACACCTACTCAGGCTACCACCAGATTCGAATGAAGGAGGAAGACTAGGAGAAAACAACCTTCATCACGCCCTTTTTGGCGTCTTCTGCTACACAACGATGCCCTTCGGGCTGAAAAACGCAGGGGCCACCTATCAGTGGTGTATGCATGCCTGCCTCAAGAGCCATCTTGGTTGTAACATTCAAGTTTACATCAACGACATCATCATCAAAACCAAGGAGGAAGCCTCGTTACTCGACGATCTCCGCGAGACCTTCGATAACCTCGACCGCTACCGGATCAAGCTGAATCTAGACAAATGCGCCTTCGGCATACCATCTAGGCAACTTCTCGGGTACCTCGTCTCTGCGAGAGGGATCGAGGCTAACCCGAAGAAAATAAGGGCCATACTGGCCATGGAGAAGCCGAAGAACGTAAAAGGCGTATAGTGGCTAGCTGGGCGAATCGAGGCGCTCAGTCAATTCATCAGTCGAATGGGTGAGAAGGCGCTGCCTTTCTACCAGCTCCTTCGCAAGGCTAACAAATTCGAGTGGACAGAAGAAGCACAAGAAGCATTCGAAGACCTCAAGCGTCTACTATCCACTTCGCCGGTGTTGGTAACACCTCAAGAAAAGGAGCCCCTGTTGCTATACATCTCCGCCACCAACCAGGTGGTTAGCACCGTGCTCGTAGTACAACGATCCGAAGAAAATAAAGTCCATGCAGTACAACGCCCAGTCTACTACCTCAGCGAGGTACTCGTGCCGACAAAACAGCGGTACCCGCATTATCAAAAGCTGGCATATGGCGTCTTCATGACAGCCCGGCGATTGCGCCACTACTTCCAGGAGCACCCTATCATTGTGGTGAACTACGCTCCACTAGGACACATCCTCAACAACCCCGACGCCACCGGACGAGTCGTGCTTTGGGGGATAGAATTGTCTCCACGACACATCACATACGAGAAGCGAGACATGATCAAGTCGCAAGTACTCCCAGACCTCCTCGTCCACTGGATAGAGAGCCAGCTCCCCGAGACGCCAGACATGTCATGTCTATGGACAATGTACTTTGAAGGATCAAAACATCGAGAGGAAGCTGGCGCCGATGTTATCCTGACATCGCCATAGGGTGACAAGATGAGGTACGTTCTGCGAATGTAGTTCCGTGCCTCCAACAATGAAGCTGAGTACGAGGCCTTGCTTCATGGCATGCGGATGGCCAAAGCTTGTGGCGCAACACAAATCTTGATCTACGGCGACTCTAAGCTGGTAGTGGATCAAACCATGAACCAGTGCGACGCTCTGAGAGACAACATGATCACCTACCGCAACCTCAATGACGCACTCGAAGGAGACTTTGACGACTGCGAACTGCGGCACGTTGGCCGCGAGAGCAACGAAGAGGCGGACACACTCGCCAACATTGGCTCCACCTGTGACCCGGTGCCACCTGGAGTATTCCTAGAGCAAATCTGTGAACTCTCCATCAAGCCAAAGGCTCAAGATCAGCAAGCCAACACGTCAAAGGACTTGGGGGCTGTGCCACCTGTTGAACTCAAATCACTTGATGATAAGGAGAAAGAAACAGGACTCGAAGGCCCTGTGGAGGTCATGATGATCGAGCCATCATGGACGCAACCATACATCAGATACCTGCTTAGCAAAAGGTTGTCAGATGACCCGACAAATGCGCGTCATATATCGCGAAGATCCAAGGCTTTCGCCCTCATTAACGGCGAACTGTACAAGCATAACATCACATGAGTACTTCAATAATGCGTATCCAACAGCGACGGAAGAGCCATCCTCCTCGAAATACACAAAGGCACTTGCGGCCATCACACCGAAAGTCGCGCCCTTGTCGCCAAAGCTTTACGAGTTGGATTCTACTGGCCAACAGCAATTCGTGATGCGAAGGACATCGTCTAGAAGTGCAATGATTGCCAATGGTTTGCAGACAAACCACACGCACCTGACGCAGAGCTCAGGACAATACCTGTGGCTTGGCCCTTCGCACAATGGGGACTTGACATGGTCGGCAAGCTGCAAAAATCTTCACATGGAGGGTACATCTACCTCCTCGTCATAGTCGACAAATTCATCAAGTGGATTGAGGCCATGCCGATGACAAACCAATCAGGGGCCATCGCCGTCAAATTCTTCGAGTCCATCATCCTACGGTTCGGGGTGCCGCACAACATCATCAAGGACAACAGAACGGACTTCACCTCGAACGAGTTCCAGGATTTCTACGAAAACCAGGGAATCAACATTAGCTACGCCTCGGTGGCGTACCCTTAGACCAACGGTCAAGTCGAAAAGGCCAATAGCCTTGTCTGCAGCGGCATCAAGGAAAGGCTCCTCAGGCCACTCGAAAGAGCTGCTGGGTGCTGGCCCGAGGAGCTACAGTCAGTACTATGGAGCCTGCACACAACTCCAAATAGCACCACAGGCTATACTCCATTATTCATGGTACATGGCGTGGAGGCTGTACTACTTGCAGAAGTACGCTACAAAGCCCCACAGGTCGTAGCATATAGTGAGGCGGAATCAACTCTCGCACTCGAAGACTCTGTCGACCTCCTCGATGAAGCAAATGAGATAGCAGCGGAGCGATCCACGATCTACCAGCAAAACCTCCGCAACTACCACAGCAGAAGGCTACGCCCAAGATCCTTCGTCGAAGGAGACTTGGTCTTCCGACTGAAGCAACATGGGCACCTCAAGCTTGAGTCCTCTTGGGAGGGACCTTATGTGATTACCGAAGTAATCCTAGGTGGTGCCTACCACCTGAAAGACATAGAAAGTGGAGTCGCATACTCCAACCCCTAGAACGTCGTGCAACTGCGTTGTTTCTACCCTTAGATGTTTTTACTTTACAAATAAGGCTATTCAGCCAGGCTACTTAGCCACACTTTGTATCTCCTGATATTCTGTGAATAAATAAAGCTAAGTGCCTCCAACCATGTGTTTTTGTTTTTTTTACTTGCAACTACATCACTCGGGGGCTTCGCCACCCTTTCCACCTCATTACACGAATAACACAGTAGCCTGAGTAGCTGACGTACTATTAATCGAAGCCTTGGTAAAATCAACCCAGCTGCAACGCACCTAATAGGTTGACAAGGTGCTAAGATAATTATGCATCAGGCCAACAAAAAGGAACTGCAGAGTACAAGCTACTCAAAACATATACAAGCTAGCAAGCTTTTACATAAAAATGGGTAAGAAAAACACCTGACCCACATATACAAACTTTACAAAACCTATACATCTTTGTGCAGGACCAAAACTACTCTACTAGCATAAAAGGAGAACATTGGTACATTCTTCAAACAACTTGACGATATCTTCGGCTGGCTGGTCAACCTCCCGATAATGGGGCACCATATTCCATGCCATCCCCTCTCGCAGGGACGGCGGCCTAGCAGCAACAACTGCAAGATCCATATCAGGTCGATGCAAGCGAACAAGTGATAGTGCAGCCTTGGCACCCACGACTAACTACTGACGCACGCACTCGCGAACTGCACTGGCATCCTAGAACTTCTTCAGTAAATCTAACAAGCTTGAAGGTACCGCATCCAAGGGTAACATTGCCCGAAAGATGTGCTTCAAGCACGACTGCACCTTCTTCAAGTACATCAGCACCTACGACACATGATCCTGCAACGTCGCCAATGTGACTACGCGATCCCAGTCAACCCAAAAGTACTCGCTAGCTTCCAGTTGCTCCTGGGTCAAGTTGTTTAGCTGAATGGCGACTCGGTCCCTCTCCTCCTAGGGACGGCGAGTACTAACAACTGCAAAGGGTAGTGATGGCTCAAAATATATCGAGCTCGTTGGGGAACCCCAAGAGGAAGGTATGATGAGCACAGCAGCAAGTTTTCCCTCAGTTATGAAACCAAGGTTATCGAACCATTAGGAGCAAGGAAACACCTCCAAGGTGTTGTTTCCAACTTGGAATCATGCACAACACAACCACATAACTTTTCCCCCAACTTACAGTGAGGTTGTCAATCTCACCGATTTTGCTGAAAACAAAGGATTAAATGTATTGTGTAGAAGATAGTAATTGCTTGCATAAAGTAAACAGTAAACAGTAAATAGATGGTAGATTGATGGTAAAAGAATGGACCTAGGTCCATAGTTCACTAGAGGTGATTCTACTTAAGATAGAGGACATGTTGGGTGAACAAATTACGGCGGGGCAATTGATAGACACCAAGAAAGCATACATGCATATACTAATCATCTTGACTCCTACGAGATTTGATTGGGCATTACAACATTATACATAGACCGTAATCCAACTGCATCTATGACTAATAATCAACCTTCAAGTTATCATCCGAACCCCCTCCAGTATTAAGTTGCAAGCAACAGATAATTGCTTTATTATCAAAGTGTGTAAAGTAAACAATACGATTGTTCTATGAACAAAGGATTGTTGTTTTCTCCCTAGTATCAACATCACATCTAGTACCTTAGAGATTTCTGTCACTTCCCCAGATTCCTAGAGGCATGAACCCATTATCGAGCATAAATACTCCATCTTGGAGTTGCTAGCATCTACTCGACCAAGATAGCTACTAATAACGGAAAGCATGCAAGATCACAAATAACATACACATGATAGAATCAATAATCAATCTGAAATAGCATCTCAATATCCATCGGATCCCCGCAAACACAACATGTAAGATTACAAATAGATGATCTTGATCATGAACGGAG
Organism: Avena insularis; assembly: GCA_023614405.1. Taxonomy (NCBI): domain Eukaryota; kingdom Viridiplantae; phylum Streptophyta; class Magnoliopsida; order Poales; family Poaceae; genus Avena; species Avena insularis. The sequence goes on from CM042688.1 coordinate 80,007,903, forward strand.
CTCACAAGATCTAAACATGGTAGCACAAAGGAGGAGAACCAACCATCTAGCTACGACATGGACCCATAGTCCAGGGATGAACTACTCACGCATCACACCGGAGGCAGTCATGGTGATGAAGAAGGCCTCCAGGGTGATCTCTGCCCTCCGGTAGGGTGCCAGGAAGAGCTTCAGATCCCTCCCAATCTAGGGATGGAGATGCCGGCGGCTATAGACTCTTTCATGGAATTTTGATCGGGTCCTTAGGGTTTTTGTCCTGGGAGACTTTTATAGGCGAAGGGCAAGGTCGGTGGAGTACCAGGTGGCGTGGCCAGCCCTTGGCCCCTCTTCATCTCGTCTTCTGGCTCCGTGAGTCTTCCGGTAAAATATCGAATTTGGCTTTTGTCCGGTCCAATTCCGAGAATATTTCTTTTCCAGCTGTTCTGAAACCAAAAATAGCAGAAAATAGGCAACTGGCACTTTGGCATCTTATTCATAGGTTAGTTCCAGAAAATGTGTAAAAATTCTCCAAAGTGTGGACAAAACATAAGAAAGTAGATATAAAACAAGCATGGAACATCAAAAATTATAGATAAGTTTACAACGTATCAGGCAGCAAAAAGCATAAGGGTGAATCGCCGCCACAACTAGCTAGGAAAGAAGAAGAAGAAAGTAAGGAAACTAACACTCCAATTGCTCATTCAGCTGAGCCACTTCGCCCAGAAGATATTTCTCCCATTCACTGGATTTTTCGGCTTTCGACTTCCACACATCAGAGCTACCACGAATCATGGGCATTTCTCGCTCCAAGTGCTTTATACGATCGCGCAGTCAAGACATCAGCGACAATTCCTCCACCTTTGAATGTGGTTGTGCCATAGGTTCATCGGTTGGAGGCGCATCAGATGGATCACTCGAAGGACCCTATCCAGGCAGAGGAAGAGATAGATAAGACCTACCATTCATAATAACACCAAAAGTAGAAACATCGAAGTTCAGCAGGTCTTAAAAGGGGTACCCCCACAAGGCACATCGTAATTCAAGAAGAAGTCTGGAGAATCTAGAATATTACAAAAACATGACAAAGAGATAGCCTACAGCTACGCATTGGCACTCGTGGGATTCCTCGAGTCAGTGGCAGCCTCCGATGCCACGTCCTTCTCGGTTACAGCCTCTGATGTTGTGGCTTTTGCCATCTTCGACCGCCTCAGCTCCACCGAGTACTTTGCGAGTGTCTCAATGAGCCGAGGCCCATATTTATGACAACGAGTAGCAAAGGGACCAAATACACCTGCTGGCCATCCGCAGTGACCGGCATCACCTTGGAGACCTCGCTGCGGTTTAGCTCAACACCATGATCCAGCACCATCGCAAGTCACATGGTAGCTCTGACTCTCCTCTGAGCATTCTTGAAGTCCATGGGCATGTGATGACCCACAAGTATAGGGGGTGTATCGCAGTATTTTCGAGGGAAGTGAAACCCAATTTATTGATTTGACACAAGGGGAGCCAAAGAATATTTATAAGCCTTAACAACTGAGTTGTCAATTCAGCTGCACCTGGAAACAATCTTGCTCACAGCAATTTTATCAGTAGCAACAGTTTTGTAGTAGGAATAGTAAAGTAGCAGCAGTAGTAAAGTAAAGATAGCAGTAACAATAGCAGTAAATAGTAGGATTCGAGTGCGGTAGGCATAGGGATGGATGGACGGGCGTTGCATGGACAAGACAATTCACATAGCAATCAGAACATAGGGCAATTGCAGATAAATAACATAAAGCATCCAAGTACTAGATAATCCTAGGCATGTGTTCCATATATAGTCATACGTGCTCGCAATGAGAACTTGCACAACATCTTTTGTCCTACCAGCCCGTTTGCAGCGGGGCCTCAAGGGAACTACTGGCAATTAAGGTGCTCCTTTTAATAGAGCACCGGAGCAAAGCATTAACACTCCATAAACACATGTGATCCTCACATCAAAGCCATTCCCTCCAGTTATCCCGATTTCTGTCACTTCGGGGCCATTGGTTCCGGACAACAACGTGTGTATACAACTTGCAGATAAGACCATCAACAATACTATCATAATGAATCAATAACATGTTCAGATCTCAAATCATGGCACTCGGGCCCTAGTGACAAGCATTAGGCATAACAAGTCGCAACAAAGTCATAAAGCACTAATAAAAGATACTAGGCACCATGCCCTAACAATCTGATGCCATTACATGAACGATCTCATCCAATCCCTACCATCCCCATAGCCTACAGCGGGGGATTACTCACTCATAGATGGGGGAAACATGGATGGTCGATGGAGAAGCGATGGTGATGATGATGGCGATGATCTCCTCCAATTCCCCGTCCCGGCAGGGTGCCAGAACGGAGTTTCTGGTGCTGTTTCGTGGAATCTGGTGGTGGCAGCGGAGCGGAACTCCTTCTAGAAAAACGTCGACCCCCCTGAGTTTTTAGGTCAGAAGGCAACTTATAGGCGAAGAGGGAGACCGAGGGGATGCCTGAGGGGCCCACACCATGCCCTGGCATGGCCTAGGGGTACCCGCGCCTAGGGGGTGTGGCCAGGCCCTGGCCCTCCTCTGTCTCGTATTCTGGCTCCATGAGTTTTCCGGTAAAATAGGAACTTTGGCTTTTGTCCCGTCCAATTCCGAGAATATTCATTTTCTGACTTTCCTAGAACCAAAAACAGCAGAAAACACGCAGCTGGCACTGTGGCTCTTGTTAATAGGTTAGTCCAAGAAATCATATGAAAAGTGCTCCAAAGTGTGGACAAAACATAAGAAAGTGGATAAAACCAAGCATGGAACATCAAAAAGTATAGATACATTTGCAATGTATCAACATCCCCAAGCTTAACTCCTGCTCGTCCTCGAGTAGGTAAGTGATAAAAAGAAAAAATGATTTTTGAGGTGACATGCACCATCAAAGACTTGATCAAAGTATTTGTAAAACATTCAAAGCTGGGATCATAGTACTTCAATCATAAGATGAAATACAAAGTTCTAGCAATAAGACAAAGAAACTATGATGCAACATGAAAAGGCACAAACAAAAGATTCATGAATAACAATGCTTTGCAAGGCGTTTGTTTGTTTCACATAAAGAAAACATAGCATTATATTATTCATCTTGTCCCTCAATAGAGTAGCAAATATAAATGCATGGGACACCTTCAAAGTTCATAAGAGTGACTAGATACAAATAGTTTAAAACAAGCAATATCAAAGCTATGCATCAATCAACTAGTCTTGGGACAATGCACATAGAACTAAGAATGGCCACTATGCTCTCAAAGTAAGTGCATAAAGATAGAAGGTGGAGACTCAATATAATGGTGGAAGAAAGGCCTTCATAGAAGGAAGTAGGGATTCAAGTCTCATAAAGAGCTTCCAAAAATTATGGTACTTATAGCTTTCAGCTCTCATCATTGCCCCTATCATAAGCATCTTTAAGGTGATTAAGGTTAAAGTGACACAACTAAGAGGATATGCTTGACAAGTTATAAACCGAAATCTCATGCCCCCTACTTACAAAGACTGATCCTCATGCTACTCAACTTTAGTCACAAGTAAGCTCTTGTCATTGTAGGTACATATGTATCATAAAGAACCGCCAATGGGGTACCCCTTGTACATGATACAGGAGCTATCCCATAATCCAAATGACAAGGCAAGTAGACAATGAGCATATCAATGATCTTTTTATTTGCTATTTGCATAGGTTTTTATTGAGGATGCTTCATAGAGTGCTCATTATGGTGATGCTGCAAGTTTCCACCATGATTAGGCATGGCTTAGGCTAGCGGCCCAGGCGTTTCTCTAACACACATACAAACTCCATGATCTTACAAGTTCCACTTTTATTTCACAATCCGGATCCGTAAGCAAAAGAACATGATATCAACGGGGTACAAAGTACAAGTGCAATGTTGAAAGCGTTCCCCATGATACATGGTTCTGCTAATTTCAACTTATAAAGCGCAAGCATATACGCAACAAAGAATGACCCAATGGTTCAAGTTTATTAAGGGCAAGAAAAGTAAAATGTGCCATCAAGTTCGTGAGAGCTTTAATCACTAGTTTTCTCATAACAAGTTTAATTTGGAAGGTAAACAAAAGCATGAATATAATTGGAATAGAATATTCTAGTAGGTAGGTATGGTGGACTCTTTGGAATAACTTGGTTTAGGGATTTGGATGCATGAGTGGAACTCATACTTGGTTGCGGAGGCTAGCAAAAGACTGGGAGAGACAAACTAAGAGAGCAATAATGGCCATAATCATGTAGAGCGACAAAACATCATTGATCAAAGCATAAAGTGATACTACAAGTTGAAAACTAAAGGATCATAAAGGCTATGGTGACTTGAGATAGTCATAACATGGTGTGAGCATGCGCCAAGTCAACCCAAATAAAGCATCAAAGGAGAATACCACTATACTATGCTTTAATATGCTAAAACAACGCATGATTCATCCAAGGCACATTAAGCAATCTCAATTGTTTATAACAAGTCATGCTACAGCAAAGAATACTAAGCATAAAGCCAAATCAATATCAAGCATGGCATGACAAAGCATAGGCCACAGTCAAAAACAAGCTCTCTTTACCACTTAAGCATGAACTTTCCTACTCTTTTCCAATCCAAACCAAACTATTTGAAAACCAATGCATGAAAGAGGGGGTACAACCAATTTATTCAGCAAACTAAGAAAACCAAGCAAACAAAAAACCAAAACAAAAACGAAAAAGAAGACGCTCCAAGAACAACACAACTGTGCATGAAACAATAAAAATGAAGTGTTTGGAAGAAACCTGGAAATTTTTTATTGATGAAGAAGGGGATGCCTTGGGCATCCCCAAGCTTTGAATATTGTACTTATTGGATATTTCTTGGGGTGACACGCGTGGCATCCCTAAGCTTGAGCTTTAGTCCATCCTTCATCTCATTACTCATTCCTTCCATACACCTGAAATTTTTCCTTCATACAAAACTTCACAAAATCTTTATTAGCAACATTAGTGCACTCAAGATAATAAGTCTTTAGGTTCAGTTCCGACACCAATAAAACTTGCATTAAAACACTAGCTACTTAAGTACTTCCCTCAAAAAGCTCAATTCCCCAAAACAACTCAGAAAGGAACCAACAAGAAGCAAATGCAAATAGTGGCAGAAATCTGTCAAAACAGACCAGCAGGCAAAGACGGATTTTTTCGAAGACCTTCTGTTGCTCAAATCGAAAAGTGTTGTACTAACGAAAGTTAGATAACAACCTGGGGAAGAAGCACAAAAATTCACGCCTCAAAAGGACGTACAGAGATTTTAAATGCATTTTTACGGTGAAGCACGGAAATCTGTTTCGGGACAGCAACTTTCCCAACCATTACTTCTCTCTCATTAGAGGTTACTCTTGGCACAAAAAGCAAATAAAAAGGATAATGAGCGGTTATTACTGAAGTAATAACTTCCAAGACTCATCTAAAACTTTTGGATTATCTCCCAATAAGTACTTTTCTTTAACGCCTTTAAGTTAGGCATAAAAATAAAAGTAAACAAAGATAATCATGGTGAAAACATTGTTTTGTTCAATGAAATCCTTTTGTTAACAAGGTTGATCAAGTCTTGTTACCAAAACAATTTCATATGAGACAAAACTTTGTATTCCACTAATGATTATGTTACCTCAACTTTGATAGAAATGGTTCCAATCGTAATAGTTTCAAATTTTTCTCTTGGTATGGGACAATATATCTCTCCAACTTGAATGCCCTCAACATGTTCAATTGAATTCAAACCATAAGTCCTATCAATCTTCTTGGGGAAATAGACATCATGTTCCTTGTCATTAACATTGAAAGTCACCTTTCCTTGATTACAATTAATAACAGCTCCTGCAGTATTAAGAAAAGGTCCCCCAAGAATAATAGACATATTATCATCTTCAGGCATTTCAAGCACAACAAAATCTGTTAATATCAAGCAATTATGAGCCACTTGAACATGTACATCCTCACATATACCAACAGGAATAGTGGTAGATTTATCAGCCATTTGTAAAGATATATCAGTTGGTATTAATTTTTCTAGTTGAAGTCTCTTATAGAGAGAAAAAGGCATAACACTTACTCCAGCTCCCAAATCACACAAAGCAGTTCTAATATAATTATTCTTAATAGAGCAAGGGATAGTTGGAATCCTTGGGTCTCCAAGAAAGCAAAGTTGAAATTTCTTCATTAGGGATCTTCCTTTTATTCGAGACAATATCCTTCATATACTTTGAGTAAGGAGGCAATTTAATAGCATCAGTCAAAGGAATTTGCAGGAATAAAGGTTTCATCCACTCGCAAAACTTATTATAGTGTTCATCTTCCTTTGACTTGTGTTTCTTATCAGGGAAAGGCATAGGTTTTTGGACCTAAGGTTCTCTTTCACTACCATGTTTCTTAGCAACAAAATCTTCTTTAGTGTATTTAGTATTCTTAGTGTGGTTTTCAGGTTCTTCTTCAACTTTTTCTTCATTAGGAACTTCATTTTCTTCATTACCACTTTCAGTTTCAGCATCAAAAATAGATATACTATTAGGATCTATAGCAGGTTCAGAGGGTTCTACAACAGTTTTATGTTTCTTTTTCCTTTTCTTACGAGTAGAGCCACTATTTTCAGCTTGTTGGGAATCCTGCTCAATTCTTTTGGGATGCCCCTCAGGATATAGAGGATCCTGGGTAGCAGCACTACTTCTAGTTCTAATTTCATAAGCATGTTTTTCTTTAGCAGCATTAACTAGCAAATCTTTTGCACTTTAGCGAGTTGATCTATTTGAGTTTGAACCATTTGAAAGTGTTTAACAATCATTTTAACATCATTAGAGGTTCTTTCCACAATATCTTTCAACTCAACAATAGCTCTAGTGTTTTCCATTAGATGATTTTGCACCCTTTTATTAAAATTATCTTGCTTAACAATAAAGATATCGAATTCTTCTAAGCATTGATCAGGAGGTTTAGAATAAGGGATATCACCTTCATCAAAGTGTTGGAGAGAGTGTACCTCGATAGTGGATGAGTAGGGAATAGGCTTACATAACTCTTCAATAGGAGGTAAATTCTTGACATATGCAGCTTTAATTCCTTTCTCCTTAAGACATTTCTTAGCTTCCTTCATCACTTCATTGTTTAATTCAATAACTCCCCTCTTCTTTGATGTTGGAATAGACACTGGTATAGTAGGTTCAGGTACAATTACTTCAGGTATAGCTTGTTCAGGAGGAGTCCAATCTTCATAATTCTTGCTTATTTTAGCCATTAATTCCTCAGCTTCCTTAGGAGTCCTATTCCTGAAAACACAATCAACACAACTATCTAGGTATGTCCTAGATTCTTCAGTTAGTCCATTATAAAATATATCAAGAAGCTCATTCTTAGGTAATGGACTTCCAGCATGTGCATGAATCAAAGCACAAAACCTTGCCCAAGATTCAGGCAATATCTCTTTTTCTCCCTGTTTAAAATAAAAAAGTTCCTGCAAAATAGCATGTCTAGCACTAGGAGGAAAATATTTATGCAGGAAAGTACTAATCAAGCAATCAGGGCTATCAATAGATCCAGGAGGTAAATTACTAAACCAAATTTTAGCTTCTCCTTTCAGTAAAAAGGGGAAAATCTTAGCAACAAAGTAAGTACGCATCTTAATATCATCAGAAAACAAGCCACTCATGGTAGAAAGTTCATTCATATGTGCTACCGCACTTTCATTCTTAGTCCCACAAAAAGGTTCTTTCTCAACAATAGCTATGTAAGATAGATCAAGAGAGAAATCATAATCTTTATCTACAATGTTTATGGGAGAGGCGGCAAACTTAGCAATAGGAGATAATTTGGGTCTAATAGTGCGCCTCTCAAGGAGACTTTTAGCAGCGCTCCTATCATAGGTGTTTTTACATTCCTTAATAAATTCATCGGTCATCTCAACATAACCATCTTCAATATCATAACTTTCACTAGATTAAGGAGAACTAACAGGTGTGGTAGTGTCTTCATTAGGAGTTTTAGTATTTCCAGCTATAGTTCTAGCAATCGTAGCATCTAGGGAAGGACCTAATGAACCACTCTTATCAAGCATAGTAGAAGCAGCATCAGAAGTTTCAGATTCAGCAGTAGTAGCAGTGTGTGTAACATGTGTATGTGGTGGTGTAACGAGCTTACTCATAACAGATGGTGAATCAAGAGCAACTGAGGTGTTTAGAACCGTACCTCTTCTTGTAGTGGATGGTAAAATAGGAACCTTGCCATCACGAGACTTACCCATGATGGATTGATAGCAGCGAACAATAGAGAATCCAAGTGAACTTGATAAATAAAGCTATGCTCCCCGGCAGCGGCTAGCCGTAAAATAGTCTTGATGACCCACAAGTATAGGGGGTGTATCGCAGTATTTTCGAGGGAAGTGAAACCCATTTTATTGATTCGACACAAGGGGAGCCAAACAATATTTATAAGCCTTAACAACTGAGTTGTCAATTCAGCTGCACCTGGAAACAATCTTGCTCACAGCAATTTTATCAGTAGCAACAGTTTTGTAGTAGGAATAGTAAAGTAGCAGCAGTAGTAAAGTAAAGACAACAGAAACAATAGCAAAGAAATAGAATTGAAGCGAAAAGTGTAGGCATAGGGATGGATGGACGGGCGTTGCATGGACAAGACAATTCACATAGCAATCAGAACATAGGGCAATTGCAGATAAATAAGATAAAGCATCCAAGTACTAGATAATCCTAGGCATGTGTTCCATATATAGTCATACGTGCTCGCAATGAGAACTTGCACAACATCTTTTGTCCTGACAGCCCGTTTGCAGCGGGGACTCAAGGGAACTACTGGCAATTAAGGTGCTCCTTTTAATAGAGCACCGGAGCAAAGCATTAACACTCCATGAACACATGTGATCCTCACATCAAAGCCATTCCCTCCGGTTATCTCGATTTCTGTCACTTCGGGGCCATTGGTTCCGGACAACAACGTGTGTATACAACTTGCAGATAGGACCATAAACATGTGAATCAATAACATGTTCAGATCTGAAATCATGGCACTCGGGCCCTAGTGACAAGCATTAAGCATAACAAGTCGCAACAAAGTCATAAAGCACTAATAAAAGATACTAGGCACCATGCCCTAACAATCTGATGCCATTACATGAACGATTATCATCCAATACCTACCATCCCCATAGCCTATAGCGGGGGATTACTCACTCATAGTTGGGGAAACATGGATGGTCGATGGAGAAGCGATGGCGATGATGATGGCGATGATCTCCTCCAATTCCTCGTCCCGGTAGGGTGCCAGTACAGAGTTTCTGGTGCTGTTTCGTGGAATCTGGTGGTGGCGGCGGAGTGGAACTCCTTTTGGAAAAACGTTGAACCCCCCTGAGTTTTTAGGTCAGAAGGCAACTTATAGGCGAAGAGGGAGACCAAGGGGGTGCCTGAGGGGCCCACACCATGCCCTGGCGCGGCCTGGGGGTACCCGCGCCTGGGGGGTGGCTAGGCCCTGGCCCTCCTCCGTCTCGTATTCTGGCTCCGTGAGTTTTCCGGTAAAATAGGAACTTTAGCTTTTGTCCCGTCCAATTCCGAGAATATTCATTTTCTGACTTTCCTGGAACCAAAAACAGCAGAAAACAGGCAGCTGGCACTGTGGCTCTTGTTAATAGGTTAGTCCAAGAAATCATATGAAAAGTGCTCCAAAGTGTGGACAAAACATAAGAAAGTGGATAGAACCAAGCATGTAACATCAAAAATTATAGATACATTTGCAATGTATCAGCATGCCCTTTGCAAACGACTCCACGAGGCCATCAAGATCTTTGATAAGCTTGGCCTTGGGGACCATCTGCTCTCGAAGACGCCCAAGCACACCCTTGGCCTTCTCAAGGGAATCCTTGACGGAGATGCTGCGGTCTTCGACTACAGCTACAACACTGGCCAAGGCATCTGGGCGGGCCAAAGCTTGAGCGTCGAAGTCCACACCAGCAACATCTGCAGAACATACATATGAGCACAACTAAATACAAGCAAGTGCAGAACAAACAAAATGATGTAGCATCCTACCTAAGAGTGCCTTAGCAATAGAGAAAAGCTGTTCCACAAACACTTTCTCCCTATCAGCTGCAACAAAACGCAGGTCCTCCTCGCGCTTCTTCAACTCCTGGACGAAGCACTCAAGAGCTTCGAGTGCCTCGTAACGTTTCTGCTCCGCTGCGGCAAGACCCTTCTCAAGGGAGCTGACACTACATAGGAGCTCATTGTTCTCACCTGCAAAGAATGGTAGCAAAAACTTAAGATCGGTGATTTTCTACAACAACATCACATATATACAAATTGCAAGCGCACCCTCGAATGTGTGAACCTGGGTCTCCAACAAGGCATGTTGACGGCCCATCGATGTAATCCGTTCGGTGAGGGGAATAGATTCCTTCGTGACAGGCTGCAGGAAGGGATGCATCAGCATCAACCTAATTTCGACTGACATAGTCAAGAGAACTTACATGCTCCTCCAGGGACTCCGAAGTTTCCTTCTGCATAGGCGTCTGGGCAACCATCTAGTGCCCCCCAGTATGGGGGGAACTCGAAGAATTTGCACCGGAGGTGGCCTCCACCTGGGGAGAATGCGACTGCTCTACCACATCCTTTTCTTTGGAGTCCGCGACTCCAGACTCCTTCACAAAACAGCAGTTATCAGACGACGATGATGCGGTTTTGCTACAACATAAACATGCAAAAATAACTTCAGAGAAAGAGATTTCAGGACATAAGGACAAATCAACAGAGGCACAAACTTACCAGTCAAAGTCATCGAGGTCGAAGAAGTCCTTAGACACCTCCTTCAGTGTCCTCAGTTTCTTCCGTGGAGGAGGAGCCACGGCACGCACAGGCACAACAGGAATTGGCTCCTCTACCTTAGTCGAAGGACCCTCCGGCATCGTCGGTGAAGATGCATCCGAGTCCTTGCTTCGGGAGTGCTTGCGAGTCCTGTTCCCGCTGGACTCGGGGGCTTCCTGCTCTTCCTCAACGGGGATGGTGGAGCCCGACTCATCTCTTCTGCTTCACGAGGAATCACTCCCTCCGGCTAAGGAGGCAACATAGTGGTCACCTTCCAGTCCTGGAAGAAGAGGCAGCGTCAGTATAAAGGAAAATCTAGCAGGCAATCGAAAAACAAGAAAGCCACCTCAGGCGGAGGGCGACTCGCGCAGAATGGAGGCACGGCTGAGTCACCAGGGAGTTTCTCCTTGGCTATGTACTTGGTTAGCATTCGAAACCTCTTGTCTACTTCACCCGAAGAAATATTTTCTCGAGAGATGCGAGTGACGTCATCAACACCTGTCCAGCAGCACATCGGATGTGCCCTAGCCTGCAGCAGCTACACTCAATGATGCATCTAGCTGCGAATGAGGTCTGCGCTGCCCACTTCCTTCCCCATGCGGAGTTCAAGGTCGCAGACACGCTTGTACAAAACCTTAGTTTCTTCGGCTTCGCTGGGCATCACCGTGTTCTTCCAGGACCTCCTCCTCTTGCATTCTACCTTTGAATCAAAAGGCATGAGTCTGAAGTGTTCGTCATCAACCTTCTGGTCACGGATGTAGAACCACTTCTCCCTCCACCCTTGGATAGATGCATTGAACTTGATGGAGAAATATTGGACATTGGGGTCTACATGGATCCCGCAACCTCCTATATCGTAGACTACCGACCCAGAGCCTGACTGGCGCTTTAGTTTGAAGAGTTTTTTGAGAAGGCCAAGGTGTGGCTCAATTCCGAGCCAGCACTCACAAAGGGTGATGTAGCAAGCAATGTGGAGAATGGAGTTGGGGGTCAGCTGATGGAGATGGAGCCCGTAGAAGCAGAGTAACCCTCGCACAAACTTGTGGAGGGGGAGAGAGAGGCCACGCATGACAAATGCGAGAAACATCACCCGCAATCTAGCGGGGGGATCGGGGAATACCTCGTCACCGGGCATCCCGCAGTCATCTTTAGTAGCTAGGAGAGCGCCATCTTGGCGCCAGTTGAAGAGCTCCGTCTCCTTGATGGAGGTCTGCCACCACTATCCATTCGTGACGCGCATGCCTGCACCTTTCTTCTTGGCAGCTGCAGTAGCAATATTGGCCCCCGTAGCGGCGGTGCCCTTCTTCTTGGCTGCAACGGTGGCGTCCGCAGATCCAGCGGCGGAGGCACCCTTGTTCTTCCCCATCTTGCGAGTGTGGTGTGAGCGCAGAAAGTAGCTCCGGAAGGTCTTGAGTCTATCCAACACAGCAATGGGGGCGCGAGCAATGGAACAACAAAGAGCAGCAATGGAGGCAGAGCGCGAGGGAGAAGATGTGTTGTGGGGGAAATTACCGAACGGTAAATCCCTAGTTAACCTCAGCATATATGCAATCCAATGTCCAGAAGCACAGTAATCAGATGTGTGGCACAAATCAAGATGGGCATGTGGCGAGGTAAGCGGTGAACCATCACCCCACTTTTCGGAGATGAAGTTAAAACCGAAGATTATGCATGCCTGGTCAAATCCAAGTCATAAATGGGGCCCCACTTTTGTCACGTCCCGTCAAAAACGTGCACGCGGGCAAATGAGGTCATCTCGTCGTCAACACTGACATCATTCAGTCCAGCAGAAGCATCTTCTGACTAGTCTAGTCCTCACTCGACCCTTCGACTCGACCAAGCACTTGGGGGCTACTCCTAACAGAAGCGCTGGTCGCGCACCCGATAAACTTCATAGACACAAAAAACATTCTGACAATGTAATTGCACTTAAATCCCTTACTCGAATCAACGACTTAAACATAGGGAGCACTGGAATCACATTCGACTTAAGCAAGCAAAATACGATAGTAGTCGAAAACACTCATAGTCCCCACTCGAGTCTACGACTCGAATAGGCACTCAGGGGCTACTCCCATAGGGAGCACTGGCCACGCGGCCATGCACCCTATGATTTAATGTGTGTTGACTATGTCCACACTCGAAAGCATTGGCGACTCCGGCTCATATTTTCCCTGCAAGGAGACTGCGTCTCCTGGGCCACCTGAATCATCTCCGCAATGACAAAATTCGGATGCCACGCTCACAACATGAAGATAAGACCTGAAAAAGGCCTGGCAACACACCTGATGTGCTCTACCAGAAATAATATGTGCCTGTAGGTACGATGAAATAAGCCTTGATAGACATGTCGAGTGCTGACACTTATATACTAGGATTCGATTCTATAAGACCTCCGCGGCATGAGTCGAATTACGCTAGCACTTTTCCGAATTTGAGTCCAGGGACTCGAGTTTGAGTAGATTGTATTGTTCTGCCCTAAGGCAGTTAACTGATCCCGATACATCGGATGAATCAATCACGTATATCAACAATCCTTATGATACAAATTAGAGCACTCGAAAACATGCTCGATTATACACTCGAAGGCTTCATAAGTCTCCACTCGAATCTGCAATTCGACTAGACACTTGGGGGCTACTGACATGGGAATACCCTACAGGTACTCGAGATCAGCATATACGGTCCGGCCTAGAAGAAGCCCACGACGTTGCTAAGGCCAGTCGAGATTCGGGTGACTTGGGAGGCTTCGACTCCTTGCAGAATTTTAAAGGGAAAACCCTAACATGTAACCGACTCGGCCTTCTATCCCAAGACCTAGCCTATCTATATAAAGGATAGGAGGGGCAACGAGGAGGATATCTGCAACCCTAGTGTCCACACCATAGCCAGATTGCATCTGCACACCCTTATAGATTTTGACTCCTCGATAATTCCAATAGGAGACAAGCAGGAGTAGGGACCTCTACGAGGCCTAAACCTGGGTAAACCTCGTGTCACCTGTGTGCTTGTTTTCTAGCCGATCGATGCCTCCAGTGCTCTCCACTTCCTCAAACCTAAGTCCATCTATGATGGGCATTGATGAGTTAACCCCTTGTCAGTAAGTTTTTACCAAAAGGAATGGATTACAATCAAAGGAAGAAATTCTTTAATGATTTAAAACATTACTTTTGGGACGACCCTTACTTATAAAGGCATGGTATAGATGGGATAATCCGAAAATGTGTACCGAGCACGAGGCAAAGACCATCTTTAAGGCTTGTCACGATAGTCCTTATGGAGGACATCATGCTAGTAATCGTACTGCAACTAAGGTCTTGCAATCAAGTTTCTATTGGCCTACACTAGTTAAAGACTCTCATGAATATGTTAGAAATTGTGATGCTTGCCAATGTATGAGTAATATTGGTAAAAGACAGGAAATGACTATGAAATATAACTTAGTAATAGAGCCATTTGATGATGGGGAATGCACTTTATGGGACCATTTATTCCCTCTAACGATTATACTCATATTCTTATTGTTGTTGACTATGTTACTAAATGGGTGGAAGCTATACTCACTTCTCATGCAGATGCAGTCACTTCCATCAAGATGATCAAGGACATCATCTTTCCCAGGTTTGGAGTACCTCGGTTTTTGATTACTGAATGTGGAAATCATTTTATGGAAGGAACTTTTGACAAGATAATTCAAAAATATGGAGTAGACCACCAGGTAGCCTCACCTTACCACCCTCAAACCAGTGGAAAGTGGAATTATCTAATAGAGAAATCAAGGCCATACTTAAGAAGACGATGAACAGGTCAAGAAAGGACTGGGCTTTGAAGCTTAATTATGCATTGTGGGCATATCATATAGCTTTCAGTAATCCTACGAGAATGACACCATACAAAATGGTTTATAGTAAAACTTGTCACCTTCCATTAGAACTTGAGCATAAGGCTCATTGGACTATTAAAACTATGAACTTTGACTTTAAAACTGCAGGGGAAAACGACTCTTAGATATTCATGCTTTAGATGAACTCAGAAATGAGGCCTATGAAAATGCTAGAATATTTAAAGATAAGCTGAAGAAATGGCACGATAAAAAATTAGAGGGCAAGGGATTTAAAACTGGAGATAAAGTTTTGCTTTACAACTCTAGGCTTAAGATTTTTGCAGGAAAATTGAAATCCAGGTGGGAAGGACCTTATGAAGTTGAAGAGGCATATCCTTCAGGATCGGTAAGACTGAAAAATACTACGCCCTCTTCTTCATCCTGGATTGTTAATGGGCAGCGATTAAAACATTATAGAGTTGGTGAGGTAAACATTGTGGAGCTGATCTCCTTAGTATCGGCCAAAGAATACAACAAGCAAAAGTGAGGTAACAATGTTTTAGTTGCTTAGTTTTGCTATTTTGGAGACTTTTTAGTCGATTTTGTATTTTTCATTGTACTCCGTTAGGTTATCCTGTTATTCTAAGTTATTTTTGACCTGGTACGGGCGGACCGTACAGTCAGGCATGCCCGTACCAGTGGTTGTTAAATGTTCAGAGCACCAGCTCTGTTTTCATCGATATGGTATGATCGGACTGTACGGGCATATGCACCCGTACCGACGATCGTTACTGGCTCTGTCTTCTCCGCATCTATTCGACATGTTTTGTGTTTTGAAAAAAGAAAGGAGGTAAGAAGTCCGTACGGAGGTGTGGTATGGGCGGGGCTCGCCCGTACCATTGCTCGCGACCGACTTCAACCCCTTTTATCTAGGGTTTTCTTCCTTTAATTTGCACCTTCTTTTTCTTCCTTGTTCTTTTCCGTCATATTTCAGATCTCAAGCTTTCTTTTCCCCTTTTTCAATAAAACCTTAGATCTCACTTGATTTCTCGAGGTCCATGTATCCTTTTCGTATCAAGCAGATCTGGACCAAGAACGAGCGCATATCTGAAGCACAAACCAAGAAGAAGGGATCCAAAGGAGATACTTCATCTCCCTGTTTTGCAAGTCCTCACAAGTGGTTCCACTCCCCAACTTGGAAGACATGTTCCCGCATAAGTTGGAGATGCTCAGGAACGTGGAACAAGGAAAAAGAAAAGGAGAATCTCCACTCAACCCCTACAGGTATAACCTTCGAGGATCTTCTCTTAAATCCCCTCTGGAACCCTCTAGAAAAGAGGAAAACCAAGATGAGATTCGACAAAAGATCAAGAACCTTGAAAAGATTTCGAAAGCTTGTGTTGAAACTATTGGAGAAGGAGTTGACTCTTACTAGATGATGGGCAAAGAACTCAAAAAGAAGGTCGATGACATTAACGGTAGAGTGCAACTCCTGACCAAGATTATCATGGAGATGGATGATGACAAGAAGACCACAAGTAAGATAATTAAGAAACTGCATGTTAGCATCGTGGACATGTCCACTCGATTCACGTGTATAGCTCAAGCTTGCAGTCTCAAGGCGGATGAAGAAGAGGAAGATGATGACTTCTTTACTCCCAAGAAGGAGTAAGTAATCGCAAGGAATTATTTGATCCACCCGGCTTGATTCCAAGCTTGGGGGGTCTGTGAGAGCCTTGTAATCTATCTTATAGTTTTTAGCATGTTTACTTTTCTACACGCATGTTAGACTTTAACTCCAAATTTTGCATTAGTTGCATCAACTTCGAGCTCCCTTTAGTTAACAGAAGATTTATATCCATTGAGTTGCGATACTTTATGATAATTGCAGTTATGTTTTGATTCATGATTATTATATTAGAGGATTGAACTAGGTTGAGTGTTATGATACTTATACATCTAGCATGATTTTAGGGACTTCCCCACTAATAAAAGTATTGATTAAGTTATGAGAAAAAGAATTCTGGTAGCATATTATGATTAAGAGTTTTTGAAAAGCCATTGAGGTAGTGAGCATGATCAAAAAGCTGTACTAAAAGGAAAAGAGGAAGGAAATAAAGTAAAAGTATAAACATATAAAAAAGAGAGAGATGAGAAAATAAGAAATAAGAGAGAACAACTATCAAAATATTCAAGCGTAGAAGAAAAAATGATCATGAATCTGCATTACTAAACTTAGTGCTCAATATCTCTAAAGTTTGTGATTATATCATATATTGAATCACTAGAAGTTTCTATGATTTCATTAATACTAGAAAAGGTGTGGAAGCCTCCAAGTCATGTAATGTTTAAGGGTATGGTAATACCCCCGAAGTATCTCTACATCCGATGTTGTAATCCTGTTTCAATTTCGACATCATTTATTGTAACGACTCATGTCTCATGAACATGATGATCTTGTCCATAAGCCACAACCTTGCTCAGGGACGAGCAAGAGCCTATCTTGGGGGAGTTGATG
This sequence comes from Avena insularis, assembly GCA_023614405.1. NCBI lineage: Eukaryota > Viridiplantae > Streptophyta > Magnoliopsida > Poales > Poaceae > Avena > Avena insularis. Next base: position 80,025,115 of record CM042688.1, read on the forward strand.
AGTCCAAAATTGAAGCATATTTACCTATTTATTTTTGCATAAATAGAGTACGGATCTTTGTATTTCACTATGTTTGCACGCACCTTTTAGCTCTTGTTTTAACAGGATCCCAAATCACTAAGTCTTATATGAACATATCAATTGGAACTATCATATTATGTAATTATATGATATTTCTAAGTGATAAAAGTCATTTTATGGATTTCCCTTTGCACCGGGGAGAATACCAAGCGAGGAGGAACAATCAGTACCGATAACGCCCTGTGGTATGGGCGGAGCCCTCCCGTACCGTCCGCCTGTACCCGGTGCCAGCGTGATTGCCTCTACAAATACTTTCTCCTGGCAAAGACAGGAGGGAGATCTGACATTCACAGCCACAAGAACCATGAAAAACCATATCCGAAAGGGATCTGAAGGAGGAACTTGGCGGGGGCAAAATCCCAGCTGCTTTACGAATCATTGGAGGACAACACATCATCCCCTTCATCATCAACTGCTGCATCTCCATTACCACCATTACCCCCATCTCTCATCTACTAGATCTTGTTGTAATTCCAGATTCAATTATGGTTTACATTAGATCTATCTCCATACTTTTATCCATTCATTTGATTATGATGATGTTGTTGATTGCTTCCATGTGTGAGTAGTTCCTTTGTTCTTGGGGAGATGGAGAAACCCTAACACCATTATAAATTTGTAATAAAGATGACCTACTCTTGTGTCCATATGACTTGTCGGTCTATGATAGATTTATGATTTGTGTTTGATCTCTCTCTTTAGATGGTATGTGTAGTTGGCCACATATCGTTTGCCCTTGGGACTAAAGTGAGGGAGAAATCCTTTGGACGTGTCTTGGGATCATACCCGGAATGGCCCCATGATAGATTAGCGCCGAATCGTAACCTACACGGTCAAAGGAGGATAAAAGAGGGACTCCCTAAGCTAATTACGATATCCACGGGGAAACCCTTAATTGCGGTGGTTTATATGGGTGACTGCTCCCAGTCATCGCAGTGGTTATTTAGAGGTGACCTCACTCTTGTCTCAACAAAGTGTCTTCCTATGAGCCCTGTAGTGAACATATTATTATGGAGCTCTCTCCACACATCTCATGACACAGGAAGTATGTTATCTTGATTATTAATAACAATACTATGCTAGTGGTGTATCCTGCATCCCTGAGAACGTTTTAGCCTATTGAATTCAACCACGCTTTCACACAACCTTGTTACTTGCTCTCTTTGCTTGTTTTAAATACGTTTCTGCAAACAATCAAAAACCTTTGAAACACCCTTTTACTTGAGATTAAAGGAAGCTTACAAGTATCCTTTGCTAGACAGTAACGAGCGGCAAAAAGACCTTTACCAACAGCTCTCTGTGGGTTCGATATCTTTACTTCGAAACTAGCTACAATTGATTTGTGCACTTGCAGTCATCAGCAGACACTAATGATCAGAATATGTCTATTGGCAAGCATATTGTTACATGTGGTTGAGGTTTTGAAAGACCAAACCGTAGACCAGCTGGATTAATATCACATGTACCTTGCTCATTTGTTCTAAGAAGCTTCACTACAAGAAAAGTTGGCGTTTTACAACGAACGATTTTCGTGGTTGAAGGCCCGTTTTTCATGGCCAAAGAGTCTTCCGTGACGGATGACCTTCGTGGTAAAAGCCCCGTCACAAATGAATTAACCACGATTTTTTTTCGACTGTGGCGGATCGCTCCCTTTAGCCACGAAACCTTGTTCCGTCATAGATCTGTTTGCCAACCGCGCTGACTGCTGACGTCATGCGAACTGCTAGGTGGCAGCCTCCGTTAGCGGCCGGTTACCGCCGTTAACGGCCATAGAAACCATGGTAGAAACCATGCCCAGCTAAGGCCTGCTAAATACTAACTAGGCCAGCCCATAAGGGGAGCCCAGTAAGAAGATGACCTGTTACTGTTTTGTCCTGTACTGTTTGAAATGGGCCTAAAAATGCAGCCAGTAGCATCCCGCGAACTTTCATGCCTGATTCTGTTTTGGCGTACATAAGGCCCATGTTGGTCCAACACTGTGCGGCCCGTTAGCAGCCTGCGCCAAGCCTCTCCTGTAAACATAAGGCATGTGGTCATCCCATCACTGTTATCGCAGCCCATCGTCGACCGCCTACTGACGGCCCTTCTCTGAGATGGTCCGTTACTGTCTGGGCATGTTACTGTTCTAGCCTTTTACTGTTCTGGCCTTTAGTTGTTTAGGCCCACAAAAGGCCCTTTACTGTTCTAGCCTGGTAAATTTGTCGGCCTGTTACTACCCTCGTTCGGGAATTTCTCGGCCCATACTGTTCAGGCTCGTCACTGTTCTGGCCATTTACTGTTGTGGCCCGCTACTATTTTGGCCTGTTACTGTTTTGCGATTTGTGCAGTTTCTTGCCTGTTACTGTAATGGGTTGTTTCTGTTCTGGCCTGCTACTGTTACGGCCTGCTTCAGTAACGGCATGTTTCTGTTACGGCCCGTTAGGCCTGTTACCACATGCGCATTGGCCCGTTACGTTTACGGCCTTTTGCAGTTTCGTCAGTTCTGAAGCCCATGACAATATCATAAAACGTGTATAATAATCCAGCATTTTTCACTATTCGTTGTTAGCCGAATACAGCACGGTACTGTTCCTTAATCGACCTACATGGCATAGTTACCGTAACGACTACCGCAATGTATGGACAGCGTCAACTAAATGCCTACATGGCCTACGCGAGTTATCTAGATATTGATGGGTTCGTAGCATGGAAAACAAAAAAATTCTACCGCAAGAACGAACAAAACCTAGATCTAATCTAGATAAAAGCCAAGATCTAATCTATTAGACATGTGCAACGAGATAGATCTGTACTAACCCTCGTAGAACCAAAAGCGTTACGAGATTAGATCTCAGGGTTGATGTAGTTGATCACTTGCCGATCTCAAGATCGTGTGGACGATCCTTCCGGCAGCGTTCAATGGCGCTTCATGATCGGTCACACGTCGGAGTCGAAGCACCTTCCTCTCCCGTTCAATGACGTGAGGTAATAGATCTTCTCCACGAAATCCCAGCACTGACGGTGTGGTGGTGGTGGTGGAGTAGAGATTTCTGCAGGCTTCGCCTAAGCGAGGCGAGCGAAGGAGGGAGGACGGCGGCTAGGGTTTGTTATGGGAGAGGCTTGGGGTGGCGCCTCCCTCTATTTAAAGGAGGGAGGCGCCATGGGAGGGGGAGTCCTAGTAGGACTCCCCTCCCTCCTTGGCCGGCGGATTGGAAGGGGGGGAGGAGTCCTCCTCCCCCACGAATCCGTGTCTTGCCCCACAAAGACTCCTTGATCCTTTCTTGGTTTTCAAGCAAACTCCAAGAAATCTTCTAGAACCTTCCAGAACATTCCGAAACCTTCTAGAATCTCCATACAAACACTCCGGAACATTTTCTAACTTAGAAAATGATCCCCAATATATGAATCTTATTCTCCGGACAATTCCTGATCTCCTCGATATGTCCTGATCCAATCCGAGACTCCGAACAACATTCGGTCTCCAACGCATATTCCATATCTACTTAAAAACAACTTCGAACCTTAAGTGTGTCACCCTACGGTTCATGAATATGAAGACATGATGAAGACACCTCTCCGATCAATAACCATCAGTGGGATCTAGAGATCCATAATGGCTCCCACATACTCAACGATGACTTCGTGATCGATAGAACCATTTAACATACGAAACCAATTCCCTTTGTCACGCGATATTCTACTTATCCGAGGTTTGATCGTCGGTATCTCCATACCTTGTTCTACCTCGTTACTGATAAGTACTCTTTACTCGTTCCATGTTATGTCATCCCTTGTGACCTAGTCACATGCTTGCAAGCTAACTAGATGACATTCCACCGAGAGGGCCCAGAGCATATCTATCCGTCATATGGATGGACAAATCCCAATCTTGGTCCATGCGCTTCAACACATACTTTCAGAATACCCAATGACACCTTTATAACCACCCGATTCTAAGCGGCGTTTGATGTCATCAAAGTACCCATCCGGTGATGGTGATTAACATAACCTCATGGTCGAAGGATTAGGTTACTATGCATTTGAAAGCTTGTAGCAAAACGAACTTAATGACTTGATCTTATGCTATGCTTACTATGGGTGTGTGTCCATCACATCATTCTCCTAATGATATGATCTTGTCATCAATGACATCCAATGTCCATGATCAGGAAACCATGATCATCCATTAATCAACAAGCTAGTTTAACAAGAGGCTTACTAGGGACTCTTTTATGTTTACAAAACACACAAGTATTAATGTTTCCGGTTAATACAATTATAGCATGGGATGTAAAAATTTATCATAAACATAAAGATATAATAATAACCACTTTATTACTGCCTCTTGGGCATATCTCCAATAGTCTCCCACTTGCATTAGAGTCAATAATCTAGTTAAAAAAACTTGTGCATTCAACACCTATGGCTTTCTGGTGTTGTATAGACACTATTACTAGTGGTAAACATAATATTCGGATCTGACACTTCTAGGTCCGTGTGTATTTGCATGTCCTTGCGTCTCTACGCATTACTCATTCTCCAATGAGATGGCATTGTATAAATTTGGTCCTTTGGTGAGACCTTTAGTTCCTCGGGATTAAATCATGTTGATACAATTGTCATACAATGTATCTTCATAGTATTATCCCGCTATGAACCACACCTAGTTTGATAACAAACTACTTGACGCAAATGCCCTCATTTGCTGCTACAATAGCAGTCATATACTTAGCCTTTTGTTGTAGTATCTGTCATAATGTTTTAACTTTGGTACTCAACCAAATCCGTTATGGAACTTCCTTTCCATTACATTGTGCCACCCATAGTTTAAATTGAGATAAACTTAATTTGTGATAAAACTAGTATCAATGTAACAATTTACAATGAACTATTTGTCACCACTATATAAATAATATATTCTTAGTTCTTCCAAAGATCATAGGAATATCCCTACTATTGTCCAATGATCATCTTATGAGTCATTCTGGTATATGCTCATAACATTTAGAGCATAGGACATATCTGGATGTGTCCAATGATCATCTTATGAGTTTTGCATACTCTTTTAGCATCCTTTGAATTAACAAAACCCTTTGGATCGTGTCATGGACACATCCTAGGTAACCATTCTATTAGAAGAACTTGTTTTGTTTGTTCAACTACCATATACCAAAATATATGTAGTGGTTGCTACATTAATCCGTCCAGACTAAATATCACTATGAAAAATCAAATCTTATCATAGTCACTTCCTTGAACATTGTCGTAAACTCTTTCCGACATGTCGACTATTTCATAGATGTGAAACATCCATGTTTATTTCTTTATAGATCCATATACGACTGTAAGGTCTTGCACCTTTCCAGAGGGTCTTTCAAATTCAAAGCTTGATTTCTCGTGTATGGAATTATCACGGATTTTATGGCTTCAAGCCACTTAACAAAGTCAGGGCCCATCATTGCTTCTTTGCATGTAGTCGGTTCATCATTGTCAAACAACAATGATTTAACTCTCAAATCTTGGCATTTGATTACTTACCCGACCTACTTGGTTCAATAGTAACTTAGATCTCCGTGACTACAATCTTTGAGGCACGTGAGCCATGTGCATTGTTGCTGCCTCCGGGACACTTATCGACGCTGCGCAACTCAGCACATATTAGCCAAGGTTCAACAACCTTGTCAAAGTTCTATTGTCCTCCCACTTAACTTTTCACCAAAAATTCCTTCTCAAGAAACTCGACATTTTAAGTGACAAATACTTTTGTCTTCGGTGTTATGGAGGAATACCCAATGGTTATTCGAAATAACCTACAAAGACATGCTCATCCGACTTTGGTTGTAAACATTTTACTTATGCCTAGCATACCAAAAATTTAAGAAAGGACAACCTGGGTTTTATCCCAAACCATGACTTATATGGTGTCATTTCAACGGATCACGATGGAGCTCTTTTCATTGTAAAAGCGGTAGTCACTAAAGTTTTAATCTTTAAAATATAATGGCAGTTTTATAAATGACACCTTTGATCTTATCATGTCAAACAAGGTTTCATTACATATCTTGAACACTCCATACTCCTATGTTGTTATTGGAAAATGCAAATCCATGGAACGATTCCTCAAATCTTAGGTGTTTTGCTAAACTTGTAACTCAAACATCTTTCTTTATGATCCAATCATAAACTTTTTATTTTCTTGTTACAATAATTTTCCACTTCATCTTGAAAGTCTTTGAACATTTTCAAATGTTTCATACTTCTTCCTTATTGAGTAAGTATATACATATACTCACTCAAATATTCAAAGAAAGCATATGAACTTGAAATCCATCGCCCATGACTACACATAATGGACTATATACATCAATATGTACAAATTCCAATCAGTTAGTCGTCCGTTCCTCTTTTGGCCTACGAACGGAGCTTTAATTATCTCCAGGAAAGAATCACAAGTGTCATTTGATCAAAATCAAAGACTCCAAAAATCCATCAACATGGAGTTTCTTCATGTATCCCTAATATAATTTAAATGGTGATGTCACTTCGCAAGTGATCTTTCAATTATTTGTCTTGCGACATTTTAGCATTAGTTTTATGGTCGTTATTTCTCCAACCAGACTTGTATATCATCCATCTATTATGGAGTACGATAATTATTTGAACAACCTTTTGTCGTCATAATACCTGATCAAAATAACAATTATTGAAACAAATCTTGAAGGCAAGCTTTGATGTTAACGAGCAACACAACAACCCTTTGTTTGTTTTTGATGAGCATCATAACATATTCTCTTGCTAGTTACTTAGGCCATTGCAGTTCATGATTTGTGTTGTCCTGTATGACACTTCATACCAACCAATTCGGTATCCAATACCGCAGAACTACATTGTTTAACAAGCAAGGAATACAGTCATAACATGTATCTTCTATATACCTAAGTTGGACATCTCCAATCTTTTCTTTTCTGCCAAATATTTTATAGATTCTCTTTCAACAATTCCTTTTATTTTAAAAGAATCTATCAACATCAATAGTGGTGTCATTCACATGACACATAGTACAAAGTGTGTATAGTCAAATACTAATACCTTTGGACTTGCACTTTGAAGTGGATCACCTTCATCAAATGTTTGGCATTCTTTCAAAATTCCATTCTTTAGTAATCTTTTAGTGTAGTAAACATTTTACTTACATCTTCTATTCATCCTTATCATGACAACTTTCATGATCAAGCTACTATAGCTTATAAAGGTGAATTGCGAGTATAATGTTTCTTTTCCAAAACCTTTTTGGAGGATTTGGACGAATAGCGTCTCCAACCTTCACAAATTCTCATCAAATATGAGGACATATACTCTATCATGTTGTAACCAACACATTGTTTTAGATATCGCAATACCTTTCACATATGATGGTTTCTGAAACATCGCTTTCAGCTCTTAGATAAACTTGATATTAAAAACAATCTTTTGAGTATCAAGAATCATGGAGGCAAACATGATACATTAGATACTAATACTGGAATTGTTACTCTTGATTTAATACTGTTTATTAAACTTCACAGAGTAAACGGAGTTTGCTGAAAGTTTGCAACAGGACTTTTAAACTTTAGATTGACACTCAAAACAATACGATACCAGTTCGTAAAGCAAATATCCAGAATTTCTATAGTTCTACTATCTCAACTATAACTAAGCGTAAGGTGGTGAACGAATGCCAATGACTACAACAAACTATGCAAATTCACTTTGATTGTGTTTATGATAAATTGAGTTTGACTAATCCAAATTACAAAAGAACTCCCACTCAAAACAACATCCCTCGAGTTGTTTTAGTGATTACACGAACCAAATCCACTACACCAAGTCCGATCATCACGTGAGATGATGTAGCTTTAAAGGCAAGCAATCAACATGTTCATCATATCATCCATATGACTCATGCTTTACCTTTCGGTATTCCGTGTTCCGAGACCATGTCTGTACATGCTAGGCTCGTCAAGATTAACCTTAGTATCCGCATGTGCAAATCTGGCTTGCACCCGTTGTATGCACACGTAGAATCTATCATACCCGATCATCACGAGATGCTTCGAAACGACGAGTCTTAGCAACGATGCCTACTAAGGACGAACACTTTATTACTTGATATTTAGTGAGAGGGATCATCTTATAATGCTACCGTCGCGATCTAAGCAATACAAGATGCATAAAGGATTAACATCACAGGCAATTCATAATTAGTGTGATATGATATGGCCCTTTCTTCTTATGCCTTTGATCTCCATCTCCAAAGCACGGACATGATCTCCATCATCACCAAAGATTAAGGCCAAGGTCAGTGGCGCCGCTTCATGGTTGTCCATCATCACTAGCAACTATTACAACTACTTGGAATAAAGCTATTACAAGATGAATAGACACGCAGGTCTTAACAAAATTAAAGACAACCATTAGGCTCCTACCGGTTGCCATATTACAACAAGGATCATTGCATACATCAAATATAATCACAATCACATGATGGCCATATCACATCACAAAATCCCTGCAAAAACAAGTTAGACGCCTCTAATTTTCTTTGCATGTTTTACGTGGTTTGGGGCTTTCGAATAAGAATGGATCTTACCTACGAAACTGAACCACAACGTTGATACAAGTGCTATCAAGTGCAAAGTGTAGATTGGATCTATACTATGATGGGAGAGACAGACACCCGCAAAGCCACTTGTGCAATACGAGTTGCACGTCAACTGTGGAGCAAGTCTCATGTGCGATGACATGTAAGGTTAGCCCGAGCCACTTCATCCCACCATACCGCAAGATGCAAAGTACACAAAGCAAAAGACGGCACGAGCACCAACGCCCACAAAACCATTGTGTTCTACTCGTGCAACAGATCTATGCATAGACATGGCTCTGATACCACTGATGGGTTCGTAGCATGGAAAACAAAAAATTTCTACCGCAAGAACAAACAAAACCTAGATCTAATCTAGATAAAAGCCAAGATCTAATCTATTAGACATGTGCAACGAGATAAATCTGTACTAACCCTCGTAGAACCGAAAGCGTTACGAGATTAGATCTCAGGGTTGATGTAGTCGATCACTTGCCGATCTCAAGATCGTGTGGACGATCCTTCCGGCGCCGCGTTCCAGCAGCGCTTCCGCAGTCGGTCACACGTGCGGAGTCGAACCAGACCTTCCTCTCCCCGTTCCAGCAAGCAGCGGAGGTAGTAGATCTTCTCCACGGAATCCCAGCAGCACGACGGTGTGGTGGTGGTGGAGTAGAGATTTCTGCAGGGCTTCGCCTAAGCCGGAGCAGAGCGAAGGAGGAGGAGAGAGGTGGCGACTAGGGTTTGTTATGGGAGAGGCTTAGGGGTGGCGCCCCCTCCCCTCTATTTAAAGGAGGGAGGCGCCATGGGAGGGGGAGTCCTAGTAGGACTCCCCTCCCTCCTTGGCCGGCGGATTGGAAGGGGGGAGGAGTCCTCCTCCCCCACAAATCCGTGTCTTGCCCCACAAAGACTCCTTGATCCTTTCTTGGTTTTCAAGCAAACTCCAAGAAATCTTCTAGAACCTTCCAGAACATTCCGAAACCTTCTAGAATCTCCATACAAACACTCCGGAACATTTCCTAACTTAGAAAGTGATCCCCAATATATGAATCTTATTCTCCGGACAATTCCGGATCTCCTCGTGATGTCCCGGATCCAATCCGAGACTCCGAACAACATTCGGTCTCCAACGCATATTCCATATCTACTTAAAAACAACTTCGAACCTTAAGTGTGTCACCCTACGGTTCGTGAATATGCAGACATGATGAAGACACCTCTCCGATCAATAACCATCAGCGGGATCTGGAGATCCATAATGGCTCCCACATACTCAACGATGACTTTGTGATCGATAGAACCATTTAACATACGAAACCAATTCCCTTTGTCACGCGATATTCTACTTATCCGAGGTTTGATCGTCGTTATCTCCATACCTTGTTCTACCTCGTTACTGATAAGTACTCTTTACTCGTTCCATGTTATGTCATCCCTTGTGACCTAGTCACATGCTTGCAAGCTAACTAGATGACATTCCATTGAGAGGGCCTAGAGCATATCTATCTATCATATGGATGGACAAATCCCAATCTTGGTCCATGCGCTTCAACACATACTTTCAGAATACCCAATGACACCTTTATAACCACCCAGTTACGAAGCGGTGTTTGATGTCATCAAAGTACCCATCCGGTTATGGTGATTAACATAACCTCATGGTCGAAGGATTAGGTTACTATGCATTTGAAAGCTTGTAGAAAAACGAACTTAATGACTTGATCTTATGCTATGCTTACTATGGGTGTGTGTCCATCACATCATTCTCCTAATGATATGATCTTGTCATCAATGACATCCAATGTCCATGATCAGGAAACCATGATCATCCATTAATCAACAAGCTAGATTAACAAGAGGCTTACTAGGGACTCTTTTATGTTTACAAAACACACAAGTATTAATGTTTCCGGTTAATACAATTATAGCGTGGGATGTAAAAAATTATCATAAACATAAAGATATAATAATAACCACTTTATTATTGCCTCTTGGGCATATCTCCAACAGATATTACATCAGCTGCAAACTTCTTAAAATTATTACATATTATCAACTCAGGGGAAAGAAAAATCGGCATTTCAGTTGACAATCAAGTTGATAGCAGAGTCCTCAATTTGCTTTCCCAATCGACCACCTACATCTTCCATTGAGTGTGACAGCTACATTGGAGGAGACATGATCTTGCAGCCCCCTTTTTGGTGGGGCTAGCAATAATTGCAGTCTGAAACAAAGTAATAACAAGTTAATATATCAAACAAGACAAACTACTCATTTGAATGATATGATAAGAGCTATGAACTGGAGTAATCAAGTATTGACCAACTGGTCAATGGTTCAATTATTGACCAACACGTCAAACAAACATGATAAGCAAGCACGCATTAAACAAGTGTGACTACCGTGAAACGAGCAATCAAAAAATGTGTGTGTGGCTTAGAATTTCAGCAGATATAAACTAGCCAGGTCATTTTGAACAAATATATATGGAAGCATTTCTATACCCTAAAATGCAAGAGACGTTGGGTTACTCGGAATTTGCACTGAGCCACAAAATGGCATGCAGTTACTGTCATAGTGAAGAATGAACCAGATAGAAATTATAACCGCATCATACGAGGACCTGTAGTGAAGGAATGCAAACCACAGATGAACTATATATTGTAGAGGATAGTTATGTCATGAATTAGGACAAACCAGAACCAGATGTGAGATATAATGGGGTCGCTCGTGAACCTTTAGAAAAGGACAAACAAGCATTAGACAAGTGTGCCTAGAATGAAATGAGCAATCAAACAAAATGTTTCTAAGAATTTCAGCAAATATATATGGAAGTTGTGGAATCTCCTGGAATGCATAGAGTCGTTGGGTGACTCAGAATTTGCAGTGAGCTACACAATGGCAAGTAGTTACTATCATAGATAAAAATCAACCAGATAGAAATTATAATGGCATCATAAGAGAAAATTCTAGAGCAGGAATGCAAACCACGAGTGAACTACATAGTAGAGGACAATTATGTTGTTGCTTAGGATGAACCAGCACCAGATAAGGAAGTAATGGCATCCCTTGTGAACCTGTAGAATAGGCTATGCAAACCAACATGTTCATTGTTCCATTTTGAGCTCTATGCAAGAAAAAGGAAATAGTTAGTGATGCAGCTTTTGAAGAGCCAGATGGCATTATGGCAAAAACAAAATTATAATCGAATTAGTACGAAGAGTTTAAACGGCTACTACAGGATAGGAGAATAATGCCAAGGAGGAAATAATAGTAGGAACTAATCTCAGGACGAACCAGATAGATTCAGCAACTGTAGAGCAGGGAATCCACACTAATATTTTCCACTGACTACATATTTTACAAGAATTACACGGTAGCAGGCAATTACTGTTGTATGGAGTAGCTAAGAACATGTGCATGATAAAATAACAGACATGTGCACGACTTGAAATTTGTAGAGCAGCGAATGCAAACCAACATGTCTAATGACCTTGCATGTACTAGCACGAAGAACAAGCGTGCCCAGTGACTTGTATTTACTAGCACGATTACAAAAATGGAGTTCACTGTGACAGGCTTGAACCTGCTATACTGCTAAGAAAACAAAAATGGGTAGGAGATTAGGTTAACCTTGGTCGGAGAGGCATCTAAGCATCGTCGGTACCGTGCGAGTGATGTCCAGGTCACCGCGGGTGCTGAGGTTTCGGTGGCTATTGGCGTCGGGGAAGCAGATCTTGGGCGGTCGATGTCGGCTTGAACGCGGTGGACGAGAGCGTTGCTGAGGCAGATCCGGTGTAGTGAACGGCGACGGCCGTGCAACTGGTCTGGAGTGGTGGACATGGAACTCCTTGAACTAGATCACGTAAGGTGGACATCGGTGAAGCGGATCCGGTACAGTTGGGTAGCTTTCGACAGCGAGGAAGCAGAGCTTGGGTGGTCGATGACGCCATCGACGGTGAGGAAGCAGAGCTTGGGCGGTCGATGACGCCATCGGCATGGTGAACGACACCACAACTCTAGTGCAGTGGTAGAGAGACCCGGTGAACTAGATCTGGTGGGTGAGCATCGGTGAAGTGGCTCTGCGGCGGCGCACGAGACCAGAGATCAAGCCGGTGTGCGTGGTGGCCGTGGAGGCGACAGAGGAGCTTGGGATTTTTGGGAGGGACAGGGGGAAAACTGTGCGAATCGGGACCATAGTATAGGTGAATAGCAATATAAATATGATCGTGCCCTCGAGGTACTGACTTTAGCGTGCCCATCTGTCGTCTGAACAATGGGTAGAACAGGAAATTTAAAGACATAAGTTTTTGAAACAAAGGGGTGCGAAATGCTTCAAGGTCGGTGTGTGATATTGTCGCTCGATTGAGATTTGAATTTGGCCCGTGTCCAGCTAATAATAAAAAAAATGGTACTATCTGGTGGGAGATTTTGGTCCAAAGGTTTTGAATCGGTGGGGCGGGAAATGCTTCAAGGTCAGTGGGTGATTTTGCCGCTCGATTCAGATTTTGAATTTGGCTAGCCTCCATCTAGTAATAGAAAAAGGTAGTAGACCTTAACCTATCTGTCTAGGAAATCAAAGCCGAGAGTCACATCAACTGATCATCCATATCCATACTAGTAAAAGGAACATGACACAATTTCCATACCACTATATAGTGCTTGACACTTCTTTTCAAAACAAAAAACGACTATGTTGCTTCACAATTTCCATACCACTATATAGTGTACGAATAACTTCGAACATCGGCAGTTGGATATAGATTGGCAAAACCCGACATTGTTGACCACTAGATCTTTTTCAGTACATTTGATTATGTCATGTCTAGCATACAGAAGATCCCATTATTGTTGGCCTCTATCACCATGAATATACTATGCATAGAAAGTACAGAGATCATGGTTTTCAATGCCACAAGCCAATTTTCCAGATATAGTGGACAACATTTTATGTATGATTCCCAAGTTTTATGAGTTTTCAAAGCTTCCGAGCTAACTCGGACCACTCAAATAACTTTATGTGTCTATTAACAAAATCATGTCATATTTGAACTAGAAGCTCTAGAAAGTGGTAGATTTCTATTGAAGTTCTACAAAAAGCTTTTGGTGGTATGCATTAGGTAGTTAATATATCGAAAATAATCAAGAGTTTTGACAAATTCAACTTCCTGCTAAGAATTTGTATCTTGACAATTTTGAACATGTTTTGAAACAATCGCATGTAATAAAGAAAAACAGAAAAACAAATATTTACGCATGGCATCCTATCACGTCACGTGTACGGCCTGCCAGGAAACTGATAACCATGGGATTTGACAACTTCTGGAAACCAGCCACGCCATATTTTCCCACCATGTATGAATATTATTAGTTTTCAACTCTGATGACCAAAAAAGTCATGGCCATATCGCATCATAGTTAATGTATCGTTCCCACATTAATTTGGTATATGGGTGTATCTTGGCGTAGTAGGAAATGTTGCCGGTGGGAGTCTCAACATTGGGCTTGTTTTTTTTGTTTTTTTAACAGGCAAGGGATGAGTTTGCACTTTTTCTCTGAACACACTCCATCATTGGAGCAAGCAAGACTGACGATTAAGTTTGCATTTGTGTGCATACCTCGTTCTTACATCAATGCATGTGTGACCAACATATATGCAACCAAGAAGCCTAGGCCTCATCTAGATTAAGAAGGCCATGTTTTAAAAGAAAAGCAAAACAATCTACTGCCATTGATCAAAACAAGTACCAGTACAAGAGTATTAGTTCTACAAAATACTTTAATAATAGCAACATCAGCACATTTGAGAGATTCAGTAGCTTTTGAAAGATTCAGCAGTACATGCCATATTCTACACTCGATTTGAACAATTCCCAGTACATTGGAATTATTACAAAATATATTAGCAGTTGTAGAACTCCATACAAAATACTCGGTAGAAGTATAAAACTACTCTTAGTAGAACCTTAATCTAGCTAGGAACGATTACATGTCCCATCATATACTCCAAACATGCATGAGAGAAAGAGAGGTCGAATCACCACAAGATTCAGATGCCAACGATTCAGCGTGTCTGTGTCGTGGCCGGGTAGCGCTTGCTTTCCTCGCACGCTTCTCTCGCTTTTATCGTCTCTGGATCCTTGATGCGCCGACGATCTCACGAGAGCTCGTTAGAACCCCAAGAGGAAGGTATGATGAGCACAAGAAGCAAGTTTTCCTCGGTTATGAAACCAAGGTTTAATCGAACCAAGAGGAGCAAGGAAACACCCCAAAGGTGTTACTAGCTGAGCTTTAAGTATGCACTACCGGTGCTTGTAGCAACATGGAGACTTGCACAACACAACCACGTAACTTTGTCCCCGACTTGTGATGAGGTTGTCAATCTCACCGTGTTTTTGGGAAAACAAAGGATTAAACGATCGAATGGAAAGAAGTAAAAGTTTGCGTAAAGTAAACACAAAGCAAGAAACAGCTTGTAGATTGTATGTAAACAAGAAGGACCGGGACCCATAGTTCACTAGAGGTGGCTCTCCTAGATAGATAACATCTTTGGGTGAACAAATTACAGGGGCAATTGACAAACACCGAAAGCAATACATGCATATACTAATCATCTTGACTCCTTTGAGATTTGATTGGGCATTACAACATAATACATAGACCGCCATCCAACTGCATCTATGACTAATAATCCACCTTTAGGTTATCATCCAAACCCCCTCCAGTATTAAGTTGCAAGCAACAGATTATTGCTTTACGAACTGCGTGTAAAGTAAACAATACGATTGTTCTATGAACAAAAGATCGTTGTTTCCTCCCTAGTAGCAACAAAGACATCTAGTACCTTAGAGATTTCGTCACATCCCCAGTTACGGAGGCATGAACCCACTATCGAGCATAAATACTAACTCTTGGAGTTGCTAGCATCTACTTGGCCAAGATAGCTACAAACAACGGAAAGCATGCAAGATCTCAATAACAAAGACATGATAGAATCAATAATCAATCTGAAATAGCATCTCAATATCCATCGGATCCCCGCAAACACAACATGTATGGATTACAAATAGATGATCTTGATCATGAACGGAGCTCACAAGATCTAAACATGAAAGCACAAAGGAGGAGAAACCAGCCATCTAGCTACTACATGGATCCGTAGTCCAAGGATGAACTACTCACGCATCACACCGGAGGCTTGCATGGTGATGAAGAAGGCCTCTGTGGTGAATTCTCTCTCTGGCAGTGCCGGGAAGAGCTTCAGATCCTCCCGATCTAGGGATGGAGATGACGGCTACAGACTCTTTCGTGGATTTTGATCGGTACTTAGGGTTTTCGCCCGAGGGCATCTTATAGGCGGAAGGAGGCCGAGGTGGCTGGGTCGGCCAGACCACCCCTGGCATGGGCTGGCCTCGGCCACGGCCAGGTGGTGTGGCCGGCCCCCAGCCCTTCCCCGTCTCGTATTCTGGCACTTGATCCCTTCCGGAAAAATAGGCACTTTGGCTTTTGTCTCGTCCAATTCCGAGAATATTCATTTTCTGACTTTCCTGGAACCAAAAACAATAGAAAACAGGCAGCTGGCACTGTGGCTCTTGTTAATAGGTTAGTCCAAGAAATCATAATAAAAGTACTCCAAAGTTGGAACAAAACACAAGAAAGTGGATAAAACCAAGCATGGAACATCAAAAATTATAGATACATTTGCAATGTATCAACATCCCCAAGCTTAACTCCTGCTCGTCCTCGAGTAGGTAAGTGATAAAAAGAATAATTTTTGAGGTGACATGCACCACCAAAGACTTGATCAAAGTATTTGCAAAACATTCAAAGCTGGGATCATAGTACTTCAATCATAACATGAAAGACAAAGTTCTAACAATAAGCAAAGAGACTATGATGCAACATGAAAAGGCACAAACAAAAGATTCATGAATAACATGCTTTGCAAGACGTTTGTTTGTTTCACATAAAGAAAACATAGCATTATATTATTCATCTTGTCCCTCAATAGAGTAGCAAATATAAATGCATGGGACACCTTCAAAGTTCATAAGAGTGACTAGATACAAATAGTTTATAACAAGTCATGCTACAGCAAATAATACTAAGCATAAAGCCAAAACAATATCAAGCATGGCATGACAAAGCATAGCCACAGTAAAAAACGAGCTCTTTTTACCACAAAAGTATGCACTTTCCTACTCTTTTCCAAACCAAACCAAACTATTTGCAAACCAAAGTATGAAAGAGGGGGTCCAACCAACTTATTCAGAGAACTAAACAAACCAAGCAAACTAAAAACCAAAACCAAAACGAAAAAGAAGACGCTCCAAGAAAAACACAACTGTGCATGAAACAATAAAAATGAAGCGTTTGGAAGAAATCTGGAATTTTTATTGATGAAGATGGGGATGCCTTGGGCATCCCCAAGCTTTGACGCTTGTACTTCTTGGATATTTCTTGGGGTGGCACACGTGGCATCCCCAAGCTTGAGCTTTAGTCCATCCTTCATCTCGTTACTCATTCCTTCCATACACCTGAAAATTTTCATTCATACAAAACTTCACACAATCTCATTAGCAACATTAGTGCACTTAAGATAAATAAGTCTCAAGGTTTATTTCTAACACCAAATAAACTTCCATTAGAACACTAGATACTGTAGCACTTCCGTCAAAAAGCTCAATTCCCCAAAAGAACTCAAGAAGGAACTAACAAGAAGCAAATGCAGAAAATGGCAGAAATCTGTCAAAACAGACCAGCAGGTAAAGACGAATTTTTCGAAGACCTTCCGTTGCTCAAATCAAAAAGTTTTGAACTAACGAAAGTTATATAACAACCTGGGTCATAAGCACAAAAAATTACAGCTCAATCAGACGTACAGAGATCTCTCAGGAATTTTTACGGTGAAGCACAGAAATATGTTTCGGGACAGCAACTTTTCTAATCATTACTTCACTCTCATTAGAGGTTACTCTTGGCACAAAAAGCAAATAAAAAGGATAAGGAGAGGTTATTACTGAAGTAATAACTTCCAAGACTCATCTAAGACTCTTGGGTTATCTCCCAACAAGTATTTTTCTTTAACGCATTTAATTTAGGCATAAGAAGCAAAGAAAGAATCAAGTGTTCTCAAATGAAGAAGCATTAAGATCAATACCAGAAATATTTTCAACAAGGCAAGGTATATCATCCAAATAAGTTCTAGAGGATCCTCTCTCAATGCTTTTAGGTTCACTATTCTCATCAAAAGGGTTTGCAGGAACAATCCAATCAAGATTCTTTTCTATGGCATCATGTATTGCTACTAGTTTAAAGGTATTGGTATCTTAGGTTCCTCCCCATTAGGTTCAGTTTTGTTCATCTTTTCTCGTGTACCAACCACATCTACACATGAGCCTAGCATATTGAAACGTTCAAAAACTTTTCTAGCTTCCTTGGCAACATCATAGAACTCCTTAAACAAAGTTTCTAAAATAAAATCTCTCTTTTTAGGGTCCTCAATTTCTTTAAGCTTAAGAAACATTACTTGCATTAAGGGGTTGAGGTTAACAAACCTAGCTTCTAACATGTGAATTAAAGAAGCTGCAGCAATCTCAAAATTTGGAGCAAGTTCTACAAGGGATCTATCCTCAGTATCTTCATGTTTGCTAACATGATTAAAGAATTCTTCAATATTATCTTTCCCAATTATAGAACCACTACCAATTGAAAGGTCTTTCAAGGTGAAAGTAGGGATCAACATGGTGAGCTAAGGAAGGGGTGACAACTAAAGGAGACTTAATTTTTTTGGGTTTTCAAATAAGAAAGCAAACTGGTAAAACTAATTTTTTTGTGTTTTTGAAGAACAAAAAAAAACAAAGCAAAAAAGAAACTAAGCAAAACAAAAAAAACAAAGTAAAGAGATTGGTTATGAGGGACTCCCCTTGTGAAGATGTCCTTGACTCCTTGGCAACGTCGCCAGAAAATAGCTTGATGCGCTCGACGATCGACGTAGAGCTTGTTGGGACCCCAAGAGGAAGGTATGATGAGCACAACAGCAAGTTTTCCCTCAGTTATGAAACCAAGGTTTAATCAAACCAGTAGGAGCAAGGAAACACCCCAAAGGTGTTACTAGCTGAGCTTTGGTAGGGCGCACTACCGGTGCTAGTGGAAACGTGGAGACCTGCACAACACAACCATAAAACTTTGTCCCCAACTTGCGATGAGGTTGTCAATCTCACCATGTTTTGCGGAAAACAATGGATTAAACGTATCGAATGGAAAGAAGTAAAAGTTTGTACAAAGTAAACACAAAGCAGTAAACAGTTGTAGATTGTATGTAAAGAAGAAGGACCGGGATCCATAGTTCACTAGAGGTGGCTCTCCTTAGATAGATAACATGCTGGGTGAACAAATTACAGCGGGGCAATTGACAAACACCGAGAAAGCAATACATGCATATACTAATCATCTTGACTCCTTTGAGACTTGATTGGGCATTACAACATAATACATAGACTGCCATCCAACTGCATCTATGACTAATAATCCACCTTCAGGTTATCATCCGAACCCCCTCCAGTATTAAGTTGCAAGCAACAGATTATTGCTTTACGAACTGCGTGTAAAGTAAACAATACGATTGTTCTATGAACAAAAGATCGTTGTTTTCTCCCTAGTAGCAACAGCACATCTAGTACCTTAGAGATTTCTGTCACTTCCCCAGATTACCAGAGGCATGAACCCACTATCGAGCATAAATACTAACTCTTGGAGTTGCTAGCATCTACTTGGCCAAGATAGCTACTAACAACGGAAAGCATGCAAGATCTCAAATAACAAAGACATGATAGAATCAATAATCAATCTGAAATAGCATCTCAATATCCATCGGATCCCCACAAACACAACATGTATGGATTACAAATAGATGATCTTGATCATGAACGGAGCTCACAAGATCTAAACATGAAATCACAAAGGAGGAGAAACCAGCCATCTAGCTACTACATGGATCCGTAGTCCAAGGATGAACTACTCACGCATCACACCGGAGGCTTGCATGGTGATGAAGAAGGCCTCGTGGTGAATTCCCTCTCCGTGAGTGCCGGAAGAGCCAGATCCCTCCCGGTCTAGGGATGGAGATGACGGCTCTGAGACTCTTTCGTGGATTTTTGATCGGGTACTTAGGGTTTTCGTCCTGAGGGCATCTTATAGGCGGAAGGAGAGGCCGAGGGGGTGCTGGGGTCGGCCAGACCACCCCCTGGCGCGGGCTAGGCCTGGCCGTGCGGCCAGGTGGTGTGGCCGGCCCCCAGCCCTTCTCCGTCTCGTATTCTGGCACTTGATCCCTTCCGGAAAAATAGGCACTTTGGCTTTTGTCCTGTCCAATTCCGAGATTATTCATTTTCTGACTTTCCTGGAACTAAAAACAGCAGAAAACATGCAACTGGCACTGTGGCTCTTGTTAATAGGTTAGTCCAAGAAATCATAATAAAAGTACTCCAAAGTTGGAACAAAACACAAGAAAGTGGATAAAACCAAGCATGGAACATCAAAAATTATAGATACATTTGCAATGTATCAATCCTCGTAATAGGCTTTCGCCTGTTCACCCTTAGCAAGATAGATGTCAAATTCACGGAGCTTTCTGGCCATTTCCACCACTCCAATTGCGAAAGGAATCTGCCACTAAAATAAATAAAGTAATTAATATTAGAACAGAGGGACTAGAAAATTACATATACATTCATATTAGGATCATCAGGAGAATATTAAGATGTGATATCTCACATTGGGTTGATGTCGTCGTCGATTCAACATTGGAACTCCATGAGGAACTCCGACCAACAATTGAGGAGCTTGACAATAAGTCCCCGCTACCGACAGGTAATGGTTGAGCGCCTCCAGCGTGGCTTCGGCCGGGGCCAGTGGCTTCCCAATCTCTAGCTCAAAATCAAACTCGAGCGGATAGAACCCATGACAATCGACCAACGATGATATCCTCACCTCGTAGTCCTCCAATTCCCATGCTGCGGACCCTACGCGGCTGACGGATAGAACAATCTCCGTGGTGTGTCCGTCAATCTGGCCGATGAATAGCATGCCCGTCTTCCCGATGCCGATGACATTTGTTCTCCGCGAGCACCCTGCAGGCACCGGCTTAGACGAGTCCCATTGTTTGACGTTGTAGAGGGCTATGGGCACCTTGATCAAGTGGGTGGATTTGAAGTGCGGATACAACGTTAATTTGTTGCCGACCCAGTTGCATCCTGGCTCCGTGTAGATAAACAGGCTGTGGATGCAGGAGATCATGTGGGCATAGAGTTTGTTGACGGAGACCACTTCCGGGCAGTTGTAGTTCAGGCAGCTGTAACCTTCTCCGCCGATGACTTGGCGGTGTAGCTCCTTGGAGCATGCGGCCAGCCGGCCGGTGCTTTTAGCATCGAGAAGCTCAGCGATTTGGTTGACGACGTCGTCGCCGACCTTGTTAAAGCCGTTGCACCGCTGGCTCTCCCTCGAACCTCTCCAAATTTTGTACAGACGATCCGCCATCGCGTCGAGGAGGATTGGAGGCGAGGGCGGATCTATATAGAACTGTTTGGGTTTTTTTGGAGGAGAAGGGTGGTGGTCTAGAAGGAGAGATGCACCAGGCGAGATGGCGAGGAAAATGTGTGATTAGCGCGGTGGAGAGGATCCCAAATGCGGCGAGGCGGCGTCGGTGAGTGTGGATAAACTAAACAGAGATGGGGAAGATGCGATGGCTCTATGAAAGAGGTTTTTTATTTTCTTGTAATAAATTACCCATGTCACCTCCTGGCGCAGTATAGTCTCATCACGTTGGTTTGACTAGACACATTATTTATTTACAGTCCTACTATAGTACTATTTGCATAAGTAGGAGCGCGAAGTAGGAGTAGTAGGTAGGAGTAGTAGGTAGGAGTATTACTCTACCTCCGTCCCGAGGAATAATAAGGCGTCCTCGTTTTGGGTGTTTTTCTTTAACCAAGATTTACTCTAAATATATAGTATAAAGATTGTTGGTAGAAAATTAGCATTATTGGAAAGTTTTACTCTACCTCCAAAAGTACGAGTACTAATTTTACACAAATTAATCAAGTGTATTAGTTACTCTATTTATTCGGTCAAATTTTACACAATGTAATCAAGTATGTATCTTCTCGGCACCCCCGTGCACACCTGCTAGTTGATCTCTCCTTCGTTCGGAGTGTGGCTCTCAGCACATGTGCCATGGTTAGAGTTGCGACCGGGATCCCACGAAAGTCCTGCCTCTAGTTCATTTTGAAGTTTCTATAGGAGTACTTCAAAATGAACTATAAGTGGAACTTCTGCGGGATGCCGCTTTCAACTCTAACATTGGTACGACGGGTATGTGTCTCTCTATCATGTGTTCATCAGCTACATTGTGTTGGTGTGCATATGAAGGAACCACTTTGGGCGTTGGGTTGGGGCGGCGGAAAAAATTAGTCACGGATCAAACTTTTCAGGTTTCAATTTTTTCACTTGCTTCGTCCCAAACATCACATGGAAGGTTATTACAAGGATCAACACTCACAACACTAGAGAAGGGATATTGTACTTGGTATGTATATATAAATATATACACGTAGGTAGCCCGAGATAAGGCATCCCAAGAGGGCTGCAGTTAAGGTTATTACAAACTACTGTAGAAGAGATTATGGGGTTAGATAAGGCAGACCGAGAGGGTTGTAGCGAAGAGGTGTCGAAAGCGGTTTGATGTCAAAGCAAAGTTATGAAAAAAAGATAGAAACAGAGATGTCGTAGTACCATGGCACACGTGGGCAGCACCACACTGTGGACGAGGGAGATATCAGCTAGAGGATGGGTGTGATGCAGCAAATGAGAGAGTAGTGTACAATTTATTTTCCTTGCATGGAGAAGGAGTAGAACACTGTAAGGCTGCAGGAGTGAGCACCATGATGATTTTCTTTGTTAAGCAAGTACAAGTGGACCTCATAAAAAATGAAAATTGCATCCAAGTCCATGCATTTAGCACAAGGACCCTAAAACTTAGCAATGAAGTGTGTGTTTTGAGGTTTGCGCATACTAGCGTTCATCGTGCTAAAGTAGAATCTTTCTAGATGCTAAGAATGGAAAAGAAGATCCAATGGTTAGCAATGTTTGGATTTGCCTGTCTTGATCAAACATTCATTGTTCCGTACACCATGCAGTGGTATATATGGTATTGTGAGAGATAAGAGACAAGATAAAGATAAGATAAGAAGTATTGCGAATGGTGAATCTAACTTTAGGTCTCGTAGGAGTGAGGTGTTCGAGAGTTAACACGGTCGATGCAAGTACAGGTTACATCAAGGACCTCGTAAAAAATAAAAAGTCACATCCAAGTCCATGCATTTAGCCCAAGGACCCTCAAACTGAGCAATGAAGTGTGTGTTTTGAGGTTTGCACATACTAGCGTTCATCCTGCTAAAGACTTTCAGTAGAATCTTTCTATATACTAAGAATAGAAAATAAGATCCAATGGTTGTTAGCAATGTTTGGATTTGCCAGTCTTGATCAAACGGTCAATGGTTTGTACACTCTATAGTGAAGGTATAATATTGTAAGAGATAAGAGAATATAAATATAAGATAATAAGTATTACGAATGGCCGATCTAATGGTAGGTCTCGTAGGAGCGAGGTGCTTGAGAGTTAACACGGTCGGTGGAAGTACAAGTTACATCAAGGACCTCATGAAAATGATAATTATTGCATCCAAGTCCATGCATTTATTAGCACAAAGACCCTAAAATTGAGAGCAATGAAGTGTGTGTTTTGAGGTTTGCGCATATACTAGCGTTCATCGTGCTAAATCCTATCAGTAGAATCTTTCTAGATGCTAAGAATAGAAAAGAAGATCCAGCGGTTGGCAATGTTTGGATTTGCTACTCTTGATCCAACGGTCAATGTTCAAAGTTAATTCATACACTATGAAGTGGTTTATTGTATTGTAAGAGATAAGACACGATAAAGAGAAGATAACAAGTACTGCGAATGGCCTATCAAATGGTAGGTCTCGTAGGAGAGAGGTGCTTGAGAGTTAACACGGTCGGTGGAAGTACAAGTTGCATTAAGGACCTCATAAAAATGAAAATTGCGTCCAAGTCCACACATTTATTGGAACAAGGACCTTGAAAACTGAGCAATGGAGTTTGTGTTTTGAGGTTTGCGCATACTAGCGTTCATCGTGCTAAAGTACTCCCTCTGACCCAAATTAGTTGACTTAGTTTTATCTAGATTCAAATGTATCTAACACTAAAACAAGTCTAGATACATTCGAATCTAGACAAATCTAAGTCAACTAATTTGGGTCGGAGGGAGTAGAATCTTTCTAGATTCTAACAATGGAAAAGAAGATCTAGCGTTTGGTAATGTTTGGATTTGCTAGACTTGATCCAACGGTCGATGTTCACAGTTAATCCATACACTATGCAGTGGTTTATTGGATTGTAAGAGATAATACACGATAAAGAGAAGATAAGAAGTACTGCGAATGGCCTACCAAATGGTAGGTCTCGTAGGAGAGAGTTGCTTGAGAGTTAACACAGTCAGTGGAAGTACAAGTTACATCAAGGACCTCATAAAAATGAAAATTGCAATCAAGTTCAAGCATTTATTAGCACAAGGACCCTGAAAACTGAGCAATGGAGTTTGTGTTTTTAGGTTTATGCATAGTAGCGTTCATCATGCTAAAGTAGAATCTTTCTAGATGCTAAGAATGGAAAAGAAGATCAAGAGGTTGGCAATGTTTGGATTTGCTAGTCTTGATCCAACGGTCGATGTTCAAAGTTAATCCATACACTATGCAAGGTTTATTGGATTGTAAGAGATAATACACGATAAAGAGAAGATAAGAAGTACTGTGAATGGCTATCAAATGGTAAGTCTCCTAGGCTAGAGGTGCTTGAGAGTTAACACGGTCGATGGAAGTACAAGTTACATCAAGGACCTCATAAAAATGAAAATTGCACCTAAGTCCATGCATTTATTAGCACAGGGACCCTGAAAACTGAGCAATGGAGTTTGTGTTTATAGGTTTGCGCATAGTAGCGTTCATCGTGCTAAAGTAGAATATTTCTAGATGCTAAGAATGGAAAATAAGATCAAGAGGTTGGCAATGTTTTGATTTGCTAGTCTTGATCCAACGGTCAATGTTCAAAGTTAATCCGTACACTACGCAGTGGTTTATTGTATTGTAAGAGATAAGACACGATAAATAGAAGATAAGAAGTACTACGCATGGCTATCAAATGCTAGGTCTCGTAGGAGAGAGGTGCTTGAGAGTTAACACGTTCGGTGGAAGTACAAGTTACATCAAGGACCTCATAAAAATGAAAATTGCACCCAAGTCCATGCATTTATTACCACAGGGACCCTGAAAACTGAGCAATGGAGTTTGTGTTTTTAGGTTTGCGCATACTAGCTTTCATCGTGCTAAAGACTATAAATAGATCGAATCCTTCTCGATGCTAAGAATGGAAAAAAGATCCAATGGTTAGCAATGTTTGGATTTGCTAGTCTTGATCCAACGGTTAATATGTTCAAAGTTAATCCCTACACTATGTAGTGGTATGGTATTGTAAGAGATATGAGACAAGATAAAAGATAAGATAAGAAGTACTGCGAATGGCCGATCTTATGGTAGGTCTCTGATGTCTACGCACTTCTATTCTTGTAGACAGTTGTTCGGCCTCCAAGTGCAGAGGTTTGTAGAACAGCAGCAAGTTTTCCCTTAAGTGGATCACCCAAGGTTTATCGAACTCAGGGAGTAAGTGGTCAAAGGTATCCCCTCTCAAGCAACCCTGCAATCAAGATACAAGAAGTCTCTTGTGTCCCCAACACACCCAATACACTTGTCAGGTGTATAGGTGCACTAGTTCGGTGAAGAGATAGTGAAATACATGTGGTATGGATAATTATAAGTGGTAACGGTGATAGAAAATAACTTGATGGCGTGGAAAAGACTAAAGCAAAACTGAAATAAAGATAGAAGCAAGCAAACATGTAACAGATCTAATTGCAAACGGTGTTTCAATGCTAAGAAACAAGGCCTAGGGATCATACTTTCACTAGTGAACACTCTCATATAAATATATCATCTTCATGATACTACGCTGAACTACTCTCCGGTTGGACACTCTAATCGTTGGTAGGGCTATAACAGCACACCCCAAAGTAAGTCTTTCCCATCTAGAAAACCCCACACTGTCACCTTGAGTACTAGATGGTTCCAACAAACACCACAATTTCATAAAGACATCCAACTCCAAATATAACTCATAACAAGTATTTGTAATCTCTAGCCTAAGTGCCACCATGGTGTGCACGCTGTCACTTTAACACACATGGGGAGAGCAGAGATCTAATAAAGCACTTGAGTAGCAAGGTAGATCTATAGATTACAAGCTCATGATCTCAATAAGATCATGCATAGAGAGAGATGAACACATAGCTACCGGTAGAACCCTTAGCGTTGAGGAAGAACTACTGCCTCTTCATCATGGGAATCAGCAACGGTGATGGAGATGGTGGTGGAGATCGATGGAGATGGCTCCGGGGGCACTTCCCCTTCCCGGCAGGGTGCCGGAACAGAGACTTTCTGTCCCCCGAATCTCCCCTTCGATGGCGGCAACGCTGCGGAACTTTTCGTGGATTTCTGATTGATTATTTAGGGTTTTGGTATCAGGAGGCTTCTTATAGGCCAAAGGGCAAGGTCGATGGGTGGCCAGGGGGCCCACACCATGCCCTGGCGCGGCCAAGGGGGACCCGTGCCTAGGGGTGGTGTGGCTACCCTGTGGCCCCTCTCCAACTCTCCTTCTGGCTCCGTGAGTCTTCCGGGAAAATAGGAACTTTTGCTTTTGTCCCGTCCAATTCCGAGAATATTCATTTTCTGACTTTCTGGAACCAAAAACAGCAGAAAACAGGCAACTGGCACTGTGGCATCTTGTTAATAGGTTAGTCCAAGAAATCATATGAAAAGTACTCCAAAAGTGTTGACAAAACACAAGAAAGTAGATAAAACCAAGCATGGAACATAAAAAATTATAGATACATTTGCAATGTATCAACATCCCCAAGCTTAACTCCTGCTCGTCCTCGAGTAGGTAAGTGATAAAAAGAAAGAATAATTTTTGAGGTGACATGCACCATCAAAGACTTGATCAAAGTATTTGTAAAACATTGATAGCTGGGATCATAGTACTTCAACATAGCATGAAAGACAAAGTTCTAGCAATAAGACAAAGAAACTATGATGCAACATGAAAAGGCACAAACAAAAGATTCATGAATAACAATGCTTTGCAAGACGTTTGTTTGTTTCACATAAAGAAAACATAGCATAATAGCATTCAGCTTGTCCCTCATAGAGTAGCAAATATAAATGCATAGGACACCTTCAAAGTTCATAAGAGTGACTAGATACAAATAGTTTAAAACAAGCAATATCAAAGCTATGAATCAATCAACTAGTCTTGGGACAATGCACATAGAACTAAGAATGGCCACTATGCTCTCAAAGTAGGTGCATAAAGATAGAAGGTGGAGACTCAGTATAATGGTGGAAGAAAGGCCTTCATAGAAGGAAGTAGGGATTCAAGTCTCATAAAGAGCTTCCAAAAATTATGGTACTTAATAGCTTTTAGCTCTCATTGCCCCTATCATAAGCATCTTGAAGTGATTAAGGTTAAAGTGAACAATGGTGTACATGCTTGACGAAGTATAAATTAGGAATCTCATGTCCCTTGTATACGAGGGTCGCTCCTCATGCTACTCAAGTTTAGTCACCGGTAAGTTCTTGTCATTGTAAGTACATGTGTATCATAGAGAACCGCCAACGGGGTACCCCTTGCCCGATGATACAGAAGAATCCCCATATCAAAATGACAAGGCAAGCAGACAACGAGCATCTCACCAATCTTATTATTTACCATGGGAATATGGTGCTTTTTTCTCTCTTTCCTCTTTTCATAATATCTTTTTTTTCTCTTGTTTTTTTCAATATAGGACTCTTTTTTTTATAAGAAGAATGCTTCATAGACAGCTCATTATGGTTACACTGCAGGTTTCCACCATGTCAGCATGGATTAGACCAGCGGCCCAGGCGTTTCTCTAACACATATACATAACTCCATGTACTTACAAGCTCCCCTTTCATTTCACACCGACGACATCCATATACAAAAGAGCATGATATCAACTAAGTACAAGTACCAAGTGCAATGTTGAAAGCGTTCCCCATGAAAGCATAGTTCTACTAACCCCCAACAAATAAGTGCAAGCATATACAACACATAAGACACAATGGTTCAAGTTTATTAAGGGCAAGTAAAGTAAAGTGTGCCATCAAGTTCGTGAGAGCTTTAATCACTAGTTTTCTCATAACAAGTTTAATTTGGAAGGTAAACAAAAACATGAATATACTTGGAATAGCATAAGCTAATAGGTAGGTATGGTGGACTCTTTGGAATAACTTGGTTTAGGGAGTTGGATGCATGAGTGAAACTCATACTTGGTTGTGGAGGCTGCAAAAGACTGGGAGCGACAAACTAAGAGAGCAATAATGGCCATAATCATGCAGAGCGACAAAACATCATTGATCAAAGCATAAAGTGATACTACAAGTTGAATACTAAATGATCATAAAGGCTATGGTGACTTGATATAGTCATAACATGGTGTGAGCATGTGCCAAGTCAACCCAAATAAAGCATCAAAGGAGAATACCACTATACTATGCTTTAATATGCTAAAACAACGCATGATTCATCCAAGGCACATTAAGCAATCTCAATTGTTTATAACAAGTCATGCTACAGCAAAGAATACTAAGCATAAAGCCAAAACAATATCAAGCATGGCATGACAAAGCATAGGCCACAGTCAAAAACGAGCTCTTTTTACCACAAAAGTAAGAACTTTCCTACTCTTTTCCAAACCAAACCAAACCACTTGCAAACCAATGTATGAAAGAGGGGGTCCAACAAATTTATTCAGAAAACTAAGCAAACCAAGCAAACGAAAAACCAAAACAAAAACGAAGAAGAAGACGCTCCAAGAGCAACATAACTGTGCATGAAACAATAAAAATGAAGCGTTTGGAAGAAACCTGGGATTTTTATTGATGAAGAAGGGGATGCCTTGGTCATCCCCAAGCTTTGATGCTTGTACTTCTTGGATATTTCTTGGGGTGACATGCGTGGCATCCCCAAGCTTGAGTTTTAGTCCATCCTTCATCTCATTACTCATTCCTTCCATACACCTAAATTTTTTCCTTCATACAAAACTTCACACAATCTTTATTAGCAACATTAGTGCACTCAAGATAAATAAGTCTTAAGGTTCAGTTATAACACCAAATAAACTTCCATTAGAACACTAGCTACTTTAGCACTTCCTTAAAAAAGCTCAATTCCCCAAAAGAACTCAAAAAGGAACCCACAAGAAGCAAATGCAGAAAATGCCAGAAATCTGTCAAAACAGACCAGCAGGTAAAGATGAATTGTTTCGAAGACCTTATGTTGCTCAAATCAAAAAGTGTTCAACTAACGAAAGTTAGATAACAACCTGGGGCAGAATCACAAAAAATTACAGCTGAATCCGACATACATAGCTCTCTCACGAATTTTTATGGTGAAGCACAAAAATCTGTTTCGGGACAGCAACTTTCCCAATCATTACTTCTCTCTCATTAGAGGTTACTCTTGGCACAAAAAGAAAATAAAAAGGATAAGGAGAGGTTATTACAGAGGTAATAACTTCCAAGACTCATCTAAAACTTTTGGGTTATCTCCCAATAAGTACTTTTCTTTAACGCCTTTAAGTTAGGCATGATAGTTTGAGAAGATGCTCACATAAGAAATTTGAATTGAAGTAAAAGAGAGCATCAAGAAGAAAATTCAAAGAACATTTAAGTCTAACCCACTTCCTATGCATAGGAATCTTGTAAAGAAACAAGTCATGAAAGCACAAAGCAACAAGCATAGTAAAGCAAAACAAGTGCAATTCCAAAATTTTCAACATAAAGAGGGGAAACTTAATATTGTTGAGACACATAAAACCATGTTTCCCTCTTTCATAATAACTTTCAGTAGCATCATGAATAAAATTAACAATATAACTATCACATAAAACATTCTTTCCATGAGCCACATGCATATAATAATTATTACTCTCCACATAAGAATAATCATTCTTATTAATTGTAGTGGGAGCAAATTCAACAAAATAGCTATCATTATTATTCTCATCACCATAATCATCAAATATAGGAGGCATATTGTAATCATAATTACTTTCCTCCTCAATAGTAGGTGGACTGAAAATATCATAATCATCATATATTGGAGGTTTGGTATCATCAAAGTAGATTTTCTCCTCCATGCTTGGGGGACTAAAACGATCATTTTCATCAACACCAGCTTCCCCAAGCTTAGACTTTTCCATAGCATTAGCAATAATGGTGTCCAAAGAATTCATACTAACAACATTCCTATTAGCATGCAAATAAAGTTCCATAGGTTTTTTAATTTTCTCTTCAAACACTTCATGTCCTAACTCAAGATAAATACTATAAAGCTCTCTAATTTATTTGTTGTTTTCCATTAAGCCTAACTAGTGAAAACAAGAAACAAAAAGACAGAATTGCAGAATCTAAAGGAAATAACTTCGAGCACTCACACCGGAGGATGTGAGTACCTTTTACCTTACCTCCCCGGCAACGACGCCAGAAAATAGACGTTTGCCATGGGAGGTTCTTCTTCTTTAATCCTCCGGTGTGAGTACCTTTTACCTTACCTCCCCGGCAACGGCGCTAGAAAATAGCTTGATGTCTACGCACTTCTATTCTTGTAGACAGTTGTTGGGCCTCCAAGTGCAGAGGTTTGTAGAACAGCAGCAAGTTTTCTCTTAAGTGGATCACCCAAGGTTTATCGAACTCAGGGAGGAAGTGGTCAAAGGTATCCCCTCTGAAGCAACCCTGCAATCAAGATACAAGAAGTCTCTTGTGTCCCCAACACACCCAATACACTTGTAAGGTGTATAGGTGCACTAGTTCGGCGAAGAGATAGTGAAATACAAGTGGTATGGATAATTATAAGTGGTAACGGTGATAGAAAATAACTTTATGGCATGGAAAAGACTAAAGCAAAACTGAAATAAAGATAGAAGCAAGCAAACATGTAAAATATCTAGTTGCAAATGGTGTTTCAATGCTAAGAAACAAGGCCTAGGGATCATACTTTCACTAGTGAACACTCTCATATAAATATATCATCTTCATGATACTACGCTGAACTACTCTCCGGTTGGACACTCTAATCGTTGGTAGGGCTATAACAGCACACCTCAAAGTAAGTCTTTCCCATCTAGAAAACCCCACACTGTCACCTTGAGTACTAGATGGTTCCAACAAACACCACAATTTCATAAAGACATCCAACTCCAAATATAACTCATAACAAGTATTTGTAATCTCTAGCCTAAGTGCCACCATGGTGTACCTTGTCACTTTCACACACATGGGGAGAGCAGAGATCTAATAAAGCACTTGAGTAGCAAGGTAGATCTATAGATTACAAGCTCATGATCTCAATAAGATCATGCATAGAGAGAGATGAACACACAGCTACCGGTAGAACCCTTAGCCTTGAGGAAGAACTACTCCCTCCTCATCATGGGAATCAGCAACGGTGATGGAGATGGTGGTGGAGATCGATGGAGATGGCTCCGGGGGCACTTCCCCTTCCCGACAGGGTGTCGGAACAAAGACTTTCTGTCCCCCGAATCTCCCTTCGGTGGCGGCGGTGCTGTGGAACTTTTCGTGGATTTCTGATTGATTATTTAGGGTTTTGGTATCGGGAGGCTTCTTATAGGCCAAAGGGCAAGGTCGGTGGGTGGCCA
Organism: Avena insularis; assembly: GCA_023614405.1. NCBI lineage: Eukaryota > Viridiplantae > Streptophyta > Magnoliopsida > Poales > Poaceae > Avena > Avena insularis. The sequence continues at coordinate 80,056,713 of CM042688.1, forward strand.
GGGGGCCCACACCATGCCCTGGCGCGGCCAAGGGGGACCCATGCCTAGGGGTGGTGTGGCCACCCTGTGGCCCCTCTCCGACTCTCCTTCTGGCTCCGTGAGTCTTCCGAGAAAATAGGAACTTTAGCTTTTGTCCCGTCCAATTCCGAGAATATTCATTTTCTGACTTCCTGGAACCAAAAACAGCAGAAAACAGGCAACTGGCACTGTGGCATCTTGTGAATAGGTTAGTCCAAGAAATCATATGAAAAGTACTCCAAAAGTGTGGACAAAACACAAGAAAGTAGATAAAACCAAGCATGGAACATCAAAAATTATAGATACATTTGCAAAGTATCAGTCTCGTAAGAGCGAGGTGCTTGAGAGTTATAACGGTGGGTAGAATTACAATTTACATCAAGGACCTCATAAAATGAAAATTGCATCCAAGTCCATGCATTTATCACAAGGACCCTCAAACCGAGTAATGAAGTACTATGTGTTTTGAGGTTTGCGCATACTAGTGTTCATCATGCTAAAGACTATCAATAGAATCTTTATAGATGCTAAGAATGGAAAAGGAGATCCAACGGTTAGCAATGTTTGGATTTGCTAGTCTTGAGATCCAATAGTCAATGTTCAAAATAAGTTAATCCCTACACTATGTAGTGGTGGTATATATGGTATTGTAAGAGATAGGAGACAAGATGAAGATAAGAAGTACCGCGAATGTCCGATCTAATGGTAGGTCTCGTAAGAGCGAGGTTCTCGAGTGGTCGGTGGAAGTACAAGTTACATCAAGGACCTCATAAAAAATGAAAATTCCATCCAAGTCTGTGCATTTGGCACAAGACCGAGTAATAATGAAGTACTTTGTGTTTTGAGGTTTGCGCATACTAGTGTTCATTATGCTAAAGACTATCAGTAGAATCTTTATAGATGCTAAGAATGGAAAAGAAGATCAAGAGGTTGGCAATGTTTTGATTTGTTAGTCTTGATCCAACGGTCAATGTTCAAAGTTAATCGGTTAGCAAAGTTTGACCTAATTTCATGAAACAGTGAGCAAAGTTTGACCTAATTTCATTAAATAGTTAGGATGCAAAATCTTAGCAAGAAGATGAACCTGTCGTCAAAACTCTTAGTGGTTTCTGATATATATTAATTGACCCTTCCCACCGATGGGTACCTCCAAGAGCTTTTTCGTAAAACTTTCAAAGCGACCTACAATTTACCTGTAGATGACCTTGGTCGTTCGGGTTGAAATAAACCCGATAGTGTCCATACACATGGTAGGACAATATTGTGAAGCTATTTTTCCAAAACTTATCTAATCCCATGATTACAGTTTTCATGGCACGTGGTGCACAAGACATGATAGGACATCATGAGTAAAACTTTTGTTTTTTGTTTTTCGTTTATTCAATGTGATCAATGTTCAAAACTGGTTCAAAAGTGCCTTCCCTCCCGATGTTTGGCCAATCTTTTGGATAACCTTCCCTCCTGATGTTTGGGAAGCAAGTGAAAATTTCGAAAACCGGAAAAGTTTGAATTTTTGTGCCGCCAAGGACCAAAGTGGTTTCCTTCTTATGTACTCCTCCTTGTCCCTACTCCACACCAACGTGCGGCTGCCAAACACGCCATAGACATAGAGCCGCCGTACCAAGGCACACGTGCGCAGCGCCACGCTATGGATGAGGGGAGAGAGATCAGCCTGATCGGTGCGTGAGAGGAAAGGGGAGGAGAGATGGAGCATAGGGAAGGAGAGAGAAAACACATGATTTGTTTTGCGTGCATAGGTCCTAAAATTTACTACTAGTAGAGTGTACACTGTAAGGCCGCATGAGTACCTCGTGTCAGAAACCCATCATAACTTTGCTCTGACATGGAACCGCCTTGAACTTCTCTTTGCTGCTGCCCTCTTCCCCTGCCAACGTTTTATTCTCTCAGCATGTACAGCGCATGGACAAAGGTGACCATATGTCTAAGCAAAGAACTATACTACTCCCGCATTGTGTAAAAAAGCACACCTTAATAAGGCTCAGATAGTAAATCATATGACATATCATCACTATATAAAATTATAATTGGTAAAGCACAAAAAATTATAAATTTGATCAACGTCTACTGTATAAAGTATGGGTGTATATTTGGTCCTTGTACTTTGTATCATCATGTGTAGAATTCAAAGATTATTAGCTACCTCACACTTGAAATTTTTGGTAACATGGTCTAGAGAAACGAGGGAGAAGATTCTAATATGATTGATAAGTGTGTTTGGAGAGGTTTATGCATAGTGCATTGATTGTGTTCAATACTATCAATAGAATCTTCTAGATGCTAGAATGGAAAAGAAGATCCAACGGCTAGAAATGCTGGGATTCACGAGTCTTGATCCAATGGTTAACATTCAAAGTTATTCGTACACTATATAGTGGTTTGTAATGAAGACTATCAATAGAATCTTCAAGATGCTAGAATGGAAAATAAGATCCAGCGACTGGAAATGTTGGGATTCGCGAGTCTTGATCCAACGGTCAATAGTCAAAGTTGTTTGTACACTATATAGTGGCAAGATCATGTAGAAGTCAATGATTATTAGCTACTAGTAAGTTGCACGCGAGACTCAGATAGTAGACGTATGACATATCATCACTATATACAATTATAATTGGTAAAGCACAAAAAAATATAAATTTGATCAACATATATAAAGCATGGGTGTACATTTGGAGAATATCATTTTGCGACCCGAAAGTTGGGGTGGCTAGGCAACGCGGTACCCGAGTTCCCTGATATCAGCCGCGATGACTATAGTTGGCGTGCCAAATACTCAGAGGGTCTTTTTTGGCATGAATTCAACTTTACGTTTCAATACAAAAAATCAGGCTAACGGCCGTCAAGTTGGCCCCCTGTCATCTTTCGTCGTTAAGTCGCTGCCGTCGTTGCTACCATGTAGGCTTGCAGCGTTGGCGCATGCATCCTTTACGCGTCTTCTTCTTCCTCCGGGGCGGCAATCTGTGGTCGCGGCCATGGCGCGGAGCTAGGACTTGGACAAACCTGCTCGGTCCGTTCTCCTCCCCATCCCGAATCGGAGCTCGCCCTCACCATGACCGCACCATTGGCACGATGCGGGGACGGGAATTCATTCCCGGGTGAGATATGTCACCATGCCGACCATGCTCGGTCCTGTTGGTCTCCTCCAGAATCTGAGCTCGCCGTCGCCGTGGTCGCACACGCACTAGCCACGGCGCCTTCCTCTCCGAACCCCAAAGCCACATCCACCCAGTTCGGCACAATGCCAACAAGGTGAAAATGCATCAAGTTTTCTTCTTGTGATTGTAGAAAAACATGTATGTACTGTGGCCGTAGCATACTCTAACAATGTAAACATATATTGTTTACTAGATTTTCATTTGAAATTAGTAGCTCCGTGATGATGAAACATAGAGAACCTAAATGGAATGATGATGACGACCATGTTTTATACTTTGCATTGCATCAACAAGTGCTCGCTGACGAAGCAAGTTACCAAGAGAGTGGAGTTCATCAGCCATTGCCAAAAAATATGTGAACAAATCAATGAGCGATTCAATGCAAATAAGCGCAGAAAAGCTAGATCCATGTCACCAATCATCAATAGGTGGCACATTCTAGTGATGCGTTCAAATGCGTACACGATGTATCATTTGCTTGAAGTGGTTGTTATCCTGAGCAAAAATGCCTGGTATGCACATTACATTTGTATGTTCTATGCTGCAATTCTGTTGTTATGGGCGTGGAAAGAAAAGCTGGGCTTCACTGAATATTACGCAGTTAGGCCTAACTTAGTCTTACACAAATAAGCACAGCTTAGTCTTTACACACATAAGCGTAACTAATGATAAAGATAAAAACAAATGGTTCATCGGATCTGCCAGTATGAGCACTAGGTCCCTGGAGCTGGTGGTATCGTCAGAACGAACCAGAATGCTGTGTTTGGCCGTCTTTCATTCTCCTTCAAATAGTACGACCCCACTGATGAGCCAATTGTAGGCCCCCTCCCCCCGACGTGGATTCGGCTCCAGGTAGGATCTGGAGTGTCAACATGATAGGCGCATGAGTGTGCAACAAACACACAGTCTGCTATCAACACTAGAAGTGCTGGCACCTCAGCAACAACACCAGCATGTTCTTCCTGGACTCCTGTAGCATCAGCAGGTATTTCGTCATCTTCACCAGCAGCAGCATTAGCAAGTATTTCGTTAGCTTCACCAGCAGCAGCATCACCAAGTATTTCGTCAGCTTCACTAGGAGCAGCAGCAGCTAGTTCTTCGTCAGCTCCACCACCACCAACACCACCACCACCACCACTAGCAGCAGCAGCATCAGGGGCTAGGGCTACCTAAGAAATTACAGGTTCAACAGCTCCAGGGGCTCCGACAAAGAAAGGGTAGTTGATCCCAAGAAACACAGATTGTCCCTTTAGATTGTTGACTCTGCCCCAGACTTGCTCTACTGGGTCTTCGGATGGGCATGCAGACCTCGAGAAAACGTGACACCGCAGCGATGGGTATGAAGAAAGTTGTGTCCCCATATGTTCTATTGTATCACCAACGATGTTTAGTGCTCCCCTGATATGAATCCTCAAGAGTTCATCATCATGTTCCATGTTGTCTCCGAGAGGTGCCAGGAACCAGCGCCGTGTCCCAAGTTCAGCATCTGCTACTGCATCTTCGATGACCAGAGCTGCAATGATGCGCGGGACTGCGTGGGTACCTGCGTGTTACTAACAGTTAGTAAGCATAAATTTGAATGGGATTTTACATGCTATATGACACCATGACTCACCCCAAATTGACGGCTCCCAAACACGCACGTCGCCGCTAGGTTTAGTGACCGCATAAATGCGTTGCGGTCTATACGAAGAGTATCCGTAGATGAAGACGGCATCGACATACTTCTCCGGCCGCAGGAAGTCGTCGCGCAAGACTGTCCGTTCCTTGTCTTCTGGGCATCTAATGAATGTGATCGCCTTGTCGAACACCGCTAAGAGGTCATACTCCCAGTTCTTCCACGCCCCCTCCTGCGGTCTATGTGGGAGCTGTACCTTCATGAGGTCAAGTTCTGCCATGTTGAACCTGTAAGCGAATTCAGAAATGGGCGGTGGCCACCCGCTGTTGAATGCAGTAATATCGACACCCTTCAAAGATGGCACTGCAAGTCTCACCGATCTATAGCCATTTTTTAGTGTCTAAGTACTGCCATCCTGTGATAAAAGGACCAGCCACTCGCCGTTGCCACCCACCCAGTTCTGGTCATCTTCCATTTCCGTCTCTTCTTCTTCCTTGATATTCACCACTACTGATTCGGACCACTTATCCAGCAGCATCAGTTTTGCATGAGTATTCTGCAGAGTTTGTTGTCAGTTGGTACAATAAACTAGCATGGATTCCATTGCAGATACAATTTGACAACTGGGCCTTCAGATTAAGTTCCTAAAATATCGCCTAAATACGAGTGTCTCCTTAGATATCACCTAAATTGTGCCTGTGTCACTACAAAGATACTCAATATATGGAGTAGTAGCAGAGCCCCCAGAACAAACTCCTGACGATGATCATAATTAAACAACTCGGGGCATAACAGCCTTAAATCGTCTAATCTGCTTGTTTTTATTTTAGGAAACAGAATATCACCTACCAGGCATTCCATTGCAAAATCGAAATTGACAACTCGTCTATCACCTAAAGTAAGACAGTGTAACTACGAAAATACCAGAATATCAGGTACGAGCAGAGCTTCCGCTGTACAGAATAGTCTTAAATGGTTCGATTTGTTCACACCGCGCGTGCACACAACACGTTCGACGAAAGGGACATATGATTCCGATGAGAGTTCAGCATATATGAATCAACGATATGACTGAACAAATAAGCTAGATACTGGAACTTACGTGGCCATAATGATCGTCTGGTCATTTGCTGTTATCGGGGTAAAGAAGTCCTGGCGTGCTGAACGGTTGTTCGTCCATGTTCCGCATCGTCACGCGGTAGCCAGGGATGCATCGAGCGAGGCGGCTGGCTGAGATGATGTCCAACTCCGAGGCGATCATGTGCACGTTCGCGGCGCTGAGGTTCGGCCATCCCCAATCCTCACGGTAGTGGTCGCCCTGGCCATCCGTGTCGCCGTCGCATGCCTTTCGCTTCAGCCTGCTGCTACCCCAAGCTCTACCCATAGCGGCAAATGGAGTCTGGAATCCGGTAGATTAATGGAGGCGTTGTGATAAGGAGGCAGATGGATTCGAGAGGGGGTGGAATCAGGGATGGGGGCAGTTGTTTGAGTAGGGAGTGAATCTGCAAGGAACCGCCGCCGTCGCCGTTTCTCATCCACGTGGAAGACAAGAAGGGGGTGTAATTATTAAGGGTGGGCACCGGAACCATCTAGAGGAAGTGAAAAAATAAATCGTAAAAGGGAAATGTGCGGGCCCGCCTGTCAGTGAGTGAAGGTCGGCACGCGCAAACGTGCCTATGTTTGAATTGATTCCACCGCATGCAAGTGGCGAGAACAAATTTTAGGAAGTGCTAGCGTCGACGTGTAAAACCGCCGTTTTTCGCCACCTTCACCCTACTACGAACGGTCGTGCACCATTCCAGATATTGGTAAGGGCGGTTCCAATCTTTCACTTCTCCGTCTCATTTCCTCCTCCACGGCCTCATTGTCTTTCTCCTCCACTACCTCATCCATTTCCTCCACCACCGCATCACCCTCTTCCTCCGTATCCTTTCCCTCTTGCCTGTAATCATGGATGCTCCGGACGTCCGAAACGACGGCAGGCAAGAAACTGCGCATTTCGACATCGAAGTACATGGCAGGAAGAAGATCAATGTCGTCTACACCACCGACCCTCGGACGGTGAGGAACACTCTGAATAATTACACGAGTTGGCTGTAGTTCGAAGAAAATAGGTTCGTAGGTCTCGACCTCGAGTACAGCCGCGATCACCATAGGATCGCCGTGGTGCAACTCTCCATGAAGGGGCTCGTCCTCGTATACCAGCCTTTTTGCGAGAAAGGGGCTGACGGGATCTAGTAGACTTTGTTGTCTTTTTGTTCCTGAACCGTCTGTTTGCAAAAGTTATTGCTATATTATTTGTCTGAACTCATTTTCATGCAGGTGGGGCGAAAGCATTAGGGATCTGTTTCATGACTTTCTCGTGAACCAGCACATAACATTAAGGATCTGTTATTGCTATATTATTTGTCTGAATTCATATACCAGTGTTGACATCACGAATGACAGTAAACTGCTTGAAAGCCCGACTGTCAACATTAGAATCCCAAAGGAGTGCAGAGTGGACATCCAGGAAATTTACCGGATCCCAGGGACGAAGGGCGGCAAGACCGGGATGGCCGCTCTTGCCTCCGAACTCATAGACCCATGGTACGCTGACATTAAGGACAGATTGCCGAGATGTTCGTGGAGGCGTTTAGGGCACGATTACTGGGAGGATAAGCCACTTTTTGAACCTAATCTAAAGTACGCTGCAATTGACGGGTATGTTAGCCACGAGTTGTACCGCCAGATTGTAAAATCTCGTTCCAGGCATCGCATCATTGAACCACCACCAAGGCAGGTTGTTTGTCCCAGATGCCTACGCGTAGATGAATCTAAAAACTGGGTAAGCGATCAAGGCATCCTCGGGACCGTTGCCTTCTCCAAAGAGGGATGTAGACTATTAGTGCATGATTGTTGTGTTTATGAAAACATGTTATTTCATAAGTACACTATGCGAGTAATTACGAACTTCTGTGTATTACCTTTGTCAAACTATAATCTGGTTTATGACTGTATCCTTCTCTAGAATCTGGGTTTGGTTATGACTTATGACTGTATCACACCTTATGCATGTCAGTCCTGAATTCTGCCGCATGCAAATGGCACAGACGGAATTTGTAAGAATGAATGTTGAGCATACAAAAGGGGGAATATAATTCATACAGGTTAAGTAGCTAATAGCACAGGGATCATACGAGCTTGGCTCTTACACACAGAATGCTTACAAAATACGTGCGAGATAAAATACAGGCGAGATAAAACTAGGAACGAAATGCGAAACTAGTAGTGGTAAATAGCACACTCACCCACCCGCTAGATCCTGTTGAGCATCTCGTAGTAGACATATCGTGCCCCTGGCTGTGTACTTGATCGCATCGTAATCTGTGCTTCCACTCCCTCGCCGTGCGGGTGCTTCGAACTCGATTTTCATGCAAGCGATGCATCAGCGGTCGATGATGCTCTGGTTGTTCAGTCATGCCGGGCCGGTGAGAACACCTGAATAATTACACGGAGTTGGCTGTAGTTCGGAAGAAAATGAGTTTATTGGTCTAGAGCCCCTCCGGTACGGCCGCGTCACCATAGGATAAGCACGTGGTGCAGCACCTCTCCATGAAGGGCTGGTCCTGGTATACCTGACCTTTTGCGAGAAAGAGTGACGGGATCTAGTAGACTTTGTTGTCTTTTGTTCCGAACTGGCCTGTCGGTAAAAAGTTATTACATATTATTTGTCTGAATTCATTTTCAGCGGTGTGGGCTTAAAGCAATTAGGGATCTGTTTCATGACTTTCTCGAACTAGCACATAACATTTAATAGTGTTGACATCAGAATGACAAGAACTGCTTGAAAAGTCTGACCGTCAACATTAGAATCCCAAAGGAGCAGAGGACATCCAGGAAATTTACTGATCCTAGGGACGGCGGGCGGCAAGCCTGGGATGGTCAGCTTCTGCTCCGAACCATAGACCCGTGGTACATCGACATGAAGGATGATTGCTTAGATGTTCGTGGAGGCGCTAGGGTTATCAGCCACATCGAGGATAAGCTACCGAACCTAATCTAAAGTATGCTGCAATTGGCGGGTATGTTAGCTATGAGCTGTACCGCCAGACAAAATCTCGCTCGAGCATCGCATCATTGAGAACCACCACCAAGGCGTGTTCTTTGTCCCGAATGCCGTAGTGTAGATGAATCTCCACAAAATAGCCCGGCGTTTAATCAGAAGCATCCGGGATCAATTTGCCGCAGAATATACCGTGGGATGTAGACTATTAGTGCATGATTGTTGTGTTTGTGAAAACATGTTTATTTCATAACTACACCTTATAGCGAGCAATCTGATAACGAACCATCGCGGTATTACCTTTTGTCAAACTATAATCTGTTTGTATGACTGTATCCTTCTCTATAATCTGGGTTTTGGTTATGACTTATGGTATATCACACCTTATGCATGTCGATCCTGGATTCGGCCGCATGCAAATGGCAGGGGTATAAGAAATTGTAAGAATGAATGTTGAGCATACAAGGGAATGTAATTCATACAAAGTTAAGTAGCTAATAGCATGGGATCATCTGAGCTTAGTTCTTACATGAGCCACGTAATGCTTAGAAAATACATGCGAGATAAAATACGAGGCGAGATAAAACTAGGAGCGAAATGCGAAACTAGTAGTGGTAAACAAAGCACACTCACCACCCGCCAGATCTGTTGAGCATCTCAGTAGTGTGACATACTGCGTCCTGGTGCATACTTGATCGCATCATAATCGGTGCCTCCACTCCACATCCGTCGTGCAGGTGCTTGAGAACTCGATTTTCATGTCGGCGACTCGCGTCGATGATGCCGAAGCGAGTCTAGCCATGCCCATTTCCCCTGCACCGCCATCCGGGTACCTCCACAAACGTTGAGATCGGCGTGATTGACGACATGAACGAGGAGATCCCATTCTAGCTTCGAGTGTCGTTCTTGATGTCGGCTTGCTGGCGAAGTAGATCTCCTCTGTGTAGGAACTCGCGAAGCTCGGCATACAGATTTGGCCCTACATACGTGATATAGTAGGCAGTGGTTGTGCATGGACAGCAAAAGCGCCATCCTCTTCCTATCTACGTATACCGAGGTCAAGGCCGACGATCTTGTACCTGTCCATCGGCTCCTGAGCCACCGCTGACATTGCGATGACCTTGGCCACCTCACGTGACGCGTTTGTGTGGACGACCGCCGACTTGGTGGTGCCATGGCGGTGACGGTACTGCCGGTGTAGTCGCTCCCGTCGAACACGCTGCATACTCTTGCGTCCCATGGCAGCAGATAATGCGGCGGCGGTGGCCTAGGGTGAGAGGTGGCTAGGGCTGGTGTGGAGGTGGAGGATCCGCGGTGGTATGGCCAGGCGGAGGCGAAATGCGGCAGCATCGATGGTTCTTGGTGGCGGCCGCGGAAGGAATGAGTTGGGGATTTTGCACAATGATGTGTCGAGGAGATGTAACGGTGCTTAAATTCCGTTTACCAATATTCGGTCATACCCATGCGGAAGCAAGTTTGACCGAGGCGAGCACCGATGCTTTCCAATCCTAGCGTTTAAATTTGGCGTCATTCCAAAGTAGGCGATGGGATGGGTGCGACGTGGTTTTAGCGTGGCGAAGACGACCACGAGACCACCGTCCCATTGCGATCGCGGTAAGGTGTGGTCGAACGACGTAACGTGATGATGAAGAAGTGTATGCGATTATTAATTCTAACAAGTTTAAGAAGTGTAAGCATAGACATGGACCTAGCATCCACATCGGGGCAGGCCGCCCACCGATCGTGCCTCGATTGCGTAAAGCTTGTTCCGGATTTGCCAAAATGAAGCTCGTTTTCCCATGCTTCTATAAGTTTCTCAGAGGCCACTTGTGTAAGCATGCACGATCAAGCAACTTTTGCAACACACGTGTCGGTGGAAAAGCATTAGGTTTCAATGCACCACATAGTTTAGGATTTAGAATAGCTACATTGTGGAGCTCTAGCCAAATTGCATGATAAATCCAAATTCAGCTTTTGTCGATTTAGCTATAGCAACATTGTGTCTCGTTTGTCCTCACTTTTGCCCTCCCGATATTGAATCCTCACATGCGCTGGAGGGTGCCATCTAGTCAAGGTTTGTCGTTACGCGCCATGACGCCTAAAGTGGAAGTTTTTTTTGTTATTTGGCCTTTTAAGAGCGCCTTTTCCCTCTCTCTCTAATAGTTGTGTTTTTTGCCCAAAAGGTAGGGAATCTAGAGGAGCTTCTCTTCATTCATTGTTCCTTTTACATCGTTTTCCCCAACTGTAGCAAATCTAGAGCAGCAAAACAAACCAGCACCATAAATAAATTCAGTAAACAGAGCAGATGTAGATAAAGCAGCTAATATAGGTTATATAGTACGGTACTTAACAAGGTTCGACAATTAGGCTGCTCAGCAGCAACAGTAGCGGACTGCTTCAACACAGACAAGACAAAAGAAGTCGCTTACAGCAAGAAGAATGATCGCTGGCCCTCGTGGCCTCTCGCTAGGAGGGCATCCGCCTCCTCCTGGCGCCTCCTCCACTTCTCACGCCCAGCCCCATGACCTTGGGCACCTTGGGTCTGATCGGGGGCATGCGACCCTCCTCGATAGCCACCTTCTAGAGGTTGCGGAGGTGAAGACCGAGCGCCTGGTGCTTGGCCCTGAAGCCGTGGATGTTCACGGACTCACCGCAGGTCCTCACGTCCTCGGCATGCTTCACGAGGGAGTTGAAGTCCATGCCGCGGAGCCTTTGGTAGGGCGAAGGGGCACTGTACACGCCGCCAAAGAAGTTGTTGTATCGACGGACTTTAGCCTCCTCAAAGACATGACGAGTCTTGGTGTCCTGCGACTGTCGTCATGGAGGTCGCTGCTATCCTCCTGGAAAAACAGTAGAGTGAAATAAGGACATGATTGAGATACTTTGATTATCGGGGTTGATTTTTTGCATAAATTAACCAAATGAGATCTCCCGATTATTCCCCAAATCTCAAACCAAATCGAATACTGATCCCAACTACGAACAGGGGGATTCATCGAAAATCGAGATCTAACACAATAGGATTAGCTACTGTAAAAAATACGAACAGCCAAGCCCTAATAACATACGATCTAGCATCCAACGATGGGAACGGGGGAAGAACAAGGGAAGGGGAGAAAACCCTGGTTACCTCAGACCATGGGTCAGCGATGCTGGTGTCATAGGGGTTCTCCGCCTTATGTAGACAACCTCCTGTAGGGGTCCTAGCGAGAGCGGATCCGGCCGAATAGGCCTCTCACGGGCGGCTTCGGTGGATGCGGGATGGGATGGGGCTCCTCGTCGGCAGCTTTGATGCGCTGATGGCTACCACTGGCCGATCTTCTCCATCACCGGGCGTGGTTGGGGTTTTGTCGAGGCGCTAAGAAGGTGATGGGATGCTGGAGACGGTTGAGTGAGCGAAAAGTGATGAGTGGGAGTGGGAGGCCTCTATTAAAGGAGAAGGGAAGCGGCGTTGCACTATGCACCGCCAGACGCTATCGCACTGCACGGCCACACGTGTCCGCCATCGCCCGGCACCGCATTACGCCGCATCGTGAGTCACTTTTTTCCCTCGTGTCTAACCATGGTGATTCAGTTGTACTCAGTTTTGCCCACCAACCGCTGATCCTGTGATCTAGCGACGGATAACCCTTATATCATCGGGGCACCCTCTATCCATGCAAAATAACGAGTATGTCACCGGAACTTTAACAACATAAACAGATGAACTTGAATATATTTTAAAGGGTACGAAAATAGAAATCCCCATAGTTTAAGGGTCTAGATACGGTAAGAGAACTAAATATTATTAGTGGTCGGCCAAAGATAGTGATGGGATTGGTCGGCCAGAAGTTGTTGATTCCTAAGTAAGGGACACTAGGCCGGTCTTGACATACTCCTCGTGAACTTGCCATAAGCAGATGTTAGCCTTGGTCGCCGACTTGTGTTTACTAGTGGCTTTTACCGATGCCAACCGCATGAATCAAGTCGCAATCCTCGGGTTAACTCCTTTCTTACGAAAGGGCACCTGAGCTCCCAAGTTGAGTGCGGAAAGGGATTATCCCGCCTTGAGCTTCTTCATGACATGGCGGCTCTGTTGTCCCTGGTCTCCTTGTCGAGTCCATCTCACTTGAATACAGTAATGTATGGAATACAAACCGAAATGAGCAAAATAATAAATATATATTCCTTCCACCATTCCAAGTTACTGATGCAATAACATGTCTATACAGGTTTAGCAGTTCATTACTTTGCCTCCCCAGCTCGCTCCTAAATTAATGTGGTTTGCGTTCTTGGTAACTTATTAATAAATAAATAATGTGGATTCATTCAGAACAGACTAGATCTCTCCATGTACCGGTTCGTATGTTGCATCTATTCATTAGGACTAGATTTTTTATGATGCAGATAGATTAAGCTCGAGCGTAAAATATGAAACATGTAGAAATAGATGTACCGTACACGAAGCGAGCATGTTCGTTTAATTCCACGCCTCATCGGGCGCCTCAAGTCGCCAAGACCAAGATGCACATGGTCCCCAAGGGGTTGAACTGCACGTCCTCCTCGGCCTATGATGCGTGATGCTCCTCTAGATCTGGCTGCGTGAAGCACCACCGGTGGCGATGCCTGGACACTCACCCCCACGCACCGGTTTCATGGAGAAGGTTCGCAAGTACGCTCAAGATTGTGGGGTTTTGCTGGATAGAGAAGAGAGTAGTGGATGAGTGAATGGAGGACCCGATAGGCTGGGTTTTTAATGCGGGACGTTTAGGCCTCCTCGAGGGCCCCGTTGACAGCTCTTCCCTACGCTACGTGGAAGGTTCATTTGGTGGGGCCTGGACGGAAGTGAGAGTGCAGGCGGCCATGTAGTAAAAATGGTATAGCGGTGGTCCGTGGATGACCAGTTGCCGTGCAAGAGACTTGTAGCCTTTGCACTAGATTAAACATGACATGACCACTGACGACTTTTTCCATGGACGCCATCGTGTTCCTTCTTGTAGAAGTCTCGCTGAGGGAGACGCCCGTGCTTGCCTCAAGGTTGTTCCGTGAAGGGCACGACATGTGCAATGAGCCTCGTTGGATCACACAGATCAACGGTTGGTGGGCACGATCCGGTGACAACTCTGACAACCAATCAGGGCGTAGCAGACAGAGTGGGCACAGGTTTGGGCTTCTATGAAAGAGAGAGAGAGATAAGGGCAGGGGGCAAAGCCGAGTAGTATAAAAATAGAAAGTGGGTGTCTTTTACAATGAAATGCATCATGGCATACATCAAATTATGCCAAGATAGATCCACTAGAGTTCATTGCATGTGTGTTCTTTCCACAAACCACATATGTATCCACAAGAGTTATTGCATGTGTGTTCCTGTCATGAACCACATTTGGATCAACCAGTGTCATTGCATGTGTGTTCTTTCCACGAACCACATATGGATCAACCAATGGCATTGCATGTGTGTTCTTTTCACAAACCACACATGGATCAACTAGTGTTCACTACATGTGTGTTCTTTCCACAAACCACTTATGGATCAATCAGTGGTCATTCCATGTGTCTTCTTTTCCACAAACCACATATGGATCCATATGTGTTCTTAAACTAAAACTAGCATTAGAGTCATTGCCTGTGTGTTTTTCCACAAACCACACATGGATCAACCACTAGAGTCATTGCATGTGTGTTCTTTCCACAAACCACACATGGATCAACCAGTGTCATTGCATGTGTGTTCTTTCCACAAACCACATATGGATCCATTTGTGGCATTGCATGTTTGTTCTTATACTAAAACCACAAACCAGCACTAGAGTCATTGCATGCGTGTTCTTTCCACAAACCACACATGGATCCACCAGTGTTCATTGCATGTGTGTTATTTTGCACAAACAACTTATGGATCAACCAGTGGTCATTGCATGTGTGCTCTTTTCACAAACTACATGTGGACCCACTAGAGTCATTGTATGTGTGTTCTTCTACTAAAACAAGCACTAGAGTCATTGCATGTGTGTTCTTTCCACAAACCACATATGGATCAACCAGTGGTCATTGCATGTGTGTTCTTTTCCACAAATCACATATGGATCAACCAGTTGTCATTGCATGTGTGATCTTTCCACAAACCACACATGGATCAACCAGTGGTTATTGCATGTGTGTTCTTTTCCACAAACCACACATGGATCAAGAAGTGTCATTGCATGTGTGTTCTTTCCACAAACCACACATGGATCCACCAGTGGTCATTGCATGTGTGTTCTTATACTAAACCACAAACCAGTACTAGATTCATTGTGTGTTATTTTCCACAAACCACACATGGATCCACTAGACTCATTGCATGTGTGTTCTTTTCCACAAACAACTTATGGATCAACCATTGGTCATTGCATGGGTGTTCTTTGCACAAACCACACATGTGGACCCACTAGAGTCATTGCATGCGTGTTCTTATACTAAAACTAGCACTAGAGTCATTGCATGTGTGTTCTTTCCACAAACCACACATGGATCAAACACTGTCATTGCATGTATGTTCTTTCCACAAACCACACATGGATCAACAAGTGGTCATTGCATGTGTGTTCTTTCCACAAACCACATATGGATCAACCAGTGGTCATTACATGTGTGTTCTTTTCCATAAACCACTTATGGATCCATTAGAGTCATTGCATGTGTGTTATTTCCACAAACCACACATGGATCAACCACTAGAGTCATTGCATGTGTGTTATTTTCACAAACCACACATCGATCAACCACTAGAGTCATTGCATGTGTGTTCTTTCCACAAACCACACATGGTCAAGCAGTTTCATTGCATGTCTGTTCTTATACTAAAACCAACACTAGAGTTATTGCAAATGTGTGTTATTTCCACAAACCACACATGGATCAACCACTAGAGTCATTGCATGTGTGTTCTTTCCACAAACCACACATGGATCCACCACTGTCATTGCATGTATGTTCTTCCCACAAACCACACATGGATCAACAAGTGGTCATTCCATGTGTGTTATTTTCACAAACCACATATGGATCCATTAGAGTCATTGCATGTGTGTTCTTATACTAAAACTAGCACTAGAGTCATTGCATGTGTGTTCTTTCCACAAACCACTTATGGATCCACCAGTGTTCATTGCATGAGTGTTATTTTTCACAAACAACATATAGATCCACTAGTGGTCATTGCATGTGTGTTCTTTCCACAAACCACTTATGGATCAACCAGTGGCCATTGCATGTGTGTTCTTTCCACAAACCACATATGGATCAACCAGTGTCATTGCATGTGTGTTCTTTCCACAAACCACATATGGATCCATTTGAGTCATTGCTTGTTTGTTCTTCTACTCAAACCACAATCCATTACTAGACTCATTGCATGTGTGTTCTTTCCACAAACCACACATGGATCCACTAGACTCATTGCATGTGTGTTCTTTTACACAAACCACAATTGGATCCATTTGAGTCATTTCATGTTTGTTCTTATACTAAAACTAGCACTAGAGTCGTTGCATGTGTGTTCTATCCCCAAACCACACATTGATCCACCACTGTCATTGCATGTGTGTTCTTTCCACAGACCACACATGGATCAACAAGTGGTCATTGCATGTGTGTTCTTTCCACAAACCACATATGGATCAACCAGTGGTCATTGCATGTGTGTTCTTTTCCATAAACCACTTATGGATCCATTAGAGTCATTGCATGTGTGTTATTTCCACAAACCACACATGGATCAACCACTAGAGTCATTGCATGTGTGTTATTTCCACAAACCACACATGGATCAACCACTAGAGTCATTGCATGTGTGTTCTTTCCACAAACCACACATGGATCAAGCAGTGTCATTGCATGTATGTTCTTTTCCACAAACCACATTTGGATCAACTAGTTGTCATTGGATGTGTGTTCTTTCCACAAACCACATATGGATCAACCAGTGTCATTGCATGTGTGTTCTTTCCACAAACCACATATGGATCCATTTGAGACATTGAATATTTGTTCTTATACTAAAACCACAAACAGGCACTAGAGTCATTGCATGTGTGTTCTTTCCACAAACCACACATGGATCCACTAGACTCATTGCATTTGTGTTCTTTCCACAAACAACTTATGGATCAACCAGTGGTCTTTGCATGTGTGTTCTTTCCACAAAGCACATATGGATCAACAAGTGGTCAGTGCATGTGTGTTCTTTCCACGAACCACATATGGATCAACCAGTGTCATTGCATGTGTCTTCTTTCCACAAACCACATATGGATCAACCAGTGGCCATTGCATGTTTGTTCTTCTCACTAACCACATATGGATCAACCAGTGTCATTGCATGTGTGTTATTTCCACAAACCACATATGGATCCATTTGAGTCATTGCATGTTTGTTCTTATACTAAAACCACAAACCAGCACTAGACTCATTGCATGTGTGTTCTTTTCCACAAACCACACATGGATCCACTAGACTCATTTCTTGTTTGTTCTTTTCCACAAACCACATATGGATCCATTTGAGTCATTTCATGTTTGTTCTTATACTAAAACCACAAACCGGCACTAGAGTCATTGCACGTGCGTTCTTTTCCACAAACCACACATGGATCCACTAGACTCATTGCATTTGTGTTCTTTTCCACAAACAACTTATGGATCAACCAATGGTCTTTGCATGTGTGTTATTTTCCACAAACCACATATGGATCAACCAGTGGTCATTGCATGTGTGTTCTTTCCACAAACCACATATGGATCAACCAGTGTCATTGCATGTGTGTTCTTTCCACGAACCACATATGGATCCATTTGAGTCATTGCATGTTTGTTCTTATACTAAAACCACAAACCAGCACTAGAGTCATTGCATGTCTATTCTTTCCACAAACCACACATGGATCCACTAGACTCATATGTGTGTTCTTTCCACAAACAACTTATGGATCAACCAGTGGTCTTTGCATGTGTTCTTTTCCACACACCACATATGGATCAACCAGTGGTCATTGCATGTGTGTTCTTATACCAGAACTAGCACTAGAGTCATTGCATGTGTGTTCTTTCCACAAACCACTTATGGATCCACCAGTGTTCATTGCATGAGTGTTATTTTTCACAAACAACATATAGATCCACTAGTGGTCATTGCATGTGTGTTCTTTCCACAAACCACTTATGGATCAACCAGTGGCCATTGCATGTGTGTTCTTTCCACAAACCACATATGGATCAACCAGTGTCATTGCATGTGTGTTCTTTCCACAAACCACATATGGATCCATTTGAGTCATTGCATGTTTGTTCTTATACTAAAACCACAAACCAGTACTAGACTCATTGCATGTGTGTTATTTTCCACAAACCACACATGGATCCACTAGACTCATTGCATGTGTGTTCTTTTACACAAACCACATATGGATCCATTTGAGTCATTTCATGTTTGTTCTTATACTAAAACTAGCACTAGAGTCATTGCATGTGTGTTCTATCCCCAAACCACTCATTGATCCACCACTGTTATTGCATGTGTGTTCTTTCCACAGACCACACATGGATCAACAAGTGGTCATTGCATGTGTGTTCTTTCCACAAACCACATATGGATCAACCAGTGGTCATTGCATGTGTGTTCTTTTCCATAAACCACTTATGGATCCATTAGAGTCATTGCATGTGTGTTATTTCCACAAACCACACATGGATCAACCACTAGAGTCATTGCATGTGTGTTATTTCCACAAACCACACATGGATCAACCACTAGAGTCATTGCATGTGTGTTCTTTCCACAAACCACACATGGATCAAGCAATGTCATTGCATGTGTGTTCTTTTCCACAAACCACATATGGATCAACTAGTTGTCATTGGATGTGTGTTCTTTCCACAAACCACATATGGATCAACCAGTGTCATTGCATGTGTGTTATTTCCACAAACCACATATGGATCCATTTGAGACATTGCATATTTGTTCTTATACTAAAACCACAAACCTGCACTAGAGTCATTGCATGTGTTCTTTTCCACAAACCACACATGGATCCACTAGACTCATTGCATTTGTGTTCTTTCCACAAACCACCTATGGATCAACCAGTGGTCTTTGCATGTGTGTTCTTTTCCACAAAGCACATATGGATCAACAAGTGGTCATTGCATGTGTGTTCTTTCCACGAACCACATATGGATCAAACAGTGTCATTGCATGTGTGTTCTTTCCACAAACCACATATGGATCAACAAGTGGCCATTGCATGTGTGTATTTCTCACTAACCACATATGGATCAACCAGTGTCATTGCATGTGTGTTCTTTCCACAAACCACATATGGATCCATTTGAGTCATTGCATGTTTGTTCTTATACTAAAACCACAAACCAGCACTAGACTCATTGCATGTGTGTTCTTTTCCACAAACCACACATGGATCCACTAGACTCTTTTCTTGTGTGTTCTTTTCCACAAACCACATATGGATCCATTTGAGTCATTTCATGTTTGTTTTTATACTATAACCACAAAACGGCACTAGAGTCATTGCATGTGTGTTCTTTTCCACAAACCACACATGGATCCACTAGACTCATTGCATTTGTGTTCTTTCCACAAACAACTTATGGATCAACCAGTGGTTAATGCATGTGTGTTCTTTCCACAAACCACATATGGATCAAGCAGTGGTCATTGCATGTGTGTTCTTTCCACAAACCACATATGGATCAACTAGTGTCATTGCATGTGTGTTCTTTCCAAGAACCACATATGGATCCATTTGAGTCATTGCATGTTTGTTCTTATACTAAAACCACAAACCAGCACTAGAGTCATTGCATGTCTATTCTTTTCCACAAACCACACATGGATCCACTAGACTGTTACATGTGTGTTCTTTTCCACAAACAACTTATGGATCAACCAGTGGTCTTTGCATATGTGTTCTTTTCCACAAACCACATATGGATCAACCAGTGGTCATTGCATGTGTGTTCTTATACCAGAACTAGCACTAGAGTCATTGCATGTGTGTTCTTTCCACAAACCACTTATGGATCAACCAGTGGTCATTGCATGTGTGTTCTTTCCACAAACCACATATGGATCAACCAGTGGTCATTGCATGTGTGTTCTTTCCACAAACCACACATGGATCAACAAGTGGTCATTGCATGTGTGTTCTTTCCACAAACCACACATGGATCAACCAGTGTTATTGCATGTGCGTTCTTTCCACAAACCACACATGGATCAACCAGTGTCATTGCATGTGTGTTCTTTTCCACAAACCACACATGGATCAAGCAGTGTCATTGCATGTGTGTTCTTTCCACAAACCACATATGGATCAACGATTGGTCATTGCATGTGTGTTCTTTTCCACAAACCATTTATGGATCAACCAGTGGTCATTGCATATGTGTTCTTTCCACAAACCACACATGGATAAACTAGTTGTCATTGCATGTGTGTTCTTTACACAGACCACACATGGATCAAGCACTGTCATTGCATGTGTGTTCTTTTCACTAACCACATGTGAACCCACTAGAGTCATTGCATGTGCTCTTATACTAAAACCAACTATAGAGTCATCATGTGTGTTCTTTCCACACACCACATATGGATCAACCAGTGGTCATTGCATGTGTGTTCTTTCCCCAAATCACACATGGATGAACCAGTGGTCATTGCATGTGTGTTCTTTCCACAAACAACATATTGATCAACCAGTGGTCATTGCATGTGTGTTCTTTTCACAAACCACATATGGATCAACCAGAGTCATTGCATGTGTGTTCTTTCCACAAACCGCATGTGAACCACTAGAGTCATTGCATGTGTGTTCTTATACTAAAACCAACACTAGAGTCATTGCATGTGTGTTCTTTCCACAAACCACATATGGATCAACCACTAGAGTCATTGCATGTGTGTTCTTTTCCACAAACCACACATGGATCCACCAGTGGTCATTGCATGTGTGTTCTTTCCACAAACCACACATGGATCAACCACTAGAGTCATTGCATGTTTGTTCTTATACTAAAACCACAAACCAGCACTAGAGTCATTGCATGTGTGTTCTTTTCCACAAACCACACATGGATCCACTAGACTCATTGCATGTGTGTTCTTTTCCACAAACAACTTATGGATCAACCAGTGGTCTTTGCATGTGTGTTCTTTTCCACAAACCACATATGGATTAACCAGTGGTCATTGCATGTGTGTTCTTATAATTAAACTAGCACTAGAGTCATTGCATGTGTGTTCTTTCAACAAACCACTTATGGATCAACCAGTGGTCATTGCATGTGTGTTCATTTCCACAAACCACATATGGATCAACCAGTGGTCATTGCATGTGTTCTTTTCCACAAACCACATATGGATCAACCAGTGGTCATTGCATGTGTGTTCTTATACTAAAACTAGCACTAGAGTCATTACATGTGTGTTCTTTTCCACAAACCACACATGGATCCACTAGACTCATTGCATGTGTGTTCTTTTCCACAAACAACTTATGGATGAACCAGTGGTCATTGCATGTGTGTTCTTTTCCACAAACGACATATGGATCAACTAGTTGTCATTGGATGTGTGTTCTTTCCACAAACCACATATGGATCAACCAGTGTCATTGCATGTGTGTTCTTTCCACAAACCACATATGGATCCATTTGAGACATTGCATATTTGTTCTTATACTAAAACCACAAACCGGCACTAGAGTCATTGCATGTGCGTTCTTTTCCACAAACCACACATGGATCCACTAGACTCATTGCATTTGTGTTCTTTTCCACAAACAACTTATGGATCAACCAGTGGTCTTTGCATGTGTGTTCTTTTCCACAAAGCACATATGGATCAACAAGTGGTCATTGCATGTGATTTCTTTCCACGAACCACATATGGATCAACCAGTGTCATTGCATGTGTGTTCTTTCCACAAACCACATATGGATCAACCAGTGGCCATTGCAAGTGTGTATTTCTCACTAACCACATATGGATCAACCAGTGTCATTGCATGTGTGTTCTTTCAACAAACCACATATGGATCCATTTGAGTCATTGCATATTTGATCTTATACTAAAACCACAAACCAGCACTAGACTCATTGCATGTGTGTTCTTTTCCACAAACCACACATGGATCCACTAGACTCATTTCTTGTGTGTTCTTTTCCACAAACCACATATGGATCCATTTGAGTCATTTCATGTTTGTTCTTATACTAAAACCACAAACCGGCACTAGAGTCATTGCGTGCTTTTTTCCACAAAACCACACATGGATCCACTAGACTCATTGCATGTGTGTTCTTTTCCACAAACAACTTATGGATCAACCAGTGGTCATTGCATGTGTGTTCATTTCACAAACCACACATGGATCAACCAGTGGTCACTGCATGTGTGTTCTTTCCACAAACCACATATGGACCACCCAGATTCATTGCATGTTTCTTCTTATACTAAAACGACAAACTAGCTCTAGAGTCATTGCATGTGTGTTCTTTTCGACAAACCACACATCGATCCACTAGAGTCATTGCATGTGTGTTCTTTTCCACAAATAACTTATGGATCAACCAGTGGTCTTTGCATGTGTGTTCTTTTCCACAAACCACATATGGATTAACCAGAGTCATTGCATGTGTGTTCTTTCCACAAACCACATGTGAACGCACTAGAGTCATTGCATGTGTGTTCTTATACCAGAACTAGCACTAGAGTCATTGCATGTGTGTTCTTTCCACAAACCACTTATGGATCCACCAGTGTTCATTGCATGAGTGTTATTTTTCACAAACAACATATAGATCCACTAGTGGTCATTGCATGTGTGTTCTTTCCACAAACCACTTATGGATCAACCAGTGTCATTGCATGTGTGTTCTTTCCACAAACCACATATGGATCAACCAGTGTCATTGCATGTGTGTTCTTTCCACAAACCACATATGGATCCATTTGAGTCATTGCATGTTTGTTCTTATACTAAAACCACAAACCAGTACTAGACTCATTGCATGTGTGTTCTTTTCCACAAACCACACATGGATCCACTAGACTCATTGCATGTGTGTTCTTTTACACAAACCACATATGGATCCATTTGAGTCATTTCATGTTTGTTCTTATACTAAAACTAGCACTAGAGTCATCGCATGTGTGTTCTATCCCAAACCACTCATTGATCCACCACTGTTATTGCATGTGTGTTCTTTCCACAGACCACACATGGATCAACAAGTGGTCATTGCATGTGTGTTCTTTCCACAAACCACATATGGATCAACCAGTGGTCATTGCATGTGTGTTCTTTTCCATAAACCACTTATGGATCCATTAGAGTCATTGCATGTGTGTTATTTCCACAAACCACATGGATCAACCACTAGAGTCATTGCATGTGTGTTTCCACAAACCACATGGATCAACCACTAGAGTCATTGCATGTGTGTTCTTTCCACAAACCACACATGGATCAAGCAGTGTCATTGCATGTATGTTCTTTTCCACAAACCACATATGGATCAACTAGTTGTCATTGGATGTGTGTTCTTTCCACAAACCACATATGGATCCATTTGAGACATTGAATATTTGTTCTTATACTAAAACCACAAACTGGCACTAGAGTCATTGCATGTGCGTTCTTTTCCACAAACCACACATGGATCCACTAGACTCATTGCATTTGTGTTCTTTCCACAAACAACTTATGGATCAACCAGTGGTCTTTGCATGTGTGTTCTTTTCCACAAAGCACATATGGATCAACAAGTGGTCAGTGCATGTGTGTTCTTTCCACGAACCACATATGGATCAACCAGTGTCATTGCATGTGTCTTCTTTCCACAAACCACATATGGATCAACCAGTGGCCATTGCATGTTTGTTCTTCTCACTAACCACATATGGATCAACCAGTGTCATTGCATGTGTGTTCTTTCCACAAACCACATATGGATCCATTTGAGTCATTGCATGTTTGTTCTTATACTAAAACCACAAACCAGCACTAGACTCATTGCATGTGTGTTCTTTTCCACAAACCACACATGGATCCACTAGACTCATTTCTTGTGTGTTCTTTTCCACAAACCACATATGGATCCATTTGAGTCATTTCATGTTTGTTCTTATACTAAAACCACAAACCGGCACTAGAGTCATTGCACGTATGTTCTTTTCCACAAACCACACATGGATCCACTAGACTCATTGCATTTGTGCTCTTTGCCACACACAACTTATGGATCAACCAATGGTCTTTGCATGTGTGTTCTTTTCCACAAACCACATATGGATCAACCAGTGGTCATTGCATGTGTGTTCTTTCCACAAACCACATATGGATCAACCAGTGTCATTGCATGTGTGTTCTTTCCACGAACCACATATGGATCCATTTGAGTCATTGCATGTTTGTTCTTATACTAAAACCACAAACCAGCACTAGAGTCATTGCATGTCTGTTCTTTTCCACAAACCACACATGGATCCACTAGACTCGTTACATGTGTGTTCTTTTCCACAAACAACTTATGGATCAACCAGGTCTTGCATATGTGTTCTTTTCCACAAACCACATATGGATCAACCAGTGGTCATTGCATGTGTGTTCTTATACCAGAACTAGCACTAGAGTCATTGCATGTGTGTTCTTTCCACAAACCACTTATGGATCCACCAGTGTTCATTGCATGAGTGTTATTTTTCACAAACAACATATAGATCCACTAGTGGTCATTGCATGTGTGTTCTTTCCACAAACCACTTATGGATCAACCAGTGGCCATTGCATGTGTGTTCTTTCCACAAACCACATATGGATCAACCAGTGTCATTGCATGTGTGTTCTTTCCACAAACCACATATGGATCCATTTGAGTCATTGCATGTTTGTTCTTATACTAAAACCACAAACCAGTACTAGACTCATTGCATGTGTGTTCTTTTCCACAAACCACACATGGATCCACTAGACTCATTGCATGTGTGTTCTTTTACACAAACCACATATGGATCCATTTGAGTCATTTCATGTTTGTTCTTATACTAAAACTAGCACTAGAGTCATCGCATGTGTGTTCTATCCCCAAACCACTCATTGATCCACCACTGTTATTGCATGTGTGTTCTTTCCACAGACCACACATGGATCAACAAGTGGTCATTGCATGTGTGTTCTTTCCACAAACCACATATGGATCAACCAGTGGTCATTGCATGTGTGTTCTTTTCCATAAACCACTTATGGATCCATTAGAGTCATTGCATGTGTGTTATTTCCACAAACCACACATGGATCAACCACTAGAGTCATTGCATGTGTGTTATTTCCACAAACCACACATGGATCAACCACTAGAGTCATTGCATGTGTGTTCTTTCCACAAACCACACATGGATCAAGCAGTGTCATTGCATGTATGTTCTTTTCCACAAACCACATATGGATCAACTAGTTGTCATTGGATGTGTGTTCTTTCCACAAACCACATATGGATCCATTTGAGACATTGAATATTTGTTCTTATACTAAAACCACAAACTGGCACTAGAGTCATTGCATGTGCGTTCTTTTCCACAAACCACACATGGATCCACTAGACTCATTGCATTTGTGTTCTTTTCCACAAACAACTTATGGATCAACCAGTGGTCTTTGCATGTGTGTTCTTTTCCACAAAGCACATATGGATCAACAAGTGGTCAGTGCATGTGTGTTCTTTCCACGAACCACATATGGATCAACCAGTGTCATTGCATGTGTCTTCTTTCCACAAACCACATATGGATCAACCAGTGGCCATTGCATGTTTGTTCTTCTCACTAACCACATATGGATCAACCAGTGTCATTGCATGTGTGTTCTTTCCACAAACCACATATGGATCCATTTGAGTCATTGCATGTTTGTTCTTATACTAAAACCACAAACCAGCACTAGACTCATTGCATGTGTGTTCTTTTCCACAAACCACACATGGATCCACTAGACTCATTTCTTGTGTGTTCTTTTCCACAAACCACATATGGATCCATTTGAGTCATTTCATGTTTGTTCTTATACTAAAACCACAAACCGGCACTAGAGTCATTGCACGTGCGTTCTTTTCCACAAACCACACATGGATCCACTAGACTCATTGCATTTGTGTTCTTTTCCACAAACAACTTATGGATCAACCAATGGTCTTTGCATGTGTGTTCTTTTCCACAAACCACATATGGATCAACCAGTGGTCATTGCATGTGTGTTCTTTCCACAAACCACATATGGATCAACCAGTGTCATTGCATGTGTGTTCTTTCCACGAACCACATATGGATCCATTTGAGTCATTGCATGTTTGTTCTTATACTAAAACCACAAACCAGCACTAGAGTCATTGCATGTCTGTTCTTTTCCACAAACCACACATGGATCCACTAGACTCGTTACATGTGTGTTCTTTTCCACAAACAACTTATGGATCAACCAGTGGTCTTTGCATATGTGTTCTTTTCCACAAACCACATATGGATCAACCAGTGGTCATTGCATGTGTGTTCTTATACCAGAACTAGCACTAGAGTCATTGCATGTGTGTTCTTTCCACAAACCACTTATGGATCCACCAGTGTTCATTGCATGAGTGTTATTTTTCACAAACAACATATAGATCCACTAGTGGTCATTGCATGTGTGTTCTTTCCACAAACCACTTATGGATCAACCAGTGGCCATTGCATGTGTGTTCTTTCCACAAACCACATATGGATCAACCAGTGTCATTGCATGTGTGTTCTTTCCACAAACCACATATGGATCCATTTGAGTCATTGCATGTTTGTTCTTATACTAAAACCACAAACCAGTACTAGACTCATTGCATGTGTGTTCTTTTCCACAAACCACACATGGATCCACTAGACTCATTGCATGTGTGTTCTTTTACACAAACCACATATGGATCCATTTGAGTCATTTCATGTTTGTTCTTATACTAAAACTAGCACTAGAGTCATTGCATGTGTGTTCTATCCCCAAACCACTCATTGATCCACCACTGTTATAGCATGTGTTCTTTCCAGACCACATGGATCAACAAGTGGTCATTGCATGTGTGTTCTTTCCACAAACCACATATGGATCAACCAGTGGTCATTGCATGTGTGTTCTTTCCATAAACCACTTATGGATCCATTAGAGTCATTGCATGTGTTTTTTCCACAAACCACACATGGATCAACCACTAGAGTCATTGAATGTGTGTTATTTCCACAAACCACACATGGATCAACCACTAGAGTCATTGCATGTGTGTTCTTATCCACAAACCACACATGGATCAAGCAATGTCATTGCATGTGTGTTCTTTCCACAAACCACATATGGATCAACTAGTTGTCATTGGATGTGTGTTCTTTCCACAAACCACATATGGATCAACCAGTGTCATTGCATGTGTGTTATTTCCACAAACCACATATGGATCCATTTGAGACATTGCATATTTGTTCTTATACTAAAACCACAAACCGGCACTAGAGTCATTGCATGTGTTCTTTTCCACAAACCACACATGGATCCACTAGACTCATTGCATTTGTGTTCTTTCCACAAACAACTTATGGATCAACCAGTGGTCTTTGCATGTGTGTTCTTTTCCACAAAGCACATATGGATCAACAAGTGGTCATTGCATGTGTGTTCTTTCCACGAACCACATATGGATCAAACAGTGTCATTGCATGTGTGTTCTTTCCACAAACCACATATGGATCAACAAGTGGCCATTGCATGTGTGTATTTCTCACTAACCACATATGGATCAACCAGTGTCATTGCATGTGTGTTCTTTCCACAAACCACATATGGATCCATTTGAGTCATTGCATGTTTGTTCTTATACTAAAACCACAAACCAGCACTAGACTCATTGCATGTGTGTTCTTTTCCACAAACCACACATGGATCCACTACACACTTTTCTTGTGTGTTCTTTTCCACAAACCACATATGGATCCATTTGAGTCATTTCATGTTTGTTCTTATACTAAAACCACAAACCGGCACTAGAGTCATTGCACGTGCGTTCTTTTCCACAAACCACACATGGATCCACTAGACTCATTGCATTTGTGTTCTTTTCCACAAACAACTTATGGATCAACCAGTGGTCTTTGCATGTGTGTTCTTTTCCACAAACCACATATGGATCAAGCAGTGGTCATTGCATGTGTGTTCTTTCCACAAACCACATATGGATCAACTAGAGTCATTGCATGTGTGTTCTTTCCAAGAACCACATATGGATCCATTTGAGTCATTGCATGTTTGTTCTTATACTAAAACCACAAACCAGCACTAGAGTCATTGCATGTCTATTCTTTTCCACAAACCACATGGATCCACTAGACTCGTTACATGTGTGTTCTTTTCCACAAACAACTTATGGATCAACCAGTGGTCTTTGCATATGTGTTCTTTTCCACAAACCACATATGGATCAACCAGTGGTCATTGCATGTGTGTTCTTATACCAGAACTAGCACTAGAGTCATTGCATGTGTGTTCTTTCCACAAACCACTTATGGATCAACCAGTGGTCATTGCATGTGTGTTCTTTTCCACAAACCACATATGGATCAACCAGTGGTCATTGCATGTGTTCTTTCCACAAACCACACATGGATCAACCAGTGGTCATTGCATGTGTGGTCTTTCCACAAACCACACATGGATCAACCAGTGGTGATTGCATATGTGTTCTTTCCCCAATCCACACATGGATCAACCAGTGGTCATTGCATGTGTGTTCTTTCCACAAACCACACATGGATCAAGCTTGGTCATGGCATTTGTGTTCTTTCCACAAACCACATATGGATCAACGATTGGTCATTGCATGTGTGTTCTTTTCACAAACCAAATATGGATCAACCAGTGGTCATTGCATGTGTGTTCTTTCCACAAACCACACATGGATAAACTAGTTGTCATTGCATGTGTGTTCTTTTCCACAAACCACACATGGATCAAGCACTGTCATTGCATGTGTGTTCTTTTCACAAACCACATGTGAACCCACTAGAGTCATTGCATGTGTGCTCTTATACTAAAACCAACTATAGAGTCATTGTATGTGTGTTCTTTTCCACAAACCACATATGGATCAACTAGTGGTCATTGCATGTGTGTTCTTTCCACAAACCACATATGGATGAACCAGTGGTCATTGCATGTGTGTTCTTTCCACAAACCACATATGGATCAACCAGTGGTCATTGCATGTGTGTTCTTTCCACAAACCACATATGGATCAACCAGAGTCATTGCATGTGTGTTCTTTCCACAAACCGCATGTGAACGCACTAGAGTCATTGCATGTGTGTTCTTATACTAAAACCAACACTAGAGTCATTGCATGTGTGTTCTTTTCCACAAACCACACATGGATCCACCAGTGGTCATTGCATGTGTGTTCTTTCCACAAACCACACATGGATCAACCACTAGAGTCATTGCATGTTTGTTCTTATACTAAAACCATAAACCAGCACTAGAGTCATTGCATGTGTGTTATTTTCCACAAACCACACATGGATCCACTAGACTCATTGCATGTGTGTTCTTTTCCACAAACAACTTATGGATCAACCAGTGGTCTTTGCATGTGTGTTCTTTTCCACAAACCACATATGGATTAACCAGTGGTCATTGCATGTGTGTTCTTATAATTAAACTAGCACTAGAGTCATTGCATGTGTGTTCTTTCCACAAACCACTTATGGATCAACCAGTGGTCATTGCATGTGTGTTCTTTTCCACAAACCACATATGGATCAACCAGTGGTCATTGCATGTGTGTTCTTTTCCACAAACCACATATGGATCAACCAGTGGTCATTGCATGTGTGTTCTTATACTAAAACTAGCACTAGAGTCATTACATGTGTGTTCTTTTCCACAAACCACACATGGATCCACTAGACTCATTGCATGTGTGTTCTTTTCCACAAACAACTTATGGATGAACCAGTGGTCATTGCATGTGTGTTCTTTTCCACAAACGACATATGGATCAACTAGTTGTCATTGGATGTGTGTTCTTTCCACAAACCACATATGGATCAACCAGTGTCATTGCATGTGTGTTCTTTCCACAAACCACATATGGATCCATTTGAGACATTGCATATTTGTTCTTATACTAAAACCACAAACCGGCACTAGAGTCATTGCATGTGCGTTCTTTTCCACAAACCACACATGGATCCACTAGACTCATTGCATTTGTGTTCTTTTCCACAAACAACTTATGGATCAACCAGTGGTCTTTGCATGTGTGTTCTTTTCCACAAAGCACATATGGATCAACAAGTGGTCATTGCATGTGATTTCTTTCCACGAACCACATATGGATCAACCAGTGTCATTGCATGTGTGTTCTTTCCACAAACCACATATGGATCAACCAGAGTCATTGCATGTGTGTTCTTTCCACAAACCGCATGTGAACGCACTAGAGTCATTGCATGTTTGTTCTTATACTAAAACCACAAACCAGCACTAGAGTCATTGAATGTCTATTCTTTTCCACAAACCACACATGGATCCACTAGACTCGTTACATGTGTGTTCTTTTCCACAAACAACTTATGGATCAACCAGTGGTCTTTGCATATGTGTTCTTTTCCACAAACCACATATGGATCAACCAGTGGTCATTGCATGTGTGTTCTTATACCAGAACTAGCACTAGAGTCATTGCATGTGTGTTCTTTCCACAAACCACTTATGGATCAACCAGTGGTCATTGCATGTGTGTTCTTTTCCACAAACCACATATGGATCAACCAGTGGTCATTGCATGTGTGTTCTTTCCACAAACCACACATGGATCAACAAGTGGTCATTGCATGTGTGTTCTTTTCCACAAACCACACATGGATCAACCAGTGGTGATTGCATGTGTGTTCTTTCCACAAACCACACATGGATCAACAAGTGGTCATTGCATGTGTGTTCTTTTCCACAAACCACACATGGATCAAGCAGTGTCATTGCATGTGTGTTCTTTCCACAAACCACATATGGATCAACGATTGGTCATTGCATGTGTGTTCTTTTCACAAACCAAATATGGATCAACCAATGGTCTTTGCATGTGTGTTCTTTTCCACAAACCACATATGGATCAACCAGTGGTCATTGCATGTGTGTTCTTTCCACAAACCACATATGGATCAACCAGTGTCATTGCATGTGTGTTCTTTCCACGAACCACATATGGATCCATTTGAGTCATTGCATGTTTGTTCTTATACTAAAACCACAAACCAGCACTAGAGTCATTGCATGTCTGTTCTTTTCCACAAACCACACATGGATCCACTAGACTCGTTACATGTGTGTTCTTTTCCACAAACAACTTATGGATCAACCAGTGGTCTTTGCATATGTGTTCTTTTCCACAAACCACATATGGATCAACCAGTGGTCATTGCATGTGTGTTCTTATACCAGAACTAGCACTAGAGTCATTGCATGTGTGTTCTTTCCACAAACCACTTATGGATCCACCAGTGTTCATTGCATGAGTGTTATTTTTCACAAACAACATATAGATCCACTAGTGGTCATTGCATGTGTGTTCTTTCCACAAACCACTTATGGATCAACCAGTGGCCATTGCATGTGTGTTCTTTCCACAAACCACATATGGATCAACCAGTGTCATTGCATGTGTGTTCTTTCCACAAACCACATATGGATCCATTTGAGTCATTGCATGTTTGTTCTTATACTAAAACCACAAACCAGTACTAGACTCATTGCATGTGTGTTCTTTTCCACAAACCACACATGGATCCACTAGACTCATTGCATGTGTGTTCTTTTACACAAACCACATATGGATCCATTTGAGTCATTTCATGTTTGTTCTTATACTAAAACTAGCACTAGAGTCATTGCATGTGTGTTCTATCCCCAAACCACTCATTGATCCACCACTGTTATTGCATGTGTGTTCTTTCAAAATACAACACATGTATCAACAAGTGTTCATTGCAATTGTGTACTTTCAAAAAACAACATATGGATCAACCAGTGGTCATTGCATGTGTGTTCTTTTCCAAAAACCACTTATGGATCCATTAGAGTCATTGCATGTGTGTTATTTCCACAAACCACACATGTATCAACAACTCGAGTCATTGCATGTGTTTTATTTTCAGAAACCACACATGGATTAACCAGTAGAGTCATTGCATGTGTGTTCTTTTCCACTAACCACACATGGATCAAGCAATGTCATTGCATGTGTGTTCTTTTCCACAAACCACATATGGATCAACTAGTTGTCATTGGATGTGTGTTCTTTCCACAAACCACATATGGATCAACCAGTGTCATTGCATGTGTGTTATTTCCACAAACCACATATGGATCCATTTGAGACATTGCATATTTGTTCTTATACTAAAACCACAAACCGGCACTAGAGTCATTGCATGTGTTCTTTCCACAAACCACACATGGATCCACTAGACTCATTGCATTTGTGTTCTTTTCCACAAACAACATATGGATCAACCAGTGGTCTTTGCATGTGTGTTCTTTCCACAAAGCACATATGGATCAACAAGTGGTCATTGCATGTGTGTCTTTCCACGAACCACATATGGATCAACAGTGTCATTGCATGTGTGTTCTTTCCACAAACCACATATGGATCAACAAGTGGCCATTGGATGTGTGTATTTCTCACTAACCACATATGGATCAACCAGTGTCATTGCATGTGTGTTCTTTCCACAAACCACATATGGATCCATTTGAGTCATTGCATGTTTGTTCTTATACTAAAACCACAAACCAGCACTAGACTCATTGCATGTGTGTTCTTTTCCACAAACCACACATGGATCCACTAGACTCTTTTCTTGTGTGTTCTTTTCCACAAACCACATATGGATCCATTTGAGTCATTTCATGTTTGTTCTTATACTAAAACCACAAACCGGCACTAGAGTCATTGCACGTGCGTTCTTTTCCACAAACCACACATGGATCCACTAGACTCATTGCATTTGTGTTCTTTTCCACAAACAACTTATGGATCAACCAGTGGTCTTTGCATGTGTGTTCTTTTCCACAAACCACATATGGATCAAGCAGTGGTCATTGCATGTGTTCTTTCCACAAACCACATATGGATCAACTAGAGTCATTGCATGTGTGTTCTTTCCAAGAACCACATATGGATCCATTTGAGTCATTGCATGTTTGTTCTTATACTAAAACCACAAACCAGCACTAGAGTCATTGCATGTCTATTCTTTTCCACAAACCACACATGGATCCACTAGACTCGTTACATGTGTGTTCTTTTCCACAAACAACTTATGGATCAACCAGTGGTCATTGCATGTGTGTTCTTTCCACAAACCACATATGGATCAACCAGTGTCATTGCATGTGTTCTTATACCAGAACTAGCACTAGAGTCATTGCATGTGTGTTCTTTCCACAAACCACTTATGGATCAACCAGTGGTCATTGCATGTGTGTTCTTTTCCACAAACCACATATGGATCAACCAGTGGTCATTGCATGTGTGTTCTTTCCACAAACCACACATGGATCAACAAGTGGTCATTGCATGTGTGTTCTTTCCACAAACCACACATGGATCAACCAGTGGTGATTGCATGTGTGTTCTTTCCACAAACCACACATTGATCAACAAGTGGTCATTGCATGTGTGTTCTTTTCCACAAACCACAAATGGATCAACAAGTGGTCATTGCATGTGTGTTCTTTCCACAAACCACATATGGATCAACGATTGGTCATTGCATGTGTGTTCTTTTCACAAACCAAATATGGATCAACCAGTGGTCATTGCATGTGTGTTCTTTCCACAAACCACACATGGATAAACTAGTTGTCATTGCATGTGTGTTCTTTTCCACAAACCACACATGGATCAAGCACTGTCATTGCATGTGTGTTCTTTTCACAAACCACATGTGAACCCACTAGAGTCATTGCATGTGTGCTCTTATACTAAAACCAACTATAGAGTCATTGTATGTGTGTTCTTTTCCACAAACCACATATGGATCAACTAGTGGTCATTGCATGTGTGTTCTTTCCACAAACCACATATGGATGAACCAGTGGTCATTGCATGTGTGTTCTTTTCCACAAACCACATATGGATCAACCAGTGGTCATTGCATGTGTGTTCTTTCCACAAACCACATATGGATCAACCAGTCATTGCATGTGTGTTCTTTCCACAAACCGCATGTGAAGTCACTAGAGTCATTGCATGTGTGTTCATATACTAAAACCAACACTAGAGTCATTGCATGTGTGTTCTTTTCCACAAACCACACATGGATCCACCAGTGGTCATTGCATGTGTTATTTCCACAAACCACACATGGATCAACCACTAGAGTCATTGCATGTTTGTTCTTATACTAAAACCACAAACCAGCACTAGAGTCATTGCATGTGTGTTCTTTGCTAGAAACCACACATGGATCCACTAGACTCATTGCATGTGTGTTCTTTACACAAACAACTTATGGATCAACCAGTGGTCTTTGCATGTGTGTTCTTTTCCACAAACCACATATGGATTAACCAGTGGTCATTGCATGTGTGTTCTTATAATTAAACTAGCACTAGAGTCATTGCATGTGTGTTCTTTCCACAAACCACTTATGGATCAACCAGTGGTCATTGCATGTGTGTTCTTTTCCACAAACCACATATGGATCAACCAGTGGTCATTGCATGTGTGTTCTTTTCCACAAACCACATATGGATCAACCAGTGGTCATTGCATGTGTGTTCTTATACTAAAACTAGCACTAGAGTCATTACATGTGTGTTCTTTTCCACAAACCACACATGGATCCACTAGACTCATTGCATGTGTGTTCTTTTCCACAAACAACTTATGGATGAACCAGTGGTCATTGCATGTGTGTTCTTTTCCACAAACGACATATGGATCAACTAGTTGTCATTGGATGTGTGTTCTTTCCACAAACCACATATGGATCAACCAGTGTCATTGCATGTGTGTTCTTTCCACAAACCACATATGGATCCATTTGAGACATTGCATATTTGTTCTTATACTAAAACCACAAACCGGCACTAGAGTCATTGCATGTGCGTTCTTTTCCACAAACCACACATGGATCCACTAGACTCATTGCATTTGTGTTCTTTTCCACAAACAACTTATGGATCAACCAGTGGTCTTTGCATGTGTGTTCTTTTCCACAAAGCACATATGGATCAACAAGTGGTCATTGCATGTGATTTCTTTCCACGAACCACATATGGATCAACCAGTGTCATTGCATGTGTGTTCTTTCCACAAACCACATATGGATCAACCAGTGGCCATTGCAAGTGTGTATTTCTCACTAACCACATATGGATCAACCAGCGTCATTGCATGTGTGTTCTTTCAACAAACCACATATGGATCCATTTGAGTCATTGCATATTTGATCTTATACTAAAACCACAAACCAGCACTAGACTCATTGCATGTGTGTTCTTTTCCACAAACCACACATGGATCCACTAGACTCATTTCTTGTGTGTTCTTTTCCACAAACCACATATGGATCCATTTGAGTCATTTCATGTTTGTTCTTATACTAAAACCACAAACTGGCACTAGAGTCATTGCATGTCGCTTCTTTTCCACAAACCACACATGGATCCACTAGACTCATTGCATTTGTGTTCTTTTCCACAAACAACTTATGGATCAACCAGTGGTCTTTGCATGTGTGTTCTTTTCCACAAACCACATATGGATCAACCAGTGGTCATTGCATGTGTCTTCTTTCCACAAACCACACATGGATCAACCACTAGAGTCATTGCATGTTTGTTCTTATACTAAAACCACAAACCAGCACTAGAGTCATTGCATGTGTGTTCTTTTCCACAAACCACACATGGATCCACTAGACTCATTGCATGTGTTCTTTTCCACAAACAACTTATGGATCAACCAGTGGTCTTTGCATGTGTGTTCTTTTCCACAAACCACATATGGATTAACCAGAGTCATTGCATGTGTGTTCTTTCCACAAACCGCATGTGAACGCACTAGAGTCATTGCATGTGTGTTCTTATACCAGAACTAGCACTAGAGTCATTGCATGTGTGTTCTTTCCACAAACCACTTATGGATCCACCAGTGTTCATTGCATGAGTGTTATTTTTCACAAACAACATATAGATCCACTAGTGGTCATTGCATGTGTGTTCTTTCCACAAACCACTTATGGATCAACCAGTGGCCATTGCATGTGTGTTCTTTCCACAAACCACATATGGATCAACCAGTGTCATTGCATGTGTGTTCTTTCCACAAACCACATATGGATCCATTTGAGTCATTGCATGTTTGTTCTTATACTAAAACCACAAACCAGTACTAGACTCATTGCATGTGTGTTCTTTTCCACAAACCACACATGGATCCACTAGACTCATTGCATGTGTGTTCTTTTACACAAACCACATATGGATCCATTTGAGTCATTTCATGTTTGTTCTTATACTAAAACTAGCACTAGAGTCATTGCATGTGTGTTCTATCCCCAAACCACTCATTGATCCACCACTGTTATTGCATGTGTGTTCTTTCCACAGACCACACATGGATCAACAAGTGGTCATTGCATGTGTGTTCTTTCCACAAACCACATATGGATCAACCAGTGGTCATTGCATGTGTGTTCTTTTCCATAAACCACTTATGGATCCATTAGAGTCATTGCATGTGTGTTATTTCCACAAACCACACATGGATCAACCACTAGAGTCATTGCATGTGTGTTATTTCCACAAACCACACATGGATCAACCACTAGAGTCATTGCATGTGTGTTCTTTCCACAAACCACACATGGATCAAGCAATGTCATTGCATGTGTGTTCTTTTCCACAAACCACATATGGATCAACTAGTTGTCATTGGATGTGTGTTCTTTCCACAAACCACATATGGATCAACCAGTGTCATTGCATGTGTGTTATTTCCACAAACCACATATGGATCCATTTGAGACATTGCATATTTGTTCTTATACTAAAACCACAAACCGGCACTAGAGTCATTGCATGTGCGTTCTTTTCCACAAACCACACATGGATCCACTAGACTCATTGCATTTGTGTTCTTTTCCACAAACAACTTATGGATCAACCAGTGGTCTTTGCATGTGTGTTCTTTTCCACAAAGCACATATGGATCAACAAGTGGTCATTGCATGTGTGTTCTTTCCACGAACCACATATGGATCAACCAGTGTCATTGCATGTGTGTTCTTTCCACAAACCACATATGGATCAACAAGTGGCCATTGCATGTGTGTATTTCTCACTAACCACATATGGATCAACCAGTGTCATTGCATGTGTGTTCTTTCCACAAACCACATATGGATCCATTTGAGTCATTGCATGTTTGTTCTTATACTAAAACCACAAACCAGCACTAGACTCATTGCATGTGTGTTCTTTTCCACAAACCACACATGGATCCACTAGACTCTTTTCTTGTGTGTTCTTTTCCACAAACCACATATGGATCCATTTGAGTCATTTCATGTTTGTTCTTATACTAAAACCACAAACCGGCACTAGAGTCATTGCACGTGCGTTCTTTTCCACAAACCACACATGGATCCACTAGACTCATTGCATTTGTGTTCTTTTCCACAAACAACTTATGGATCAACCAGTGGTCTTTGCATGTGTGTTCTTTTCCACAAACCACATATGGATCAACCAGTGGTCATTGCATGTGTGTTCTTTCCACAAACCACATATGGATCAACTAGTGTCATTGCATGTGTGTTCTTTCCAAGAACCACATATGGATCCATTTGAGTCATTGCATGTTTGTTCTTATACTAAAACCACAAACCAGCACTAGAGTCATTGCATGTCTATTCTTTTCCACAAACCACACATGGATCCACTAGACTCGTTACAATGTTTTTAATTTCCACAAACAACTTATGGATCAACCAGTGGTCTTTGCATATGTGTTCTTTTCCACAAACCACATATGGATCAACCAGTGGTCATTGCATGTGTGTTCTTATACCAGAACTAGCACTAGAGTCATTGCATGTGTGTTCTTTCCACAAACCACTTATGGATCAACCAGTGGTCATTGCATGTGTGTTCTTTTCCACAAACCACATATGGATCAACCAGTGGTCATTGCATGTGTGTTCTTTCCACAAACCACACATGGATCAACAAGTGGTCATTGCATGTGTGTTCTTTTCCACAAACCACACATGGATCAACCAGTGGTGATTGCATGTGTGTTCTTTCCACAAACCACACATGGATCAACAAGTGGTCATTGCATGTGT
Source organism: Avena insularis (assembly GCA_023614405.1). Taxonomy (NCBI): domain Eukaryota; kingdom Viridiplantae; phylum Streptophyta; class Magnoliopsida; order Poales; family Poaceae; genus Avena; species Avena insularis. Next base: position 80,095,034 of record CM042688.1, read on the forward strand.
GTTCTTTTCCACAAACCACACATGGATCAAGCAGTGTCATTGCATGTGTGTTCTTTCCACAAACCACATATGGATCAACGATTGGTCATTGCATGTGTGTTCTTTTCACAAACCAAATATGGATCAACCAGTGGTCATTGCATGTGTGTTCTTTCCACAAACCACACATGGATAAACTAGTTGTCATTGCATGTGTGTTCTTTTCCACAAACCACACATGGATCAAGCACTGTCATTGCATGTGTGTTCTTTTCACAAACCACATGTGAACCCACTAGAGTCATTGCATGTGTGCTCTTATACTAAAACCAACTATAGAGTCATTGTATGTGTGTTCTTTTCCACAAACCACATATGGATCAACTAGTGGTCATTGCATGTGTGTTCTTTCCACAAACCACATATGGATGAACCAGTGGTCATTGCATGTGTGTTCTTTTCCACAAACCACATATGGATCAACCAGTGGTCATTGCATGTGTGTTCTTTCCACAAACCACATATGGATCAACCAGAGTCATTGCATGTGTGTTCTTTCCACAAACCGCATGTGAACGCACTAGAGTCATTGCATGTGTGTTCTTATACTAAAACCAACACTAGAGTCATTGCATGTGTGTTCTTTTCCACAAACCACATATGGATCAACCACTAGAGTCATTGCATGTGTGTTCTTTTCCACAAACCACACATGGATCCACCAGTGGTCATTGCATGTGTGTTCTTTCCACAAACCACACATGGATCAACCACTAGAGTCATTGCATGTTTGTTCTTATACTAAAACCACAAACCAGCACTAGAGTCATTGCATGTGTGTTCTTTTCCACAAACCACACATGGATCCACTAGACTCATTGCATGTGTGTTCTTTTACACAAACAACTTATGGATCAACCAGTGGTCTTTGCATGTGTGTTCTTTTCCACAAACCACATATGGATTAACCAGTGGTCATTGCATGTGTGTTCTTATAATTAAACTAGCACTAGAGTCATTGCATGTGTGTTCTTTCCACAAACCACTTATGGATCAACCAGTGGTCATTGCATGTGTGTTCTTTTCCACAAACCACATATGGATCAACCAGTGGTCATTGCATGTGTGTTCTTTTCCACAAACCACATATGGATCAACCAGTGGTCATTGCATGTGTGTTCTTATACTAAAACTAGCACTAGAGTCATTACATGTGTGTTCTTTCCACAAACCACATGGATCCACTAGACTCATTGCATGTGTGTTCTTTTCCACAAACAACTTATGGATGAACCAGTGGTCATTGCATGTGTGTTCTTTCCACAACCACATATGCATCAACTATTTGATATTTGATGTGTGTTCTTTCCACAAACCACATATGGATCAACCAGTGTCATTGCATGTGTGTTCTTTCCACAAACCACATATGGATCCATTTGAGACATTGCATATTTGTTCTTATACTAAAACCACAAACCGGCACTAGAGTCATTGCATGTGTTCTTTTCCACAAACCACACATGGATCCACTAGACTCATTGCATTTGTGTTCTTTTCCACAAACAACTTATGGATCAACCAGTTGTCTTTGCATGTGTGTTCTTTCCACAAAGCACATATGGATCAACAAGTGGTCATTGCATGTGATTTCTTTCCACGAACCACATATGGATCAACCAGTGTCATTGCATGTGTGTTCTTTCCACAAACCACATATGGATCAACCAGTGGCCATTGCAAGTGTGTATTTCTCACTAACCACATATGGATCAACCAGTGTCATTGCATGTGTGTTCTTTCAACAAACCACATATGGATCCATTTGAGTCATTGCATATTTGATCTTATACTAAAACCACAAACCAGCACTAGACTCATTGCATGTGTGTTCTTTTCCACAAACCACACATGGATCCACTAGACTCATTTCTTGTGTGTTCTTTTCCACAAACCACATATGGATCCATTTGAGTCATTTCATGTTTGTTCTTATACTAAAACCACAAACCGGCACTAGAGTCATTGCACGTGCGTTCTTTTCCACAAACCACACATGGATCCACTAGACTCATTGCATTTGTGTTCTTTTCCACAAACAACTTATGGATCAACCAGTGGTCTTTGCATGTGTGTTCTTTTCCACAAACCACATATGGATCAACCAGTGGTCATTGCATGTGTGTTCTTTCCACAAACCACACATCGATCAACCACTAGAGTCATTGCATGTTTGTTCTTATACTAAAACCACAAACCAGCACTAGAGTCATTGCATGTGTGTTCTTTTCCACAAACCACACATGGATCCACTAGACTCATTGCATGTGTGTTCTTTTCCACAAACAACTTATGGATCAACCAGTGGTCTTTGCATGTGTGTTATTTTCCACAAACCACATATGGATTAACCAGTGGTCATTGCATGTGTGTTCTTATAATTAAACTAGCACTAGAGTCATTGCATGTGTGTTCTTTCCACAAACCACTTATGGATCAACCAGTGGTCATTGCATGTGTGTTCTTTTCCACAAACCACATATGGATCAACCAGTGGTCATTGCATGTGTGTTCTTTTCCACAAACCACATATGGATCAACCAGTGGTCATTGCATGTGTGTTCTTTTCCACAAACCACACATGGATCAACCAGTGGTGATTGCATGTGTGTTCTTTCCACAAACCACACATGGATCAACAAGTGGTCATTGCATGTGTTCTTTTCCACAAACTACACATGGATCAAGCAGTGTCATTGCATGTGTGTTCTTTCCACAAACCACATATGGATCAACGATTGGTCATTGCATGTGTGTTCTTTTCACAGACCAAATATGGATCAACCAGTGGTCATTGCATGTATGTTCTTTCCACAAACCACACATGGATAAAATAGTTGTCATTGCATGTGTGTTCTTTTCCACAAACCACACATGGATCAAGCACTGTCATTGCATGTGTGTTCTTTTCACAAACCACATGTGAACCCACTAGAGTCATTGCATGTGTGCTCTTATACTAAACCCAACTATAGAGTCATTGCATGTGTGTTCTTTTCCACAAACCACATATGTATCAACAAGTGGTCATTGCATGTGTGTCCTTTCCACAAACCACATATGGATCAACCAGTGGTCATTGCATGTGTGTTCTTTTCCATAAACCACATATGGATCAACCAGTGGTCATTGCATGTGTGTTCTTTCCACAAACCACATATGGATCAACCAGAGTCATTGCATGTGTGTTCTTTCCAGAAACCGCATGTGAGCACTAGAGTCATTACTTGTGTGTTCTTATACTAAAACCAACACTAGAGTCATTGCATATGTGTTCTTTTCCACAAACCACATATGGATCAACCAGTGGTCATTGCATGTGTTCTTTCCACAAACCACATATGGATCAACCAGTGTCATTGCATGTGTGTTCTTTCCACGAACGACATATGATCCATTTGAGTCATTGCATGTTTGTTTTTATACTAAAATCACAAACCAGCACTAGAGTCATTGCATGTGTGTTCTTTCCACAAACCACACATGGATCCACTAGTCTCATTGCATGTGTGTTCTTTTCCACAAACAACTTATGGATCAACCAGTGGTCTTTGCATGTGTGTTCTTTTCCACAAACCACAGATGGATCAACCAGTGGTCATTGTATGTGTGTTCATATAATTAAACTAGCACTAGAGTCATTGCATGTGTGTTCTTTCCACAAACCACTTATGGATCAACCAGTGGTCATTGCATGTGTGTTCTTTCCACAAACCACTTATGGATCAACCAGTGGTCATTTCATGTGTGTTCTTTCCACAAACCACATATGGATCAACCAGTGGTCATTGCATGTGTGTTCTTATACTAAAACTAGCACTAGAGTCATTACATGTGTGTTCTTTTCCACAAACCACACATGGATCAACCACTAGAGTCATTGCATGTGTGTTATTTCCACAAACCACACATGGATCAACCACTAGAGTCATTGCATGTGTGTTCTTTCCACAAACCACACATGGATCAAGCAGTGTCATTGCATGTGTGTTCTTTTCCGCAAACCACATATGGATCAACTAGTTGTCATTGGATGTGTGTTCTTTCCACAAACCACATATGGATCAACCAGTGTCATTGCATGTGTGTTATTTCCACAAACCACATATGGATCCATTTGAGACATTGCATATTTGTTCTTATACTAAAACCACAAACCGGCACTAGAGTCATTGCATGTGCGTTTTTTCCACAAACCACACATGGATCCACTAGACTCATTGCATTTGTGTTCTTTCCACAAACAACTTATGGATCAACCAGTGGTCTTTGCATGTGTGTTCTTTCCACAAAGCACATATGGATCAACAAGTGGTCATTGCATGTGTGTTCTTTCCACGAACCACATATGGATCAACCAGTGTCATTGCATGTGTGTTCTTTCCACAAACCACATATGGATCAACAAGTGGCCATTGCATGTGTGTATTTCTCACTAACCACATATGGATCAACCAGTGTCATTGCATGTGTGTTCTTTCCACAAACCACATATGGATCCATTTGAGTCATTGCATGTTTGTTCTTATACTAAAACCACAAACCAGCACTAGACTCATTGCATGTGTGTTCTTTACACAAACCCCACATGGATCCACTAGACTCTTTTCTTGTGTGTTCTTTTCCACAAACCACATATGGATCCATTTGAGTCATTTCATGTTTGTTCTTATACTAAACCACAAACCGCACTAGAGTCATTGCACGTCGTTCTTTCCACAAACCACACATGGATCCACTAGACTCATTGCATTTGTGTTCTTCCACAAACAACTTATGGATCAACCAGTGGTCTTTGCATGTGTGTTCTTTACAACAAACCACATATGGATCAACCAGTGGTCATTGCATGTGTGTTCTTTCCACAAACCACATATGGATCAACTAGTGTCATTGCATGTGTGTTCTTTCCAAGAACCACATATGGATCCATTTGAGTCATTGCATGTTTGTTCTTATACTAAAACCACAAACCAGCACTAGAGTCATTGCATGTCTATTCTTTTCCACAAACCACACATGGATCCACTAGACTCGATACAGGTGTGGTCTTTCCACAAACAACTTATGGATCAACCAGTGGTCTTTGCATATGTGTTCTTTCCACAAACCACATATGGATCAACCAGTGGTCATTGCATGTGTTCTTATACCAGAACTAGCACTAGCGTCATTGCATATGTGTTCTTTCCACAAACCACACATGGATCAACCAGTGGTCATTGCATGTGTGTTCTTTCCACAAACCACATATGGATCAACCAGTGGTCATTGCATGTGTGTTCTTTCCACAAACCACACATGGATCAACAAGTGGTCATTGCATGTGTGTTCTTTTCCACAAACCACACATGGATCAACCAGTGGTGATTGCATGTGTGTTCTTTCCACAAACCACACATGGATCAACAAGTGGTCATTGCATGTGTGTTCTTTCCACAAACTACACATGGATCAACCAGTGTCATTGCATGTGTGTTCTTTCCACAAACCACATATGGATCAACAATTGGTCATTGCATGTGTGTTCTTTCACAAACCAAATATGGATCGACCAGTGGTCATTGCATGTGTGTTCTTTCCACAAACCACACATGGATAAACTAGTTGTCATTGCATGTGTGTTCTTTCCACAAACCACACATGGATCAAGCTGTCATTGCATGTGTGTTCTTTCACAAACCACATGTGAACCCACTAGAGTCATTGCATGTGTGCTCTTATACTAAAACCAACTATAGAGTCATTGTTTGTGTGTTCTTTCCATAAACCACATATGGATCAACTAGTGGTCATTGCATGTGTGTTCTTTCCACAGACCACATATGGATGAACCAGTGGTCATTGCATGTTTGTTCTTTCCACAAACCACATATGGATCAACCAGTGGTCATTGCATGTGTTATTGTCACAAACCACATATGGATCAACCAGAGTCATTGCATGTGTGTTCTTTCCACAAACCGCATGTGAACGCACTAGATTCATTGCATGTGTGTTCTTATACTAAAACCAACACTAGAGTCATTGCATGTGTGTTTTTTCCACAAACCACATATGGATCAACCAGTGGTCATTGCATGTGTGTTCTTTCCACAAACCACACATGGATCCACCAGTGGTCATTGCATGTGTGTTCTTTCCACAAACCACACATGGATCAACCACTAGAGTCATTGCATGTTTGTTCTTATACTAAAACCACAAACCAGCACTAGAGTCATTGCATGTGTGTTCTTTTTCCACAAACCACACATGGATCCACTAGACTCATTGCCTGTGTGTTCTTTTCCACAAACAACTTATGGATCAACCAGTGGTATTTGCATGTGTGTTCTTTCCACAAACCACATATGGATTAACCAGTGGTCATTGCATGTGTGTTCTTATAACTAAACCAGCACTAGAGTCATTGCATGTGTGTTCTTTCCACAAACCACTTATGGATCAACCAGTGGTCATTGCATGTGTGTTCTTTCCACAAACCACATATGGATCAACCAGTGGTCATTGCATGTGTGTTCTTTTCCACAAACCACATATGGATCAACCAGTGGTCATTGCATGTGTGTTCTTATACTAAAACTAGCACTAGAGTCATTACATGTGTGTTCTTTTCCACAAACCACACATGGATCCACTAGACTCATTGCATGTGTGTTCTTTTCCACAAACAACTTATGGATGAACCAGTGGTCATTTCATGTGTGTTCTTTTCCACAAACGACATATGGATCAACTAGTTGTCATTGGATGTGTGTTCTTTCCACAAACCACATATGGATCAACCAGTGTCATTGCATGTGTGTTCTTTCCACAAACCACATATGGATCCATTTGAGACATTGCATATTTGTTCTTATACTAAAACCACAAACCGGCACTAGAGTCATTGCATGTGTGTTCTTTTCCACAAACCACACATGGATCCACTAGACTCATTGCATGTGTGTTCTTTTCCACAAACAACATATGGATCAACCAGTGGTCTTTGCATGTGTGTTCTTTTCCACAAAGCACATATAGATCAACAAGTGGTCATTGCATGTGTGTTCTTTCCACGAACCACATATGGATCAACCAGTGTCATTGCATGTGTGTTCTTTCCACAAACCACATATGGATCAACCAGTGGCCATTGCATGTGTGTTCTTCTCACTAACCACATATGGATCAACCAGTGTCATTGCATGTGTGTTTTTTCCACAAACCACATATGGATCCATTTGAGTCATTGCATGTTTGTTCTTATACTAAAACCACAAACCAGCACTAGACTCATTGCATGTGTGTTCTTTCCACAAACCACACATGGATCCACTAGACTCATGTCTTGTGTGTTCTTTTCCACAAACCACATATGGATCCATTTGAGTCATTTCATGTTTGTTCTTATACTAAAACCACAAACCGGCACTAGAGTCATTGCACATGCGTTCTTTTCCACAAACCACACATGGATCCACTAGACTCATTGCAGTTGTGTTCTTTTCCACAAACAACTTATGGATCAACCAGTGGTCTTTGCATGTGTGTTCTTTTCCACAAACCACATATGGATCAACCAGTGGACATTGCATGTGTGTTCTTCCCACAAACCACATATGGATCAACTAGTGTCATTGCATGTGTGTTCTTTCCAAGAACCACATATGGATCCATTTGAGTCATTGCATGTTTGTTCTTATACTAAAACCACAAACCAGCACTAGTGTCATTGCATGTCTATTCTTTTCCACAAACCACACATGGATCCAATAGACTCGTTACATGTGTGTTCTTTTCCACAAACAACTTATGGATCAACCAGTGGTATTTGCATATGTGTTCTTTTCCACAAACCACATATGTATCAACCAGTGGTCATTGCATGTGTGTTCTTATACCAGAACTAGCACTAGAGTCATTGCATGTGTGTTCTTTCCACAAACCACAAATGGATCAACCAGTGGTCATTGCATGTGTTCTTTTCCACAAACCACATATGGATCATACAGTGGTCATTGCATGTGTGTTCTTTCCACAAACCACACATGGATCAACAAGTGGTCATTGCATGTGTGTTCTTTTCCACAAACCACACATGGATCAACCAGTGGTGATTGCATGTGTGTTCTTTCCACAAACCACACATCGATCAACAAGTGGTCATTGCATGTGTGTTCTTTTCCACAAACCACACATGGATCAAGCAGTGTCATTGCATGTGTGTTATTTCCACAAACCACATATGGACCAACCAATGGTTATTGCATTTGTTTTTTTTCACAAACCACATGTGAACCCACTAGAGTCATTGCATGTGTGTTATTATACTAAAACCAACACTAGAGTCATTGCATGTGTGTTCTTTTCACAAACCACACATGGATCCACCACTGTCATTGCATGTGTGTTCTTTCCACAAACCACACATGGATTAACCAGTGGTCATTGCATGTGTGTTCTTTTCCACAAACCACATATGGATCAACCAGTGGTCATTGCATGTGTGTTCTTTCCACAAACCACATATGGATCAACCAGTGGTCATTGCATGTGTGTTCTTTCCACAAACCACAGATGGATCAACCAGTGGTCATTGCATGTGTGTTCTTTTCCACAAACCACACATGCATCAAGCAGTGTCATTGCATGTGTGTTCTTTCCACAAACCACATATGGATCAATGAGTGGTCATTGCATGTGTGTTCTTTTCACAAACCACATACGGATCAACCAGTGGTCATTGCATGTGTGTTATTTCCACAAACCACACATGGATAAACTAGTGGTCATTGCATGTGTGTTCTTTTCCACAAACCACACATGGATCATGCACTGTCATTGCATGTGTGTTCTTTTCACAAACCACATGTGAACCCACTAGAGTCTTTGCATGTGTGCTCTTATACTAAGACCAACTATAGAGTCATTGCATGTGTTCTTTTCCACAAACCACATGTGGATCAACTAGTGGTCATTGCATGTGTGTTCTTTCCACAAACCACATATGGATCAACCAGTGGTCATTGCATGTGTGTTCTTTCCACAAACCACATATGGATCAACCAGAGTCATTGCATGTGTGTTCTTTCCACAAACCGCATGTGAACGCACTAGAGTCATTGCATGTGTGTTCTTATACTAAAACCAACACTAGAGTCATTGCATGTGTGTTCTTTTCCACAAACCACATATGGATCAACTAGTGGTCATTGCATGCGTGTTCTTTCCACAAACCACATATGGATCTACTAGTGTGATTGCATGTGTATTCTTTCCATGATACACATATGGATCCATTTGAGTCATTGCATGTTTGTTCTTATACTAAAACGACAAACTAGAACTAGAGTCATTGCATGTGTGTTCTTTTTTCCACAAACCACACATGGATCCACTAGACTCACTGCATGTGTGTTATTTTCCACAAACAACTTATGGATCAACCACTGGTCTTTGCATGTATGTTCTTTTCCACAAACCACATATGGATCAACCAGTGGTCATTGCATGTGTTTTTTTCTTCCATAAACCACTTATGGATCCATTAGATTCATTGCATGTGTTATTTCCAGAAACCACACATGGATCAACCACTAGAGTCATTGCATGTATGTTATTTCCACAAACCACACATGGATCAACCACTAGAGTCATTGCATGTGTGTTCTTTCCACAAACCACACATGGATCAAGCAGTGTCATTGCATGTGTGTTCTTTTCCACAAACCACATATGGATCAACCAGTGGTCATAGCATGTGTGTTCTTTCCACAAACTACATATGGATCAACTAGTGGTCTTTGCATGTGTGTTCTTTTCCACAAACCACATATGGATCAACCAGTGGTCATTGCATGTGTGTTCTTTCCACAAACCACATATGGATCAACCAGTGTCATTGCATGTGTGTTCTTTCCACAAACCACATATGGATCCATTTGAGTCATTGCATGTTTGTTCTTATACTAAAACCACAAACCGGCACTAGAGTCATTGCATGTGTGTTCTTTTCACAAACCACGTGTGGATCCACTAGTCATTGCATGTGTGTTCTTTTCCACAAACCACATATGGATCAACCAGTGGTCATTGCATGTGTGTTCTTTTCCACAAACCACATATGGATCAACCAGTGGTCATTGCATGTGTGTTCTTTCCACAAACCACATATGGATCAACCAAAGGTCATTGCATGTGTTCTTTCCACGAACCACATATGGATCCATTTGATTCATTGCATGTTTGTTCTTATACTAAAACCACAAACCAGCACTAGAGTCATTGCATGTGTGTTCTTTTCCACAAACCACACATGGATCCACTAGACTCATTGCATTTGTGTTCTTTTCCACAAACAACTTATGGATCAACCATGGTCTTGCATGTGTGTTCTTTTCAAAACCACATATGGATTAACCAGTGGTCATTGCATGTGTGTTCTTATAATTAAACGAGCACTAGAGTCTTTGCATGTGTGTTCTTTCCACAAACCACTTATGGATCAACCAGGTCATTGCATGTGTTCTTTTCCACAAACCACATATGGATCAACCAAAGGGTCATTGCATGTTTGTTCTTTTCCACAAACCACATATGGATCAACCAGTGGTCATTGCATGTGTGTTCTTATACTAAAACTAGCACTAGAGTCATTACATGTGTGTTCTTTTCCACAAACCACACATGGATCAACTAGACTCATTGCATGTGTGTTCTTTTTCCACAAACAACTTATGGATGAACCAGTGGTCATTGCATGTGTGTTCTTTTCACAAACTACATGTGGACCCACTAGAGTCATTGCATGTGTGTTCTTATACTAAAACTAGCTTTACAGTCATTGCATGTGTGTTCTTTCCACAAACCACAAATGGATCAAGCATTGTCATTGCATGTGTGTTCTCTCCACAAACCACACATGGATCAACAAGTGGTCATTGCATGTGTGTTCTTTCCACAAACCACATATGGATCAACCAGTGGTCATTGCATGTGTGTTCTTTTCCATAAACCACTTATGGATCCATTAGAGTCATTGCATGTGTGTTATTTCCACAAACCACACATGGATCAACCACTAGAGTCATTGCATGTGTGTTATTTCCACAAACCACACATGGATCAACCACTAGAGTCATTGCATGTGTGTTCTTTCCACAAACCACACATGGTCAAGCAGTGTCATTGCATGTGTGTTCTTATACTAAAACCAACACTAGAGTTATTGCATGTGTGTATTTCCACAAACCACACATGGATCAACCACTAGAGTCATTCCATGTGTGTTCTTTCCACAAACCACACATGGATCCACCATTGTCATTGCATGTATGTTCTTCTCACAAACCACACATGGATCAACAAGTGGTCATTGCATGTGTGTTATTTCCACGAACCACATATGGATCCATTTGAGTCATTGCATGTTTGTTCTTATACTAAAACCACAAACCAGCACTAGAGTCATTGGATTTCTATTCTTTTTCCACAAACCACACATGGATCCACTAGACTCGTTACATGTGTTCTTTTCCACAAACAACTTATGGATCAACCAGTGGTCTTTGCATATGTGTTCTTTTCCACAAACCACATATGGATCAACCAGTGGTCATTGCATGTGTGTTCTTATACCAGAACTAGCACTAGAGTCATTGCATGTGTGTTCTTTCCACAAACCACTTATGGATCAACCAGTGGTCATTGCATGTGTGTTCTTTTCCACAAACCACATATGGATCAACCAGTGGTCATTGCATGTGTGTTCTTTCCACAAACCACACATGGATCAACAAGTGGTCATTGCATGTGTGTTCTTTTCACAAACCACACATGGATCAACCAGTGGTCATTGCATGTGTGTTCTTTCCACAAACCACACATGGATCAACAAGTGGTCATTGAAGGTGTGTTCTTTCCACAAACCACACATGGATCAAGGTGTCATTACATGTGTGTTATTTCCACAAACCACATATGGACCAACCAATGGTTATTGCATGTGTGTTTTTTTCACAAACCACATGTGAACCCACTAGAGTCATTGCATGTGTGTTATTATACTAAAACCAACACTAGAGTCATTGCATGTGTGATCTTTCACAAAACCACATGGATCCACCACTGTCATTGCATGTGTGTTCTTTCCACAAACCACACATGGATTAACCAGTGGTCATTGCATGTGTTCTTTTCCACAAACCACACATGGATCAACCAGTGGTCAGTGCATGTGTGTTCTTTCCACAAACCACATATGGATCAACCAGTGGTCATTGCATGTGTGTTCTTTCCACAAAACACATATGGATAAACCAAAGGTCATTGCATTTGTGTTCTTTTCACAAACCACACATGCATCAAGCAGTGTCATTGCATGTGTTCTTTCCACAACCCACATATGGATCAATGAGTGGTCATTGCATGTGTGTTCTTTTCACAAACCACATATGGATCAACCAGTGGTCATTGCATGTGTGTTCTTTCCACAAACCACACATGGATAAACTAGTGGTCATTGCATGTGTTCTTTTCCACAAACCACACATGGATCAATGACTGTCATTGCATGTGTGTTCTTTTCACAAACCACATGTGAACCCACTAGAGTCATTGCATGTGTGCTCTTATACTAAGACCAACTATAGAGTCATTGCATGTGTGTTCTTTCCACAAACCACATGTGGATCAACTAGTGGTCATTGCATGTGTGTTCTTTCCACAAACCACATATGGATCAACCAGTGGTCATTGCATGTGTGTTCTTTCCACAAACCACATATGGATCAACCAGAGTCATTGCATGTGTGTTCTTTCCACAAACCGCATGTGAACGCACTAGATTCATTGCATGTGTGTTCTTATACTAAACCAACACTAGAGTAATTGCATGTGTGTTCTTTTCCACAAAACACATATGTATCAACTAGTGGTCATTGCATTCGTGTTCTTTCCACAAACCACATATGGATCTACTAGTGTGATTGCATGTGTATTCTTTCCATGATACACATATGGATCCATTTGAGTCATTGCATGTTTGTTCTTATACTAAAACGACAAACTAAAACTAGAGTCATTGCATGTGTGTTCTTTTCCACAAACCACACATGGATCCACTAGACTCATTGCATGTGTGTTCTTTCCCACAAACAACTTATGGATCAACCACTGGTCTTGCATGTATGTTCTTTTCCACAAACCACATATGGATCAACCAATGGTCATTGTATGTGTTTTTTCTTCCATAAACCACTTATGGATCCATTAGATTCATTGCATGTGTGTTATTTCCAGAAACCACACATGGATCAACCACTAGAGTCATTGCATGTATGTTATTTCCACAAACCACACATGGATCAACCACTAGAGTCATTGCATGTGTGTTCTTTCCACAAACCACACATGGATCAAGCAGTGTCATTGCATGTGTTCTTTCCACAAACCACATATGGATCAACCAGTGGTCATAGCATGTGTTCTTTCCACAAACTACATATGGATCAACTAGTGGTCTTTGCATGTGTGTTTTTCCACAAACCACAGATTGATCAAACAGTGGTCATTGCATGTGTGTTCTTTTCCACAAACCACACATGGATCAACCAGTGTCATTGCATGTGTTCTTTCCACAAACAACATATGGATCCATTTGAGTCATTGCATGTTTGTTGTTATACTAAAACCACAAACCGCACTAGAGTCATTGCATGTGTGTTCTTTTCACAAACCACATGTGGATCCACTAGTCATTGCATGTGTGTTCTTTCCACAAACCACATATGGATCAACCAGTGGTCATTGCATGTGTGTTCTTTTCCACAAACCACATATGGATCAACCAGTGGTCATTGCATGTGTGTTCTTTCCACAAACCACATATGGATCAACCAGTGTCATTGCATGTGTGTTCTTTCCACGAACCACATATGGATCCATTTGATTCATTGCATGTTTGTTCTTATACTAAAACCACAAACCAGCAGTAGAGTCATTGCATGTGTGTTCTTTTCCACAAACCACACATGGATCCACTAGACTCATTGCATGTGTGTTCTTTCCACAAACAACTTATGGATCAACCAGTGGTCTTTGCATGTGTGTTCTTTTCCAGAAACCACATATGGATTAACCAAGTGGTCATTGCATGTGTGTTCTTATAATTAAACGAGCACTAGAGTCTTTGCATGTGTGTTCTTTCCACAAACCACTTATGGATCAACCAGTGGTCATTGCATGTGTGTTCTTTTCCACAAACCACATATGGATCAACCAGTGGTCATTGCATGTGTGTTCTTTTCCACAAACCACATATGGATCAACCAGTGGTCATTGCATGTGTGTTCTTATACTAAAACTAGCACTAGAGTCATTACATGTGTGTTCTTTTCCACAAACCACACATGGATCCACTAGACTCATTGCATGTGTGTTCTTTTCCACAAACAACTTATGGATGAACCAGTGGTCATTGCATGTGTGTTCTTTTCACAAACTACATGTGGACCCACTAGAGTCATTGCATGTGTGTTCTTATACTAAAACTAGCACTACAGTCATTGCATGTGTGTTCTTTCCACAAACCACACATGGATCAAGCATTGTCATTGCATGTGTGTTCTCTCCACAAACCACACATGGATCAACAAGTGGTCATTGCATGTGTGTTCTTTCCACAAACCACATATGGATCAACCAGTGGTCATTGCATGTGTGTTAATTTCCATAAACCACTTATGGATCCATTAGAGTCATTGCATGTGTGTTATTTCCACAAACCACACATGGATCAACCACTAGAGTCATTGCATGTGTGTTATTTCCACAAACCACACATGGATCAACCACTAGAGTCATTGCATGTGTGTTCTTTCCACAAACCACACATGGTCAAGCAGTGTCATTGCATGTGTGTTCTTATACTAAAACCAACACTAGAGTTATTGCATGTGTGTTATTTCCACAAACCACACATGGATCAACCACTAGAGTCATTCCATGTGTGTTCTTTCCACAAACCACACATGGATCCACCATTGTCATTGCATGTATGTTCTTCCCACAAACCACACATGGATCAACAAGTGGTCATTGCATGTGTGTTATTTCCACGAACCACATATGGATCCATTTGAGTCATTGCATGTTTGTTCTTATACTAAAACCACAAACCAGCACTAGAGTCATTGCATGTCTATTCTTTTCCACAAACCACACATGGATCCACTAGACTCGTTACATGTGTGTGTTCTTTTCCACAAACAACTTATGGATCAACAGTGGTCTTTGCATGTGTTCTTTTCCACAAACCACATATGGATCAACCAGTGGTGTTTGGTTGTGTGTACTAATACCAGAACTAGCACTAGAGTCATTGCATGTGTGTTCTTTCCACAAACCACTTATGGATCAACCAGTGGCCATTGCATGTGTGTTCTTTCCACAAACCACATATGGATCAACCAGTGGTCATTGCATGTGTGTTCTTTCCACAAACCACATATGGATCAACAAGTGGTCTTTTCATGTGTTTTCTTTTCCACAAAACACACATGGATCAACCAGTGGTGATTGCATGTGTGTTCTTTCCACAAACCACACATGGATCAACAAGTGGTCATTGCATGTGTGTTCTTTACACAAACCACACATGGATCAAGCAGTGTCATTGCATGTGTGTTATTTCCACAAACCACATATGGACCAACTAATGGTTATTGCATGTGTGTTTTTCACAAACCACATGTGAACCCACTAGAGTCATTGCATGTGTGTTATTATACTAAAACCAACACTAGAGTCATTTCATGTGTGTTCTTTTACAAACCACACATGGATCCACCTTGTCATTGCATGTGTGTTCTTTTTCCACAAACCACACATGGATTAACCAGTGGTCATTGTATGTGTTCTTTTCCACAAAGCACATATGGATCAACCAGTGGTCATTGCATGTGTGTTCTTTTCCACAAACCACATATGGATCAACCAGTGGTCATTGCATGTGTGTTCTTTCCACAAACCACAGATGGATCAACCAGTGGTCATTGCATGTGTGTTCTTTCACAAACCACATGCATCAAGCAAAGTGTCATTGCATGTGTGTTCTTTCCACAAACCACATATGGATCAATGAGTGGTCATTGCATGTGTTCTTTTCACAAACCACATATGGATCAACCAGTGGTCATTGCATGTGTGTTCTTTCCACAAACCACACATGGATAAACTAGTGGTCATTGCATGTGTGTTCTTTTCCACAAACCACACATGGATCATGCACTGTCATTGCATGTGTGTTCTTTTCACAAACCACATGTGAACCCACTAGAGTCATTGCATGTGTGCTCTTATACTAAGACCAACTATAGAGTCATTGCATGTGTGTTCTTTTCCACAAACCACATGTGGATCAGCAGTGGTCATTGCATGTGTGTACTTTCCACAAACCACATATGGATCAACCAGTGGTCATTGCATGTGTTCTTTCCACAAACCACATATGGATCAACCAGAGTCATTGCATGTGTGTTCTTTACAACAACCTCATGTGAACTCACTAAAGTCATTGGATGTGTGTTCTTATACTAAAACCAACACTAGAGTCATTGCATGTGTGTTCTTTTCCACAAACCACATATGGATCAACTAGTGGTCATTGCATGCGTGTTCTTTCCACAAAGCACATATGGATCTACTAGTGTGATTGCATGTGTATTCTTTCCATGATACACATATGGATCCATTTGAGTCATTGCATGTTTGTTCTTATACTAAATCGACAAACTAAAACTAGAGTCATTGCATGTGTGTTCTTTTCCACAAACCACACATGGATCCACTAGACTCACTGCATGTGTGTTCTTTTCCACAAACAACTTATGGATCAACCACTGGTCTTTGCATGTATGTTCTTTTCCACAAACCACATATGGATCAACCAGTGGTCATTGCATGTGTTTTTTTCTTCCATAAACCACTTATGGATCCATTAGATTCATTGCATGTGTGTTATTTCCAGAAACCACATGGATCAACCACTAGAGTCATTGCATGTATGTTTCCACAAAACACACATGGATAAACCACTAGAGTCATTGCATGTGTGTTCTTTCCACAAACCACACATGGATCAAGCAGTGTCATTGCATGTGTGTTCTTTTCCACAAACCACATATGGATCAACCAGTGGTCATAGCATGTGTGTTCTTTCCACAAACTACATATGGATCAACTAGTGGTCTTTGCATGTGTGTTCTTTTCCACAAACCACATATGGATCAACCAGTGGTCATTGTGTGTGTTCTTTCCACAAACCACATATGGATCAACCACTGTCATTGCATGTGTTCTTTCCACAAACCACATATGGATCCATTTGAGTCATTGCATGTTTGTTCTTATACTAAAACCACAAACCAGCACTAGAGTCATTGCATGTGTTCTTTCCACAAACCACACATGGATCCACTAGACTCATTGCATGTGTGTTCTTTCCACAAACAACTTATGGATCAACCAGTGGTCTTTGCATGTGTGTTCTTTTCGGAAACCACATATGGATTAACCAGTGGTCATTGCATGTGTGTTCTTATAATTAAACGAGTACTAGAGTCTTTGCATGTGTGTTCTTTCCACAAAACACTTATGGATCAACCAGTGGTCATTGCATGTGTGTTCTTTTCCACAAACCACATATGGATCAACCAGTGGTCATTGCATGTGTGTTCTTTCCACAAACCACATATGGATCAACCATTGGACATTCCATGTGTTCTTATACTAAAACTAGCACTAGAGTCATTACATGTGTGTTCTTTTCCACAAACCACACATGGATCCACTAGACTCATTGCATGTGTGTTCTTTCCACAAACAACTTATGGATGAAATCCAGTGGTCATTGCATGTGTGTTCTTTTTCTTTCACAAACTACATGTGGACCCACTAGGAGTCATTGCATGTGTGTTCTTATACTAAAACTAGCACTAGACTCATTGCATGTGTGTTCTTTCCACAAACCACACATGGATCAAGCATTGCCATCACATGTGTGTTCTTCCAAACCACACATGGATCAACAAGTGGTCATTGCATGTGTGTTCTTTCCACAAACCACATATGGATCAACCAGTGGTCATTGCATGTGTTCTTTCCATAAACCACTTATGGATCCATTAGAGTCATTGCATGTGTGTTATTTCCACAAACCACACATGGATCAACCACTAGAGTCATTGCATGTGTTAGAAAGAGCTTCCATAAACCACACATGGATCAACCACTAGAGTCATTGCATGTGTGTTCTTTCCACAAACCACATGAATGTCAAGCAGTCATTGCATGTGTGTTCTTATACTAAAACCAACACTAGAGTTATTGCATGTGTGTTATTTCCACAAACCACACATGGATCAACCACTAGAGTCATTCCATGTGTTCTTTCCACAAACCACATGGATCCACCATTAATCATTGCATGTATGTTCTTCCCACAAACCACATGGATCAACAAGTGGTCATTGCATGTGTGTTATTTCCTGAACCACATATGGATCCATTAGATTCATTGCATGTTCGTTCTTATACTAAAACCACAAACCAGCACTAGAGTCATTGCATGTCTATTCTTTTTCCACAAACCACACATGGATCCACTAGACTCACGTGTGTGTTCTTTTCCACAAACAACTTATGGATCAAATCCAGTGGTCTTTGCATATGTGTTCTTTTCCACAAACCACATATCGATCACCCAGTGGTCATTGCATGTGTGTTCTTTTACTAAAACTAGCACTAGAGTCATTGCATGTGTGTTCTTTCCCACACACAAACAACTTATGGATCAACCAGTTGTCATTGCATGTGTGTTCTTCCACAAAACAAAAATGGATCAAACATGGGTCATTGCATGTGTGTTCTTTCCACAAACCACACATGGATCAACAAGTCGTCATTGCATGTGTGTTCTTTCCACAAACCACACATGGATCAACCTGGTGATTGCATGTGTGTTCTTTCCACAAACCACATGGATCAACAAGTGGTCATTGCATGTGTGTTCTTTCCACAAACCACACATGGATCAAGGTGTCATTGCATGTGTGTTATTTCCACAAACCACATATGATCCAACCAATGGTTATTGCAATGTGTTTTTTTTCACAAACCATGTGAACCCACTAGAGTCATTGCATGTGTGTTATTATACTCTTTAAAACCAACACTAGAGTCATTTCATGTGTTCTTTCACAAACCACACATGGATCCACCACTGTCATTGCATGTGTGTTCTTTTCCACAAACCACATGGATTAACCAGTGGTCATTGCATGTGTTCTTTTCCACAAACCACATATGGATCAACCAGTGGTCATTGCATATTGCGTGTTCTTTCCACAAACCACATATGGATCAACCAGTGGTCATTGCATGTATGTTCTTTCCACAAACCACAGATGGATCAACCAGTGGTCATTGCATGTGTGTTCTTTTCCACAAACCACACATGCATCAAGCAGTGTCATTGCATGTGTGTTCTTTCCACAACCCACATATGGATCAATGAGTGGTCATTGCATGTGTGTTCTTTTCACAAACCACATATGGATCAACCAGTGGTCATTGCACATGTGTTCTTTCCACAAACCACACACATGGATAAACTAGTGGTCATTGCATGTGTGTTCTTTTCCACAAACCACACATGGATCATGCACTTTGTCATTGCATGTGTGTTCTTTTCTACAAACCACATGTGAACCCACTAGGAGTCATTGCATGTGTGCTCTTATACTCAAGACCAACTAT